>OX104067.1:93538690-93711400 GCA_944474145.2 Dicrocoelium dendriticum
ATGAACGAAGGATTCAAGTGTTCGGATCCTTCAGCGGACGATATTGACGATTGCATGTGGTTCTCATTCTGACTTACTAGATTTATAGAGATCCAAACCACACCTGCCGCTACTTGCTAGAGAACAGTCACAACAGCAACTTGTGAGGCAACCATCTCAAGCTGGCGGGGCGACACAGCAGTTTGGATTGCTGTCGAAATTTCTTTTCTGTACGCGTTTGCAGAACGTGGAATGTCCTACCGGAACCGGTCATATGTGCTCTCATGCTGGCAGAGTTCAAAGCCAGAGTTGACTGTGCACTTATTTCGCTGCAGTATCTTACATGACACAGCACCCATGGAGAAACGATAACTTCTGTTACTTCTCAAGTCCCGCGGCCTTACGTTTTACCCAAAGTGCACAAGCCGCAAGTTCCCTTACGTCCTATAATTGACATGTCTAATTCAGCATTTCACTCAGTGGCAAAATAGACTGTCGAATTATTGGAACCAGTACGTAAAGAGCTATCCATACATTCTCTGAAAGGCATTTTTGGATTTATTAAGATAATTAAAGACTTGAAGGCAGGCGGCAAGTTGATGTTCTTCTTTGACATGGAATCACTTTTCATTAATGTCCCGGTACTGAACAAGGTCAAATTCATTTGCGAATACCTATCAGAAAATCCAAGGGAACTAAGCTTACGATGTGCATTCAACAGGCAGTTTCTGTTTGACGGAGTCTATTATCGACAAAAGTATGGAGTTGCTATGGGTTTGCCCCTATGACCTCTTCCAGTAGATGCCTTTCTCGCTAAAGTTGAAGGTGGTCTTACTCAAGCTGTTATTGCACCACCGGATTCCTACTGCAGGCACATGGACGACACGTTTGTTGTCTGTAACTCTAACTTTGATGTCGCTGGTTTACCTAATCTGCTCAACGCTGCCAACGCATCACTGAGGTTCACTAAATAAATCGGAAGAGAAGGACGACAATTCTCTGGCGAAAAGCGCTTGGGACAATACATGCATGTTTTAACTATCGTGCCTTTGAGGTATAGACGTAACTTTGTTCGGTGGTTGCATTATCGCGCCTCCAGAATCTGTAGGCTTGAGTCCATAGGGAAGGTGAAAGAAAGCATATTCGAAACGCTACTTGTAAACGGTTTCCCTGTCCCTTTTATCAAAAAGCATGCAACATTCCGTGAACACAGTGGGCCTGTATTCACAGTCCCAAAAAGATATGTTACTCACGGTTCTCTTTAATGTCTCCCTTAGTTTCGACCTATTGATTGGAAGACTTTTCACCGCGATGACCAAAACTTATCCTGCAGCCAAACCGCACAGTCTCGCAGAGACTACCTCATTTATTGCTGAGCGCCCTAAAGACAGATTATAGTTCCAGTCTGAAACTTATGTGGTATATCAATATAGTGCACGTGTGGCGCAAAATATAGCGATCAAAAGACCAGGCGTCTCCTGGGTCTCCGGAAAGGGTCTCTCCGGAAAGGTATTGTCGGATGCATCAAGGGTGCCATCATCAAATATTTGGTTCGAAGTGGAAACGAACTTCCGCCCAATGATGCTTTCCGCGTTTTCTATGCAGTGTGAAAGCTATACCCTAATGGGCTTAGAAAGCGCCTCCTAAAGATAGCCGTAGCGCTTGCCAGTAAGCTAACGCAATCAGAGATTTGTAAGCAGATGCTGTTGCAAGCAATAACGTTGCCTTGGTCGTATCGAGAACACTTTCTTATAGGACACTGAGAACAAGCAAAGTGTTTTCACATCTCGTTTGAGCCATGTTTCATGAAGAAGTCAGCGAGTTGCCCGATTCCCATCACTGGATTTGATGGATTTGATATCCTTTTAACTAATGTCAACCAGTTCTGTTTCTTTCATTTCAACTTTCATTCTGGCGTAATTTTCGTCGTCAACTATGTAAAAGTATTTGCCTGATGCGACTAACCAAAAAGCAATCCCTTTGCAACCGTGTAATCAAAACACTATTGTCTGTAGGAGATTTCACTGGCGGTCAAATCCCAGTTTTCATGCTACGTTTGAACCTCCCTTACATGCATACCAGGATGAGATACGATTTTTACTACTCTCCCATTTGCCGTCATTCCTTATGAATTTACGTCAGTTTTACAGCTTATACTGTGTAAACCTCAGCTAGTTGACCAGCGAAAACCTAATTTTTCCAACATTTTAATAAATATATTATGCTATATCACCAAGAATATTTTACGGGACCTGTTAATCTTTTTTACTCGTATCAAACTACTGTTCCATTCTTCCTTTGTCTGCTAAATGCTCCCGAAGTTTAAGCCTTTGATCCTATACGAGATTACGCATTACCACGGCGTATTTAGGTGCCTGACGTTGAGCTTTGTTCAGCGCAGTAACGTCATGCTTCAGCCATGGTTGTCAGACTTGAATTTCCTATTCGAGATGGAGGCGAACATAGCCGCTGAGCATCGGTCGGAAAACAGAGATATCTAGTTGTCGGAACCTCCTTCGCAACAGCCGACTTGATGTATACCAGTTTTCGATGGGTTCCAGATTGCCGAGGACAAATCAAGTTATCCTGAACCAGCACCTCCTGGTAGCATTCGACGGAAGATTGCTGCAATATTTGCGTTCCGAGCCATTTTGAATATGTACTCAGGTGTCACTTGGAAGGTACCCAGAAGTTGCTGACTTTGAACTACAGCGGATTTTGGGTTGACCACTGATGTCACACTGAAGCAAATGTAGACCCACATCCGCCGGAATCTTACGCCATTTCTTGATTTTATCAGTAAACATTAGGAAAACAAAGGGGATTTACTGTGCAAGGTCATTAATGCATACCAATACAATGGTGATGTCAAAACTGAGCTCCGAGGCACATCCAGCCCAACTCGTATGCGGCAAGATAAGAAGCTCAGAACTCTGACTACTAAACGTCTTTGAAGGAGAACGGTAGCAATATAGCTCAAAATAACCATCGACACCGTAATACTGGAAATTAGAAAGGCTAATCCGAGGTTATAAACAGTCAGATACTTTGGACATATCCAATTCGATGATGTCCACATCCTCTCCAGCGTCACTTGACTCAACCCGTGCGATTTTATAAATTCCATGTGCACGAAAGCGACGAAAGCGAGTAGCTCTGGTGCAACAAGATTACCATTATCAAGGAAAACACCAACGCATCGGCTATGATGGATGACATTACCTTGGACAGTACAGTAAGAAGAGATACTGGGCCATAGTTTAAGTGCGCAGTCCTCCTCCGGCTTTTGTGCGTCGGAGTTAATATTTTAATATTCCACATAACAGGATCATGGGTATTGTCTAAGCGGCGCTAAACTACTGGGCCAATGTTCTATCGGCTTTCTTGCTCTGCTCCCATTTTTTTCTGGTCGATTGGTATCGACACCCGGGGCGCTAAGGTTGCGCGTAGACGTTAGCTTCTTCAGCAATGCTTTAGCAGCAACAGATCTGATTGTGATACTTGGCGCTGGGGCAATAAAAGTTGGAGGAATGCCTGGTGGTATAAGCCTCTGAAACGTGGGGGAATATTACATTCGTCTTGGGTTTAGTGCACTCATAGGCATCCTATTTTGGTCATCAGCCGCTCTGAGCGGAGGAAACTCCTTCCCTCCCCCTAGGATTACCATAGACATGATTGCACAGCAGGTTGTGATTAGCGGTGAATGATTTCTCCAGGTTCCGATACTTTGCGGCAACTCCACCTGACTTCAAGCACGTGATCAGATGACTGCCATCATGATCGTAACTTATCTGATCACTTGTTTCTTTATTATGCTAACCATTGCAATAGATCTTGTCTTAATTTATATTAATATAAAAGATAGACGAGGAAATAATAGAAAACACTTGCTTGCCCTCAGCTTCGTGTTTTGTCTCCATTTTTGAATTTGACAAAATAAATGGGCATTCTGCAAGGGCTTTGTAGTCGTTGAGCACTTGAACGCAGTCGTTTACCTTCGTAAGTTGTTGTCTCAAGTGTCAGGCATGGAAGGTAATTAGCACGCTCCCCATACCAGGTTGCATACTAATGTTCATTTCTTGTTCTGCTCCTAAGGAAAAGAACAGTTTTGGCCCCATAACAAACCCTTGTCTCTGAAGATTTCGTAACCAGTTGCTTGAACATGCTAATGAATTCATATCAGAGGAGTTCTGCGGTTTCTTCGACTGGGAACAACCAGCTTGTATCACTGACAAGCTGGGCTAAGCAGTCATAGCGTGTGATGGTTCTCAGAAATTTCTTATTCCAATATTCTGCATAGCCGAGGCATTTGTAACTGATGACTGCATACCGACTACGATCCAATGAACGGTCTACAACCCATGCATTAACCATATGTTTCATGTTGGTAAACACATGATACAGCAAAGATGGTTGTTACCCGTTCGGAAACGAGCTGGCAAAGTGGTGTTTTTGTAAATTGGAACGATGGCTGTTACAAGCTCTTGCAACCAGGCTTTGGAAGGTTTTCCGATCGCGGCAGGGGTATCTAAATAATATGCGTTGAAATCACCTAGGCTAAGGATGAGAGTGTGCTTTCAAGTTGGACTGCATCTTAAAGATATTGCAAAGTAACAGTTCATTTCGGGTGTGGAGCTTGTGGGGTGGAAAACCAAAGCCGTAAAGCAGGTAAATCTGCCTTCTAACTGTATGCGGCACCAAAGAAAATCGCCGAGCTGTGAACCTGAATCCACAACGGCCTCGCAATGTAGGTCGCTTCGGTAATACGGAATTATCCCTCATCCCTTTGTAAACCTGTCGTTGCCGATGAGTTATATGCTCGGAAGCGATGCTTAAGTGTCCGTCATTGCAGTGCGTAAGCATGTCTCCATGACACCGATGATTCGCACGGATTAAAATCATGCTGCTCTTTCAGTTCGGCCAAATTATTGGGAAAGACTTGAGCACTGGTATAAAGGCAGAATAATTTCTCGATCTCCTGGGACCCAGAGTGGGCTAAAGGAGTCAGAGTTGGGAGAAGGCCGACCGATGTGAGATGGGCCGTTATTCCTTATTTTGATAGAGTAATGATGCTGTCAGCAGCATGAGTTGGCTAAAGTACGTCCGAAACTACTACAGCATCGCGTGAACGAGCGTTAAGGCGATGTGTGTTTTCATTTGGACTCATGACTGGCCGTTACAACGCTTCTTCCGCTTTAACCGGAGATCCGATCGAATGCTCTTTCGATTTCTCCGCCAACGTTCTAAAAATCTCTTTGCTACTTACACTGATTGAACCACGAGTTTTCGGATATTTGTTTTGCATCCTCTAAAATTTTGTGGGAGATATAGTAATTTGGGCGATTTTGCGTTGCTATTATACAAGTAATTTTTCTGCATGACCTTTACTGTTGCAGATCGTGATTTCTAAGATTTTAACTACCGTGCGAACGGAGAGCTGGCACGTCGTAAATGAAAGTGAGCTTTAAAGATCCTGTTTACTGTGTAATGCCGAAATGTTTCTTTTCGACTGTCGCATACTCCAGCAGGATCCGTGTTGTAGAGTATTTGCAGAGAGTAGAACATCTTTACATAAGTGGCAGATTCTAATGACACTCAAAAAGCTATGGAATGGCCATAGTCTGCAGATTTCAGGGGACAAGTAACTCTTGCTAACGTTGTGTGTTACGCTTTGGCATTCGTCAAAACGCTCAATGAGTTCCACTGGTCATGGTCGGCAGACAACCTACCTTGCAATGTCGTGGCGTTAGATTCGGGGACATCAATCAAACCGCAGTCAGGGTTAGTAGCGTATATCTATGTCATTGAGTTGAAAGGTAGCGTGATCGTTGGTTCTGGCATTGTGCCATGTGATGATGGTCGATTGTTTGTCTCTCCGTTCGCCTTACTGGTGTTTCAAATATGCAGACCAGGGCCATCTCTGCAACCATCTCTGCATAGGTGACTGAATTCTCGAGGACCTGCACTAGTCTAGAGACCATTGAGTTGCGGACGGAAAAGACTGGTGTTCAGCTGCCACATCCTAGTTAAGGCTGGAACTTCTTAAGATCATCGGAACTTGAACGTTCACAATTTTAGGATGGTGTCTGGTCTTAGTTTTCATGAGTACCGCATGACTATTAGGGCTCCGATCTGTTTTTACCTGTGTTCTTCAAAATTGTATAATAAAACGGTGATGGGGACCTAGTCGATCTAAGTTCGCGTAGGGAAAATTGTGAACCATTAACGTGCCTAGGAGTCATTAGCTATCCGGGCACATGCTCATTTCCAGTGAAGCAAAGTTAACGCAAAGTCCCTTCTTAACGCTTGATGCTGACCGGTCGTATTTGAACTAGTCGAATCATACACTTGATTAATGGGATGGTATAGCGCGAAGTAAAATATATCGTCCTCTTGGGGATTGTTCCGGTCTCTGTCCTCTAGCTTGGAAATATTTGCACATCTTCAATGGTACCCTTTGGAATATTGTGAGCCGGTTGACCTTAATTTGACCCATTGTTTGCATTCTGCCCACCCACATTTACCCTTCACATGGAGTTCTTGTAGATTCGTATTTACTTGCTTTCCGCTACTCAGCGTGGATTCGTTATCTGACATTGTGAGCTGGTTGACTTTGGCTGGGAGGAAAGGATGTAAGACCCACCCCCTTAAAGGTTTACGTAAAGAATTTTGGCTTCACTTGCAAGATTTGTGAAATTCCTACCTTGCTCTCTATGGCGCACCGTCAGCTTTCCTTAATTATTCATGTGGGCAATATCTGTAGCGCTTGTAACGATTTATCTAAAAATATTTTCCCTCTGGCAGTTGGCATCTTAGCCTACACTTTGGGTAAAACGTCGACTTATGTGAATAAGATGATCCCTCGTGGGCAATATTGTGGCTCATTCTACTGGGTAGCAATAAAAGCACTAACGTTAAAATCATAGAGAAGAAACGGGCAGAATTCTGCAGGACTCAGAGCAGTAGTATTAGCAACGGTAGCAACGGTTGCAATTTCGGAACACTTTTCCAACTATTGAGGCCAGATGGAAAAAATAAATTGGTTGATGAGGTTGTTTTAGCATCCATTGATTAGTAAAGGTATTGAATGCCGACTTCAATGGCTTCAAAATGTGCAATCGCCAGGATGAAGGCGATGTGTACAATGTGATGACAAATTTGGCATAGCAATATGGCTGTCAGATGTCAATTCTACAGCAGTAAGTGTCTTATGATTTTGGTGCCCATCAAGTATTAACAAAGCAGGTTCTGTCATCAAAGGTTTAAAGTTAGCAATGAAGTGCTCAGCATCGGACCATCCATTATTCTAGCAAGAGCTAATTGAATCGGAAGGTTCTACCTTCAGCAGCTTGGAAAACCACCGTTTCTTCGAGAATATGAATTTTGGCAGGATGCAGGTCCCATCGAATTAAAAGTAAAAAGGACTGTCAAATTTTCCCTTTCAGTACTTGTCATTATTCTTACGGTGCTTTTTCGCTTCTGAGCCCAAAATTTTTGTTGGCTTTTGAAAACCCGAATGACCAGTCTCATCCATATTCCATGTCCTACTTCCTGCAGATGAGTGATATCTCAACTCGAAAAATAAAAGTCGTAAACTCTCTCCTTTTTTGCCTTGTTGAATCCGGTTTCAGAGAAAGGCTGACTGCCTCAAGACTTCTAAGCAAAATGGAAGGATTTCGTACTAGGAATCTTTATAGCCCAATTTGGCCTGAAAATTTAGTCTCATTGTTGAATCGATGGGGTACGTTCCTCTTTCCTGCGAGATCATACGCCAGATGTTGTACGTCCATGGTCGTCAAACCAAACAACAGTGCTTCCATAGTGTTTATGATTCGACAAATTACCACTTCCAAGTTAATCTGAAGTTCTGCTCTGAAGCAACCCAGAAATACATAGCTTGGTGCAAAAACCTGAAAAACAGAAAATAACAGTGGAAATGAAAAATCTTTCATTGACTCTGTGTAACCTTAGAGTTAGATGGCCAATTTTGAATTCTTAGCAGCCTTTTACAAGGAAATGCAATTTTTAAGTAACCGGTGCTAACTGCAGATTTTGTATTCCCTATTCTCCTCTCTTACTTTGCAGTAAGTACACTCAAGTCATTCTAGGATGGCTGTAATTAAGAATGGTATTCATAAGGATTAGAAGCATAAAAAGGACAAAAATCTATTGTGGGTAAGACACCCATGGGCGTTTTACTCGCAATGGGTGCAACCCAAAATAATTAACATTTTGCCTGTTAACTGCTAGCAGAACATGACACAGAAACTTATTCTCTCTACAATTGAATGCACATTTGTAAAATATAATAACAAATTACTTATTTTACCATTTCAGACTCATGTACGCATAAATTATATATCAAAAATTAGGTGAGAACGTAAAATATGTCAGTGAGTCAATGTGTCCGTAAGAAGGGCATTCGATGACTGATTTTTATGTATGAAACTGTCGAGGCTACTATCTGGAGTGATAGACGAATCACAACGAGTGAGCTTCTTACGTGCAGTGGGCAAATTACCCCACTCTACTCTACTTTTCTTACTTTGGTCGGACAAGCGATGTGGTTACAACGGTCAAGTTAGGGCAACTAGGGCTGCACTGGTCGGTGAGATAAGTAACACTTGCCATTGGTTGACAAGGTCAACACGATCAACGATTAGCTTTGGGTTATCGATCAATTCCAAATTAGTGCTGGGAGAGAAGAAAGATAGTACCAAATGCGGGACAAATATTACAAAGGCTATTTGAGAAGCACGATGTTTGATTGACTTGATCGCCTCAAGAAAGATTTCAAAAAAGTGTAAACATATGCAGTTGTTTGAAACTGAAGTATTGCGTTCTTGGGTTTAGCAACCAGTTCCGTCAAAACGCAATAGTACATCCAACGTTGAATCGAGAAATCCGAGTCGAAGAAATGTAAGCTCAACGACGTGCAGAAATGTGGTGAGAAATGGTCCCCGACAAGGCAAGAGCATCGTCCTGGCGCGACCCTGTAGATGGCTTATGTCCAGTTTAAAGGCCATATTTTATACGCAACTGTTAGCTGCATAAGCGCATGCATTCTTCTTCCAATTCCTATTAACGCTTCCACCTATATCCATTGGAGAAATTTTTACGTTCTTAATGGCGCACGATAAGGAAGGAAGGAACTAAAATTCTGTTGAATACCAAGAAGGCAGAACTGATTAAGAAGCTGAGAACTGTCTTTATGAAGTGCCGGGTGAAAATTTAGCGAAATTTTATATGCCTGTAATATTGACTATAAAGTGGGAAAGTAAACCCCCATCTATTAAATGTGTAAATGCTATGCTGGAACATCTTGTATTCTTTCATTTCCTAAATCATACAACAAAATATCCATTTAACTACTTAGCCCCCTTCTAACATTTGTCATGTTAATTAAACTTTTCCTTCCCCGGTAATGGTATACATTTGGTTCCTCAAAGCTAGGTCTTAGATATCTCTGTGACGTATTAATTGTTTGAAGTGAGAGAAGGGGTGGGATAGTGATTAAGGCATAGTGGATTCATCAGAAATATAGACACGCGTAAACTAATGAAGCGAAGAGTGTGTTTTACAACAAAACAAGTTTTCTTTTCTTTTCGTGATAGAATCAGTCACTTGTTGCCGGGATTTTATACTTTTCACTCACTCTCTTTTCCCTTAGACAATCAGGTGCAAAAGTCGATTCACTGAGTTACATAAACCACAGATTGATCACTAGGTTGGCTCTGATTTCCTACGATTTTGATTTTTTACATGTCAACCAGATTGCATAATTTATTCATTGTCTTCATCCACGTGTGGCACGGGCCTACAACGATAGACAAGGCAACTCTCTTTATGGATGTTGCTGCGTGTGTGTATGTGCGCGCGCGTATATGCGTGAGTGAGCGTGTGTGGATGAAACCAGACATGGTAGATGAATTCGCGTTCCGACAACGTCGTTTCGATAATACATTGTTACCGTCATGCAAATTTCATTCTCTCTCTTCTAGCAATATAAATATACATATATATGCTGCAAATCTTGTTGTCTTGTGGTGGCAAGTTAAGAAGCGATCATCCACCTACTAATTCAGTTCCCTACTATAAGATGTACACTAAGCAATCTCATATACATTTGTAAGCAAACTTAAATAAAGCAGCCGTAGTGAGACGAAGAAACATTTAAATGAGTAGTGTCACAGTAGTCAACCCCTGATATACCCTATAGATGTGCATCAAACAATAGGTTAATATTACAACGCTGTAAGTGATCTTAGCGCGTAGGCTAGAAACCTTTCAAAAATCACTGAAATGTTTAATTCCAAAGGTCAAACCTCACACCAATTCTGCAATTAGCAGTTTCATGATCGACGGCCTCTTCGGTGTAAAGCTGTAGAATGTATTCGATCGAGCTCTAAGTGCATGCGTACCACTTAAAGGGTGCTCTTTCGTCTCAGTGAATTCACGTCAAACCTAATGTTATTACACAACCTGAGTCTAACTTCTTGCTATATGAAAACGACACTTGGGTATAACATACATTTGACCGCTGATCCACTTTACACAGGAGATTGATCCGACAGTTTGCTCAAACTAGGAAATGAGGGCATGACAAATTAAACAACAGATAATATAAATAATTTATAGAAATTTCGGCTAACTTATTGTCGACCTCGGAAACATAACATGAGAAATTTTATGTCGCGCTGAACAATTTTTTAAACATTAAACTGTCTAGTGCTTCATAGTACATCTGACATCTGTCTCAATTGGATTCCGACTATAAATATGAAGTTCTTTAACTAAAGCTTCCAGTATTGGGAAAATCACACAAATGCCTTTTGTGATAGCTCTAGTTGCGTTTGCTTTTAAGATGGCCTGGTTTTTCTAACTAAGACAGAGCTGTTAATGCAAGGGATACTATATCTATCAGGAACCAGTGTGCTGTAAGAGTCGGCATGATTTTTGTCGGGCTCAGGGAATGCCATGTCGAAAGAAGGAAAAGCGACACGATATAAATACTTTTGGAGGTATATTTCGTGATGACACTCAGTTAAGAGAAATTAACTTGTCACGAATGATTGAATGCATTGGAAAGCAAGACGAGCGTTCAGAAACGCAGCATCCAAATATCCATATTGCATGTGTGTTTGTGAAAGAAAGGAGCAAGATTGAACCATGTTCATCAATTCGTAGTTGTTGCGTGTTTGAGTAAGATGGAACTAACTTGCTAGATAAAGAAGAGATTAAGGTGATTAAATGACCTTGAGCACTATGAACATTAATGTAGTACTACGGGTTCAGAATACCTTGAGTATTCATGTATAATATGAAAGGAAAAAGAGTTGGATAGTCACGGGCAAACTCGCGAAATCACTAAGCAGGGAAGAAAATCTCTAAGCCAAAAACGGAATAAGCGATCTCTGTGATATTAATTAGCGAAAAACATCGATACCTAACTGTTGCAAACCTTATAAGCTGATGTCACAAAACGTAACGGAAGTAGAGCACGATCAAGGGATGGAAATTATTTGACATAGCAATGCATATGAATCATTCACTTCACGCATCAAAATATGGCCATCTGTGTGATGATAAGTCACTATCCAGCCACAGCTACTGCTAACTCTGCCCTGGATACCACCCGAACACTTAATATGATTTGAATGATGATCAAATTTTTATGAAAACGGAGGCAGCTTGGGTATACGGATCTCATACCGTAACTTCGGTTTTTAAACATGCCGTCTTTCTCTATTATTATCATATATATATATATAATGTATATAGAAAGCTACATCTAGCCATCCAAAGACATGGAAATAGGTATCAGAAATTAGGAAGTGTTACAACAGTTGGAAAAAGGCACAGATAACCAGCAAAACAAAGAAAATTGGTATCTTTTATCCCTTTGTACGCAATGTTGCATTTCCGTTTCTTCTAGAGAGATAATATAACACAACCGGGATTCACACAAAGGTGCGCACATTAACTTTACCACAATTAGGTTTCACCGTTTCTTCTGAAGCTGCAAGCCACCGGCAAGTTTTATTTTGTGTCTATTGATGAGAAAATGTAGGGGGTCGTATCTGGCTAGGTTGGGGATGGTGAACGCTAGTGTTGTGCGCACCGGACATTGCCAAGCCATGGAAGTTGTCTCAGCAGGACGATATCACAGTTAGGAAGATGCACCTTATCTGAGATGCTGGGTGTGACATTATGAAAGCGCACTCCGTGCTGCCAATATTCACGGGCCACCCACGGCAAGCATCTACTGTCGAAGCCTAAACGTCTATGCATGTCATCTGCACAGATCGGCTAGGATTTTCATCCATACAATGGTGCCGATCTAATACTGGCATTGCAGACACTGCTCTTTGATGTAAAAATCAGTTGCGATGACGCTACAAATGCCTTGCTTTGACAAAGGCCGCTTGAGCTGTCGTGATACGAAGGTACACTTAATCAACAATAGTGCCGAATACAATAATACGTGTTACCAAGTAGACAAAACTGTGGCTTGCCTGAGATTTAAGCCTTTATTGCTGAGCTAAGGAGAATGCATCGGCCCAGTCTGTAATAACCTTATATATTTGGAGAAAACAAAACGCATGCTATCGACAAAAGTTTCAACCGCCAGTCGGTTAAGGATCCCTTGCGTTCCAGGAGATTCGTCATCGAGCAAGGTTATATCATCAGCATAATCTGTATCTGTCACGTGATTACCTCAAGAAGCTGGTTGCCCGAACTACTAATCTCTTCTAAAACTTACAACAGGATAACTTTGATTGCAAAGACAGACGGAGACACAGGACATCATTGACGCATATCACTTGTGAAAGCGCAGGGAGCGAAAACCTTGCCGTAATCTATTACCTTGCCTGCAGTATGGAGGTATAGTTTTCGAAGCACAGCGACGCAGGTCTAGGGAACCTTATTACAGCAGTCATTTCTATGAGGTAAGTGGACTACTGAATCTAATGCAGCCTGAAAGTTCAAGAGAGCAACAATTGTGGTGATGTCGGGGGTGGCTGACTGTACGGATTATCTTAAGCACACGTCCGCAACCGTGGCGAAAACTAGCCTGGTTTTGTTAGGCCCCATTTTACTTTACTAAGCACATATCCAAACAACGGACATAACTTACGCAGTAACGAAAGTCACCGGATAAACGACCTGCATTTCATCATCCTTCTTAATGCTAGCTGCTGTCGCAAGTAACCACACTGGACATGGCCAGGCGTCAAAGCCATCATAAAAGCTCCCGCAAAAATCGCTGTATGCTGTGTCACAGTTATCTGTACAATGGTATAACTTATAGTAGTGTCCAACCTGTTAGTTGCAACTAGTCACGATTTAAGCGACACTAATGCTTCCCCGGTTGCGTGTCTCCATATTTGGGGATGGCCTGCAGTGCATGGCGGAAGTCGATATCCTAGTGATCTCTCTGTGATTGAAACCTAAAGTATGAGAATCATCCTGGAAGTTTGGGACCATTAAATACGCTTCCTAAGTAAACGGCACCGTTCTTCATGTCAGATCTTCAGGAATTAGTGTTTTCTGATGTGCATTATCCATACTTGAACAATTCTTGGAAATTTCACCTGAGCGTGCTGCTTCAAAGCACTCTAACTGTTTGATCTTAAAGCCTCCTCTTCGGTGGGTGGTTCTATTGACACTGCCGACGTCACTCGACTGGTTGTGCAACCTGCAACTTCCAACGAGGAGTAGCAATCGTGTGGAAATTAGAAATGCCCTGCCCATCCTTCAATGTGTCTTTTACTTTGGCCACTAGCGTCTTGTCCACCTTACAGATGACCAAGCTGACATAAGACATCCTGTGTGCAGGGGCGCGAACAAGCATGAACTACCTGCTAGTATTACCAGTGAGAGTGGCGGGCACATCTCTAACACGTTTACTTAACCGAACTTCCATAGCTCTGACATTGCTTTGGTTAAGTTGTCTGTCGAGGGTGCAGCGAACTTCTTTGTGGAGTGAATTTACTGGATGATTTCGGCGGCCCTGGAACAATGCGAGGGAACGCACATTGATCCCAAACCCCTCTAGGATTGTTTCATTATAACAGAGACTGATTGGCCTAAAGTTAGCATTGCATGTTGCACGAAGTTCCAGTGGTGTGCATTGTCTGTAGGAGGAACAATGACCAGTGTGTTCGCTATGATCAGGTAATACTTCGCTGAGCCGACTGGTCAGTTAGTCAGTTCGTATCGTGTCTAGGAAGCTTTCTCTTCGGAGATCATTTAAATTGGTTGCAGATGTTCACACCGACCAACGCATGATTTGAATAAAAATAAGTAGTCTTTAAATGATCTACAGTACTACATGCCACCCCTCCACCTAAAAGTGATTTCGATGTGGCCTATGGAGACCAACGCAACCTTAGTGAATGAGGACGTCTGGTGTCGGAACGCTCCCATTAATGCAATAACATTGTGCTCGCAAGAAATAGACCGTTTTCTTCAAACGGATTGAGGAGCATGGTGCCTTTAATCCAGCGATTCTCTTTGAGTGCTTTATGAGTACCCAAGTGAATGTCGTCCAGTAACAAGTGACCCACTCGTGCATTTAAATCACCGGCTAGGACAATTCGTCCGACGTGGTGGTTTTACATAACAGTTGCTAAAATTTATGGTGGAAATCGTCTTTGTTTGATTCAAATCTACGATCGATTGGCGCATGAGCGGTGATCACAAATATACTGCGCTTTTTAGCTTGATTCCTGTTTGCACTGCCTGAGCCGGCTACCGTGCGGGATGATTTTGGCTACTCAAACAGGCCGAAAAACATCGAAAAGCCAATACCTTGGACTATTAGAGTGGACTTACCGAAAGTTCAGGCTGTCAGTTTTCCGCAAACTTTCAACGTCTACTTCAGGCCACACGTAGAATACGCGATAAAGGCATGCCCTCCCTGGGCACATGATGCTCTCCAACGTAGAGCGACCAAACGTGTCAAGGTTGGTTGAACCTTCCCTACGAGCGCAGGCTGCAGATCCGGAGATTTTACGGCGGTGAATATCAAAGTCAGTGAGAAGGCCTCATGGGTTACTTAATATTTCCGAACACAAATCACGCTTATCGTGACGTGTCGTAGCTGTGCCAAAACACCAAACCAAGTGGCCGCCAGCACAGACCAGACACTCATTACAGCCGACTTGATGGTCCAGAAAACATTTGATCTCCTCAAGTGGCTAAAAAATAAAACGTACTTCCAACTCACCTCATACATGCCTCCTACATCAACTCTTTTAAAAGACACCATGATGACAATTTTTCCATATGCATTACACAATATTGTCCGTTTCACCCGAAAGAGGAGAGAACGTGAATCAAACTACGTAACGTGGCAGTGAGGATACATGCATCAGTGTCCATGTGATTAGTGTGCCTAGACCTAAACTGTATTTGCGTATCGCATCGGGCAAGAAAAGTGACCAAAGATTAGGCATTGCCATTTCGAATTTTATTATCTCTCGCGGAGTACGTGAACCACAATTCCTCTCCATATTATTTTGTGTGTGCACATTCCATCCCTGTTACAAAATCTCATTCTGCAACAACGCACCCACTTCGGTTGGCGCTTAACCTGATAATTCACTCTCAGTAACTCTGATCCATTTAGGTGGCCATCCAACCATCCTACGGGACTTGTCAAGATCATGCTTTTGTACTCATGATAAATCATCGTTCATTGTACATTGTGAAACCTTGAATCTAAACTCAACAAAAGTCAACGTAAGAAATTAGTGGTAAAACCAACTTAGCCGTCGTCAGTGTGACATCCCGTTGCACCTAAATTATAGGTAAAATGTGCTTCATTCGTGCCTTTGGAGCCAGGGAGTGCGTCGAATAAATTAGTAGCGAGTGCAGTCTTTGGACATCATTTAGCCAACGCCATCATCCAGATGAAGGAAGTTCAATGGGTTTGTATAAATAAAGCTTTGCAAAACATTAATAGATCTGCATATATTTCGTATATTTGGAAGTTATGTAACCGAAGCACTCAGTTATATGCTAACTTTACTTGACTGTAGGTGCCCGCTAATGGTTGACCCATCGTGATTTTGTTATTGCTCCCTTTTAACGATTGCATTACGATCAAATTTTGGTAAGTCGCTAGAATCATTGTCGCACTCCAGGTTTCTGTTATGTGAGCCTTCGGCTGCCTCGAAAACCTGTTATTCCGAAAACCCCAAAATGTATGTAAGACCTCGGTTGCAGGATGGCGATTGCAGCCGCCTGGCTACATCATCAGCCAAAATAACAGCTAACTTATTTTGCAAACTATGGGTCTTACATACGATTACCTGCAAACTGTTGTTTTAGTAGTCACGAATTCCAAAAATTAACGACTCGTGCAAGTCATGAATTATTTGACCTAGAACAGGCGATTAGGACGTTACATATGTCCCTCAAATTGTGAACGCCAGTTTTCATGGTATAAAACGGCTTCTACCGTGTGTGCCGGCTGAGTAAACCAGAAGGGGGCTTTATTTGCGGAGCTTGGTACGAGGAAGGACCTCAGTGAGAAAATAAAATCTTAGAACTATTTCACTGTGTTACTTTTTAATTATGGTTGTCAGGTAACCTTTCGAGGCATTACACATGTTGCTTTTGGTATATTTTTGTGGCTTTTGCCTTATAAATCAAGTTGTTAGAAGAATCCATTCAATAAAGCTCATACATACATAGGTTTTATCCGAGAGTTTTATTGAACATGCTGAGCCTTCTGAATACATAGTTTCTCATAGGGATAAGCAAATTAACGAAACTTGGCAATGCCATCCGGTTAAATACTAGACTGCATAATCGCCGGAGAAAACAATCAGATAGTGCATTGGAGCATAGCAATAGATGCGCTGTAATTCGGTCAACTTGCAGCGGGTAACAATGGCTTTCGAGGTAATTGGAAATATTTCTGACCATTGACAATTAGTTAGTTGGTTGTGGACAAATTTAACGCAACGCATACTATTGCGCTAAAGTTTTACTATAAATTTATTGTCTTAGACTACACAGTGTTTGCACTTGGCATACATGGGCAATGTTTACTTCGTGTTTGTGAGATTCGTTTATGGCACCGACAAAATTTGAGGCGATTGCAGACCGGCTTACCCTGCCACATTGGTGGTATATGAACTTAAGACAAGCAGCCGCCAAATACCGGTGCCAACATTCTAGTCCGTTTTGCAACACCTCATGTATGGACAGTTATAATCAAGGGCGCAAATTGAACTGACTGTCTTAGGGATCAAATTAAGCTAATCTGCTGTTTAAATTTACTTAATGTCAACTTTTATTTTATTTGGCATGCTTTGGATTCCGCAATCAAAACAGACTGTCCCGCAGGCCTTATAGTTTGGGAATCGCCAATATGTCATTCTTCATTGTGATCGTGAATAATCTAAGTGTACAGGCGTCTGTGTTTAGTTTTCATTTTGCCAAACCAACTCTAGTGTTGATATCAACCGGTATATTATGACGATCGGTTTTTCTAACTAAACTCGTATCTTTGAGCTCTAGGGAATAAATGGATAATTAAGTTAATTTTTTTAATTCTCGAGATTGCGAAGCATCTCTGTATGGGCATGATTATAGTAACATAAAAAAAGATTGACAGATAAATGTAGAAAAATGTTGTAAAGTTACCAGTAACATAATGGATCTCTGTTCCTATGTGTAAATGAATGTACATAGGCATGAATTAACGCAACTGTGTTGCCTGAATGTGTTGATTTGGCACTGCGTTTGGTGTTGTGTTCACTCAGATCGTTCTTCTGAGATGTGTTAGATGGAACTCTTCAGCTTAGAGGACTGAAGTCTATGGAATTCAGATGGTGTTCCGGAGAAGCGAGGAGCTGTGACTCTATTTAGTAGCCAGTCATATCCTCCATGTCGCAGTCTTGTTAAACAGACTTGTGGCTCTTTATATAGAGAAGGCTTACCAAGCGTTAGCCCACAACCTCCTGAAACACCGATGATAAAGTTAATGATGGCAAGGTATCAACACACGTCGTTAGTAACCGTGAACACCACAGCCTATCGTGATGTCAGTGTAAGCTTAGGGAGACCTCTGATTGGACGCTGGTTTCAAATATTATTAAGATTGTACAGAATGCTTATTTTCCCTAATAGGTGCTTATTTGCTTTAATGAAATTTCGCGAATTTATATTAATGAGTTTCAGGAATTGCTGGTATATATGCTTAACTATATACCGATCAAATTTTCGGTAGAATAGGGTGTTGCAATATTTCTAACGTAATCTTATATTAAACCAGCACTTGTCACTGGTCCAGACTATACAAGAGTTGCACATGGTTGAAAGAAGCAATATTTGTTTTACGGCCAGCGACTGGGCGTGTCTGTGCGAAAACGTTTGATGCGGTTTCAAGTCAGATGTGTCAGGTATACAAGGCTACTATCAATACGAGAAAATTGGTTGCTAACTACGGGAGTATACATGTATTTTTCTTTTAGGGATGCTTTTAAGGTTATATACGAGCAAGACGCCGAACTTCGTTAACTGCCAAAGCGAAATTTCAAGTATATATATGCCGTCAAAACTAATTAAGCTGAATGTTTTCAACCGACGCTACCTTACTGCCAAATAGTCGACCATCGTTAGTGCTAAAACATTTGCTTGACTTCATTTGACAGCTTGTAAAATATTTGTGGAATAGGGCCACATTTACCTTTCCCAACGTTATTACAGTTTAGCCACGATGTACAGCAAAATGTTTGCTTCGGAAGCCTGAGACTTTGTAACCAACATCGTTTGAATGCGCTTGTTTTCCCGTTATGGAAAAGGTTAGCTTGTTACTGTAAACTCTAAATGACATGCATCGATTAATTGACTACCACTTTTCATTAACCTCGGAGCACAGGCGTACATACATCATACTTCCGTTTACCAAAACAACTGTAGTGCGATTCTGAAATTTGCGTACTCCGATAATTTTGGGATATTTGGAGATTCCAAGTAAAATGTTGTTAATAAAATTAGAGATAGCATGTTATCACAGATCCTAGTTGGCGGCAGAAGCTGCACGTTGATGTAAGTTAAGTAGGAATTAATGTTACCTCGGCGCTAGGTGCAAAAGAATATAGGTTAAGCAGAATCGTTTCCTTTATCCAAAATTTTCCGTTTAACCTGAAGAAGCATTACCATATTAAACGAGTACACGAGGTATTGAGCATGTAATGACATCAATTCATGCTCTTGCTGTAGTAGCAATTTATCATACAAAATTTAAATATAAAATGTCATTTTTCTATATATTTTTCTACACGGTGGGCTATGTGCCATGGTGATAATTCGACAGAAGCCTAAGTAAATTGCGTGTTAAACTTAGAACATTTTAAAATCATTGCTTACACCCAAATGTGTTTGGTAAGTTAGGCTTACTAAGAAAAGGCATGGTATAAAATTCTCAAGCCCATATTAATTTCAGCATTTTATTGCTTAATTCATCATGGCTCCTTAACCATGAAAAACTTAACACCATCAAAGAGCATACCCGCTTTGGTAGCACATTTGATGTTATGTTTACTTTGGGATATCCGAATATACCCATAAACACCAGTGACAGACCACTGGGAGATGATATTGACATGGATGCTTGTTTTCCAAATTCTTTCTAAAAGATTGAATCAGTGATAGAATGTGGCCCAATATTCTCTCTGGATTAGTCACTCTGCGCGGATCTCATATTCTTCAAACTGAAATACATTAACTTGGCTCAGAATGTACAAATTACTTATGAAATAGTCTTTCACCTTATTCAGCACTGAGTTGAGTTTTTAGCCACAGAACGAGTTAACAAATCGAAAAGTATTGCCCCACCTGCTGGTATCACGAAAAAGTAGTCACTAAACTACATACGGTAAAACGTCAAGAAAACAGGTGATTGTGTGCTACAAACTTCTCACGCCAGTACGGCGGCATCTTTACACCATGGTTAATAGAAAACACTGTACTCCGCTGAAGTAATTGAAGCATAGGGCGCAAACGGACCAGGCTGCATCTCAAAAGTTTGGATCGTGGGCGAAGTAGAAAATCAAATCACACGGACTCGATCATAAATATGATGGATACGTTATAGCTGATGACGAGCTCATATGTTCCATCTATAATGACTATTTCAAGCCTACTTATAGGAATAGGGAGCTTAGGCCGAAGCTGATTAGCGCAGACAGCGGTACACTCCAAATTGTCAAACTAAAATCTGGTGCCATTTCCCACCAAATCAGATTACTTTTGCTACCATTCTTAACTTACCCTGAGAAAATTCCCCCAGTTCTAGTCAAACATGGAGGACCAAACATTCCTTGGTTTCTGCCTAAAGTAATTATACTTTCCATGATTAAAGGAGAATATTATTTGACTGGGAACAATGGACAAATATACCATGACACAAAAGCGTTTGTATGCATAATGTGAAACTATCGCAAAATCCTCCCGACACCTTTTATCTTTCGAATGACCAAGCAGCTAGTTAAAGAAACCACAACAGCTAATCTGGGCATTGAAAGCTTGGTCAATAAATATCAGCACCTTTGTTGATAGATAATTCTGGCACGATCTGTCAGTTCAGACATAATAAATAGCAGAAGTATATTAGTCATTTGAACTGATGTTTCGCTACCATAAAACATGATGAGCTGCGGAAAGCGGAAAGATTAAAGGGAGACGAGTGATTATAGTAAAATCTAAATACCATAAATAAACATTCACGATCAAGGCGCCTACACCATTTGTTGGAAACATACCGTTACAAAAACCTGGCTATTGTGCAAAGGCGGCAACTTCGAGCCAGCTTCCTTGCGGCTTTCACTGTCCCGCTTCATAATCAGCCATTACGCCAAATACCTCAGCACCAAACACACTTTAAACAGACCGTCCTCCTAGGAGACGGCAACAGAAGCGCCGCTGGTGTCGACTGCAAACCATGCTTCTAATGTACCGAGCCAAGCAAAAGCGTCACTTCGATACCAGCCTAGACGACGAGACGGACCGGCGGTATGGAGTTTGTTTGTCAGGGACTTCCTTTCCCTCTGCCAAAGTAACTTTTGTCCACCTTGAGCCTTAGATCACCCTTCATCGGGCAGACAAAACAAGGCGCTTCTCGGTAAGCGGCTACTGGGCATGCGTAGTAGGAGCCCAACTCAAAGTGAAAGCTTTTGTTCTAAGGAATTAGCAATATTTTCGCTACTTAGCACTCACGCACATCACCATTGCGGAAATGTTGGTGCCATCTAACACCAGCAACGATTCGAAGGCAACGATGTTCAATGACTTGAAGGAGCCTCAGATCTTCAGATCGAGGGGGCTAAGCCTAATTCTCATACAGTAGGTCAGCCCTCATTTTGACCTTGTAAACACGGTCTTTCAGCCCACATGAATCACCTTTCTTATCTCCCTGACGCTGCAGATTCAATATGGCAAATCCAGCTTTTCCAATGTGCTATCTGATTTTAGTTGTTATGCGTTGCTAATGCAGCTGCCAAGGTAGGTGAAATGACCGACTACCTTGAATTCATCGCCATCAGTGATCAAGATGTCATCAAGTGGCTAGTGTTCTTGTAACAACACTTTGTATGCCGGATGATAAAATCACTCCGTATGGTTATTCTAGTTTGACTGCTCCACCCAAATATCGTTAAACAATAAGGACAAATAGTCCGCATAATCAAGATCAACGTGTCTTTCTCCAGGCATCACTTCATTGCCGGGATCGTGACAGTCCGAAAGGGAACAAACCATGATGCAGTCCACGACGAAGTTGAACAAAAATGGCAACATTGAGCAAACCTGACGAACGCCACTGTTTATCGGAAAGACCTCTAAATCACCGGAGATTCTGGCGCAGCCTGTGGTTTCCGAGCACAAAGAATGTCAACTCTTCAAAGGTTTCATAAGAACACCTCTCCGCGAAAGTTTTCGAATTGAATTGATCGATCGACTGAATGGAACGCATGATGAAAGTCAAAGAACACTGCCATTGTTTGTTCCCGGTATGCGTGATGCTGCTCTAGTACCTGCAGGAAAGAGAATCTGTAGATTATGCAGCCCCGTCCAGGTCAGAAGTCTGCCTGCTCTTCCCTAATCTGAGATTTGAGTTCCGCATTGGCATAACGAACGATAATTTAGGTCA
This sequence comes from Dicrocoelium dendriticum, assembly GCA_944474145.2. Classification (NCBI taxonomy): domain Eukaryota; kingdom Metazoa; phylum Platyhelminthes; class Trematoda; order Plagiorchiida; family Dicrocoeliidae; genus Dicrocoelium; species Dicrocoelium dendriticum. The sequence goes on from OX104067.1 coordinate 93,560,838, forward strand.
GTAAGTTTGTCACCACCGGTGTTAGGCTAAAACCCGTCTGGTTAGCACCGTCTGTGCGACTACCAATATAATGATTCACTCCAATTAGCTGTGATGGTCTCTTATTTGCAGACCCGATCGAACAGTGATGTCAGTGTTTTGCAGAGGACATCACCACCATCCTTATATAGTGCGGATGCAAGTGAATCAGGTGGGGCATGTAAAATAACCGGTTATGAATTAGCCTTCATCGCATTAGTAGGAAAGAAGGGAGGGGTCAACTGAACTGATCTCGAAAGTGCTCTGCCAAATTAGCCATACGAGGCTTCTTATTGTGAATCATGGCAAGCACGCTCTCTCTGACTGTCTTACCGATGCCTGGATTCCTGTGAGCAGTAACACTGAGTATTCGGAAGAGCAGGTGATAATCTCCCACTGATACTGCTTCCTTCACTTTTTGAGCCCTACTATTTCACCTGACTTCCCAGTCAGCAAGCAGGCTCCGCTTTATTTCGCGCTTATTAGTCCGTCTGATTTCATTGTGTTCAGAGCTACCCGAGTGTTTTCTTCCGGATTCCAACAGATTCATTGGTCTCTCGGATATCGAGTTCATGGCGGACCAGATCCTATTCAATTGAAGGTAATTGTTATTATGACAAGGTGACGGAATATTGGTACTCATGGCAGCGCGATGGGTTTGGTTTACTAAGGTCTGAGGTAACTTCTCAATAGCCAATCAATAGAGGAGATCCCCGTGTATCCCAGTAAAGTTCATGAAAACGCGACTCAGTGCAAAGCTTGGTCGGAGTCGACACAGGTATTCCAGGACGAGTGACAGCCCAGTGGGTAACGACGCGACCTGTAACTTATAGCAATATGATCTATTTGCGTAAATCGCTGGTCAGCTATATGTTTACGCCAAGTGGCACATCGGCGCCCAATTGTCTAAAAACTGTGCAACTAAGAAGCAGCCGGCGCTATTCACAACGCTGTAACAGTCGCTCCCCGTTGTCCGTCCGGTCGGAGTTATGTCCATACTGACCATATAGACGAGGCACTATCGATCCACTTGCACATTAATATCGCCTGCAAGAACTATCATAGCTGAGGTGGAAACACTGCGTAGTAGCGTCTTCAATTCATGGTAGAAGGCGTCCTTGGTATCACCAGAACTGCCATCGGTGGGGGCATAGGCGAAAACAACAAACAAACAACGTCTAGTGCTACTCCGGGAATTAACTTTAGTTAACCTCGTCAAACGGACTGAACACAAACGGCTGTTCACGGGAATTTAATCAGCCAACCATGACAGCATAGAAGTTGGGAACTAATGGTTGCCCATCAGCGTCTCCTCTTGAGTGCAAACAAGCGCGAGAAGACAAAGTGAGAAGAGTTAATCCAACGACCCCATGAGGGACATTGATCCTAGTTTCGGACGCACAATATACTTCAGTACCCAGTGTGTCCAACATGCATGCAAGTGCAGGCTGTTAATTTATTTATCTGAGTGCGAAATCTAAACGCCTCCAGAGAAAAGGGATTAGGTGGCCTTTTAATGAGCTGTTGGCGATTGGTGTTCAGTGATTGGTGCGTGAAGAGCTGCAGACTGTATGACCCCAGTGGCATTGCGATTCCGGTCAGTTAAGCTAGGAATTATAGAAGGAAGGTTACTAGCGGAGATTGGGAGGGGAGTAGGGGAAATAGTGGAAAGGAGAGAAGGGCGCACCGGCTGGATCATGGTTTCATTTATTCACTCTGCTCTGTGCAACAGATAAGGTGACTCTTGATAAGCTGCGCGACGGCCGATGCAGGATGTTATTGGTGTTTAGAGAAATAGTCATGGTTGTACATGAGCTGAGTTAATGCCAAGGAACAAAGAATTTGGAAGACGATCAGGATCCTCAACTAAAGCTTTGAGCTCAAAAGCCTCTCCACAAAGTAACTGATGTGGCAACAATAAGGTTTTAAAGATTTGGACTCCATCTCATTTTTAAAATTCAGCCTGGAGTACCAGAAATCCAATCCTTTTGGCCTATAGCCATTGATCCACTTGGTAGTAGTAGCTCTCAGTGCGCCAAGAGGGACCACACAGTATAGGTTAATGGGTCGAGGAGTACGCAACCAATCGTATAATGTTAAGTTCCAGTCTTTTTTCTATGACCACCTGTCCTTTAGATTATCTTGTTTATGTAACCGGAACTACAATTGGAATATTAATGCTCAAAAGGCTTTTGACCCTGTCCCACACAACGTATAGCTACGGAAGCTAATGTCATCTGGTACGTCGTTTCCGCTCCTAAACAGGATGTATTCCTTTCTCGGTGACAAAATCGAGTTACCAGTATTGGTAACTGCGCATCTGAATTCACTTTGATAACAGGTGGAGTGCTTCAAGTTGGAGTACTGAGGGTGCTTTCATTCGTATAACGCTTTTACAATCTTCTTGATGAAATAACGTTCGAGGAGCCAGCCCTTTTTGTTGATTATCTTAAAATTGTATTTTTATCGCCTGTAAGCGAGGTGCTCCCAACTTAGCCTGTATTCAGTCTGAGTTGTCACAAGTGTGAGTTAATGTTACTCCAAGAAGTTGTAATTCGCCACTGGCAATGATAATCGGTTGTACCACGGCTGTGACTCTTTCCAACAGTCTCATCGTAAGCAACATTACAATTCAAGTTTGTGCCACAATCCGAACATTTGGTTTGGGATATTTTGCCTTATTTAATTTGCTACAGTACTTTATATCTTTTGCAGTCTTCTGGCAAAAGTACGATTGCCTACCTAAGTGGAACTCATTTATATTGAGGAACTTCAGGATTAAAGAATATAAAATGTTTGCAAAACCGAAAATTTAATACTGTTCAACAGTGCACGGGAATTTACGAAGTGTGGACACCATAGCCCAAGAAAACAGCCAACGATTATCCACAAAGAAAATTTTAGACAGCCTAACTTTATGAATTACTGTGAGCGCTGCGGCGCTCGAAAAGCACAGCCGTTATGGCGACGGAGTCTAAACTTTATCTATATCATCTCTACCGATTATTCTTTGGTTTAATCCTTACAGCTTAGCCACAACTCGTATTTTATACTCCTAAACACTACAAAATAAAGAACAGTAATCACATACCGCATGTTCAAAAGTCTCGTATCAAGCTCCGCTTAAATTTTTTCTAAGTAGAATGTATGTTATCACGGAATTCCAGAAACCACAATAGCTATCCGAAACGCAAAAGAATGAGCAATATTCTTCCGACTATTTCAAATATCTTGTTAAAACTTAGCCAAAAGTTGCACCTAGATAATCAATATGAAAAGAGGTCTAGATATGTGTGAAAGTTGTTATATCCTCTCATTTCTTAAATGCTGTCATTTCACATATGCATGCATTATTTGGTCTGAGCTTAAAAACGATTTTAAATCTATCAAATGATTTTCCACTATCACTACAATGAAGCGCATCCACTTCCGGTTAACTAAACTGTGCTTTTATCCCTTGATTCACCGGTTAAGTGATGAACTGCTCCTTTTTTGCAGAACCTCATTCATACAAGACTCCGCTTATACTATCGTTAGCCACTGGATTAAAAGAAACTCCTTCGAACTATCTAGCATTGTGGACAGCAATCTATCTGCTACTATGGTATAAAATAGATGTATGGCTGTGAAACTTTAATGCGGAATGGCTATACCCATTAACAACAGGACGATCAGAGTGCTTCTCCTAACTTACATGAAAACTTAGCATGCAAGCACGGTCTCCTGCAATTTCAAGAGACACTCTATTGGTTTAATACTTCGTTGTTCTTTTTGTATTCTTATTTTACGTTAGTTCATTTTGTTCATTGATTTCGTTTGTTGCATAAGACTGAGCCGATCTTCTGAGGTGCTGTTTCGAAACTTCTAAGGAGAATGTTTCAAAGAAAAGCAGAAAACTAAAGACCCACAGGAGAACATAGAAGTGTCCAAAACCTACAAAAGAGTAAAGGCAGCAGTGTCCTCTGCATTATAGAATACAAACTTAGTAGCATGTATCCCCAAAATCAGGTGAATTCGGTTATCTTGCCCAACAAAATCAATGTTTGTCCAACGGGCTGACTGGCGGGGTGGCGAGATTAGGAGAAAAAGGCAAAACAGGCCCAATGCATAGTAAACTCCATTATGGCTAACCTGATTTTCTCCACGCCGGCTCATGACCAGATGCAATGAAGGTGCGGGTGAAAACTCTCAATCTACTACCCTGCATGGAAGTGGGTCCCAAGTAGACGGTTCCACTGAGAATTACTTCACTTGATCTATGTTACAACACTTCACTTTTTGCTCTGTTCGTTGTTATCTAATCGCACAACTACTACTACCTTACGATATCACTCATTAAGTTAATTCAGCTTGTGTACTCGATTTTACTCAATGTGACCTTTCCTTTTATATCTAGACCAAAACCTGGTTTGTTGTCTGCATACTTTCCCAAGCAGCTCGTGCATGTTAATTTTGCAAAGGTGCATTTTTCACATTTACATTTTAAACATTATTTGGGGAATGAATAACTATGAACTATTCTAGACCATAAATTTTAATGTCGGGGTCATCCAACGGATGAACCAAGTTATCCAGCGAAAGTTTTTTAGCCTAAGCCAGCCTAATCGTTTATATTCGGAATGCTTTCGTTCAAAGGAGATTGGTTACAAGCTAAGAATATTTACACTTCAAGAAAAGCACGTGTACAGTTGCATTTTAACAAACCAACTTTTAGCTGTACTTGCAATAATTTGTGTTGCATTTGAATTATTTGCGACAATCTATTGTGTCATTTGTAGGTTGTAATGAGATCGCCGAAACGTGAAATTTTTCATTGGTACAACCGATCATCCGACAATAGCTTCCGCGTTCCCGTCTAAGCTGGCGGTTTACAACAGGAGATTGAACATTGATAATCATGGGCGGCGACTGCTCGCGTGTGAACGCGGTCATTTGTGGCTAATCTCAAAATGTTCCCATGCATCCGAATGGTCGCAATAATGAAACCTGAATTCATTTCAGACGGAAAGTGGGGATAAAATATTCCAACTGGAAATTTCGAATTCATCCAAAACAAAATACAACTTGAAGAAAAACCAGGCAGATTGAATAATTTTAAATAAGACAGCCTAATTTATAAATAGCTAGGTGGATACCATATTGCCTTCTCGACGATGACAATTAGTCACTCTAACCGAGATCTTATTTTTGACTTTGGTCCAAGTGACGGGGATGGTGGTCATCACAGTGTCAAATAACAAGAATAAAAAGCGAAACTGTTCTTAAAGACCGCTGATCCCGAGAGAGTTGTTGTGCCTCCGTAATTGATGAAGGAGCTTGGCATGAGGCCAACCAGTGATGAATCGCGTTTGTTCATTGACTCGTCCAAAGGTATTCATAAGGCCATACTGATCCACATTGTAAATGTGTAGCCAACAGTGAGCCTGTTGCATGCCACTAATAGGTAGGATACTTGTGAAAGTATGCAAGCGATACCCACGGCACTGAATTGTCACAACTACTGTTGGAACATCTTTGCTGTCTTCAACGTAATTGGACAAATAGTGGGTATGCAAATAGGTTTCACAATATATTGCTGCTTCTTTTGCTTATGGGAGAGTAGAGAAAATCTACAGCACTACATAACAAAAAAGTGGCCACAGATGACAGAGTATGGTGCATACACCTATTGTGAAACCTGGGCATATCTATGCACTACCCCTGCACATCAAGCTTGGTTTGATTAAATACTTCGTCAAGCCCTCAAGCGAAATGGTTTTGCGTTCCATTACCTGAAACAAGTGCTCCAGAAGATCAGTGATGTGAAGCTCAATGAGGGATACTTAGTGTTGTTGGTATTCTCCGGTTAATGGCAGAGAGTGCCTTCGAATATTAGTTGACTTCATTTGAGCCAGAAGGTTTGCGATAATTCAAGGCAGTGTGCACGGGATTTTGAGCAGTACAAAGGCAGAGAACTACAAATACATCACTTAAAGCTCATTGCGGACAATCAGCCTGTTGATGCTCGAATAAACACAATATGCTCTTGTGCACAATCGTCTTGACTAATTCCCTGGGATCTGTTATCGAAAAGCATGGTGACCGCTTTCATCACGATATTTCAGTCATGGAGCACAGCTACAATGGCGAGTACATGGCTTCTATGTTCGGTGAATTTTGCTGATTAGTGCAGCTTGAAGGCACTGGATAAATTAAGTGACAATTTCTGCGTATACATCATTTCCTAGTGACAAGCTGAAGTCAGTAGTTAAGGGCGAGTATTGCAGTGATGTATTAAACGTATTTGCTACATGCACACATACATACTGGATAGTTGTAATTCCGTAATTTTGCATATACCTCGCACGATATAGACTGGACTTTGCCGAAAACAATCATTTAGCTCATAACAATAGAACTTGACATGCTAGATGACAACGGAATACATTTTTATGAGCAGTGAAATGTATACTACAAGACATTGGCATTTGTATTATAGAAAATAATTTCCTTATTATTGAACCGTGTTGTCTACTCAGTATGATCATGTGGTCGTACTGCTGGCTTGTGAAAGATGGAACAATCCTCGTTATGAAATAAAAAGAAACATGGCCACGGGGGCTAGAAGGCTTGGAAGAAACTTCTTTGTGTGCACTGGTTAGAATTCCAGAGACGAATAGTGATCGCCACTGCCGTCTGTAGTAGGCGGCACCTACTTGCTCAAGTGTAGAATCTCAAGTTTTGTATACGGGCTGAGAAGCCGGTTGCATGTTGATTTGATGGATGGAGTAGATCAAATGCGATAGCACTGTGTTCGTCACTGAACTCTTCACACTATAATATAGCCACGCTAGACAATGTCACCGAGCTCCTTTGGACAGGCGCCTATGGGCTTTTCCAAAGGAACATGTTCGGCACGAGAAAGCTAATTTGTACACGCTGATTTCTGTGTCATCTTCACATTATCGCGAGCAACCAAAGGACAGAGCACCTAGGTCAAAGTTTTTCTTCTGTTTATCTGTAACCAGCGCAGTGTTTCGCATTTAAGTACTCCAGCCAGCAAATCAACGCAAGAGGTTTTCCGCTTAGTGAAAAAATCTACATGCCAGGCGCTTGCGCTCAGATGCCTCCTACTAACGACGACAGAATTGTCCACTAATTGACTCCATTATTCGGACGTGTGTACAAAAGTACTTCTTCTAGTCCTTTCAACGGCGTGGCCACATTCCGTTTCGTCTCACAACGGGGACTACACTACCTTCCGAAACCGTATACCAAGCGTCGCAACCACATGACTCTACTGAGAATTCAATTAGTTTGGTTTGCTTATCGCATTTAATTCTACTATGTACTTATTATTCCTAGTTGTCTGTTGTGGTGTGTAAACCTGATGAGAGCCAACAAAACTAGTATTCGAGCTCAGATATCTAAATACGGAAATTTTTCAAAATTTGGTTCGTGTAATCATGATACAAGCACATCACAGACTACATTCACTAAAACCAGATTCGCGATAAATGCTTAAACCATTAAGTTGTATGAATATCTGTAGTGTCTGCTCGACTTGAAAGGTCACAGTACATTTATATACTTCTGCTAGTAAATGGTTTGGAAACACTATAGTTTTAGCAACTCATGCAGCGTGTACAAGGCTCTTTTCACAAAAATAATAATTATTTTTGATCTAAACGTTAATTTTCATGCCATTCTGCATTGAATAAATGTGACTTCCTTTAGCTCGCTATATTACGAGACGTGGTTTATACGCAAACTACTAAAATGCCGGAAGCAGCGATTGATATGTGGTACAGCCGACGCAAAACGTTATCACATCTGAGATAGCGAAATTTGCCTAGATATGTGGGGCTAAGGATTGCGTTCCCGATTAGTGGATTAAGTTTTGCAATGGTGGATAAAACATTCCAATATTAAATGTGCTGCACCTTGTTTTTTCGCCTTGTATAGGATTCCTACGTGTTTGCCGAGTTTAACTTTTGGAGGTATTTGATTGAACTAGACGACGGTGAGATAGTATCGTACGTATACTTCCGGTCAGTGATTTTGGTGACTTGTTTGGATGATAGAGACGGTTTTCAGACTAATTATTTTCTCTGCACATGCACGCTTATTACACTGGATCCGGGTCGACGCATCTGTATACTGAAGTCTTTGTAGAGTAATACGCATGGAGGAATTTCCCTACGTTTCTTTTTGCTCTGCCGGGAATGTTGTTTTGCTCTGATTGAGGCAGTGGTCCTTATGGAATAAATCAGGGAGAGCGTCTAGTGTTCTGTGTGTGACCTTTCATGCTCCTGTAACCTGGTTGGTCGCTTCCTTCCTGTCTACAATACATACAGTAGAACATTCCGAGTTCAGCACCACTTTATCCTGACTACCTCTATAAGTTGCTGGCTTTCCATAGTCTGGACGTTCACCAAGTAAACCTTATGGAACCAAACATCTGGACGTCGAAAAACTCAGTAAGTTTTATGTTTTCTAGTTTGGCAGTGAGTCAACATTAATGTAAACCTCCATGAGTTGACCATATGAAGGTTTACCGTGCAGTGCTAGCAGAACGACTGGTTTGTTTAAATAATAATGCGTACTTAGCGGGACTGCAATGTTCAAAAAGCTTCTGACCATCAATCACCTCAATTTACTGCTTTTCAGAAGTCTGACGACAAAGCATGTCTTTGTCTATGTGCATGTGTGGTTTTGTCCCGCCCCTCAGGATTCACGCGCATCAGTGTTTACCTCGTACAATGTGTCATTACGGATCCGCGACCAAAAATGGGCTTTGACCGAGTATCTGTGCCATCTTTCCTCCCACAAGCGCTCATGCCTACCCGTTGGAACATGTGCCCACCTATCATCCAAACCACAATCAAGAGTTTGAGTGCCTGCCTAACCGTCGAGCAACCGGTTCTATGCTAACCTGTTCAACACACGTTCATTCGCCTCACGCACTGTGGCTACCTTGACTGGTACGCCCACACCGTTTGTTAACCGCTTATCCTACGCCGTTAGTTGTCTGAAATTAACAGACCTTGGGAACGGTCTGACTCGTGGCAACTGCCAATTAATCCATCTACTTGTTCCACTGTACGCATAGGGAATGGAGGTCCACTTACGTGTTACTTATAGGCGGAATCGGGGTACCACATACGACTGAGCACGTTGCCTTGGTGGTAAAACTGTGATCGAAGTGCAGGTTTAATGAAAAATGAACAAATAACTCCTGAAAGCGATTTAGGCTACTAAGAATAAGCAAAAGGGCAAGAGAGAAATATTTCATAAGTTGATATTGGAAAGATTATTATGCTACGTTTTCTGAGAAGCATTAGCCAAAGAAAAAAGGTGGAAAATTTCAGTGGTAGAAAGATAACAGTCAGAAACACACAAAAGCTTCAGCATTAGTACCTAGAGATACGTCCTAATGTGTTTGCAGTAAATAAGAGCTTGTCTAACAGGATGTATGCGAAAACAGATTTCATACAATAACCATTGCAAACGCTCACTGTCGTAATGCTGACCTGTCCATGCACATTGCCTGGTGCAGCATCAAACACAGCCGGGGAACATCAGAATAGACAATTTGGCTGACCAGAGAGCATCCTTTGGAATAATTCGTGGTAATAATAATAAGTCCAACATATGTCGGCACACTGACATTTTGGCTGTAAACTTCCGCCCCTGTATGCCAAGTACGTCTGATATCTACCGCTTTGGTGGCCTGGCCGACATGTAGACTCAGCCAGGATTGACGTCTCCAGGCTCCGGTAATTTGACACCCGAAAAAGTTTCTCACATATCGCGACTCAGGGGTCTACTCACAGATCACACGACATCTACTCGTATGACTATCTGTTCGGTCCGACCAATAACACGACCAAAACTTCACTGTGTTAGCCGACTTGTTTCCAGGCCTAACGAGCCTTTGTTTTGTCCCTACAAAATGCAACCGAGCATTTGGCCATTTTGCCACCCCAAAGCGACTCATAAGGGGAAAGGCACAGCTAGATTCTTGTATAGGACCTCCATTTTCGACCACCTCTATGTTGACCATTTTGATTCAGTCCCTTGAATGGTCAAGTTAGGGAAATTTACTGTGTTTATAATCGCCATCTCAACAGGGTTATGAATGCATCTCCACTTTCAAGGAGTTTAGATGAACCTGGGTTTTGTAAAACCCCGGAAAGACTGCTGTTTAAACAAGGTTGCTTTTATCGCGGAGATATTTAACATACAAGGTTTAACTACTTGCTTCTTTGTCGCTTGGGCAGGTTAACTAGTCGCTGCCTCGTTTTTAGCCTTCGCTGGACAAAACTAGGGGAAAACCTTTCTAAGAGAAATTATATGCAATGATATATATCACTTTTCCACTTGGCTTCTAGCATTTTACAAAGTGTTTGTATTCTGTAGAAAAGAATATACAAGCAGCTCAGTTTGAAACAATTTGAGTGGCAGTACTTCAGAATCTGGTCAATGTGCCTTTCCTGTAAACTGATCTTTGCAACTCTCCATCAAATTTCCTGGTGACAATCAAGTTCAGGAAAGCAAGGTTGTTTTCGACTTCCTATTCCACTGTGAAATGGGATAGTGTCTATTGCCTTAAGCAGCGCTACTTTTCCGAACTCCACTCCTCTACTTTTCAGTATCATAAATGCATCATTAACGTTTCAGATCAGTTGATAATGGACAACAGATTCTCTCCCAAAATCCGCATTACAAGCTGTGCAATGAGTCCTGATACGAGGTGTCGCATCCATATTGATTTCCATTGTCCATGGTTGTGTATTTGTAAGTTGATGTAGTTCGCGTGACAGTTGTCAGGCAGCATGCATAGACTTTCACTTTTGTCCAGCCGTTCGATGAATGTTTGATTTGCCATCTGTATTATCAGAGGCAAAGCGTGAGGTAGGTTTAACAACACCATTGCTTCATCTTGATATCCTCCCATGTATTCGAGCTCATCAAAAATTTTCTGTGCTTTACTTAGAGATGTTGTGATCCGATTGTTAGGTGCTTGAGGCGTCCAGAAAATTCTCTCGCCAAGCTGTAGGCGGGTGCGCCTGAGAGCACAGCACTGGATGGTAGTGGTAGCCAGCCTTCATGATGACATGGCAGCCCGTAGAATATTGTGGTTTACAATTAACAGACCGTCATTCTCTTGTCCTTCTTTGTGATTTCCTAGATCAGTGATAATCTGCCGTTTATTCTGTTCTTCAGTTGCATTGTTGCGTCACGTTCGATGCGACTCTAGGTAGCAATATTTAACACAAAATGTTTCCAATTTTCAGCTTGGTCCGCCTCAGCCAAACGACCGTCATACGCCCATCATCTGAAGGTAAACGGATATTAGACCAGTCGGTTTTCAACATTTCTATTGCACGCCGCTCCTTCTGCGCAGCAGAATTATGCTGTTTTTTACATGCGAAGCTTTTAATAACTGCAGTCCAAAAGGAACTTTGATGTATACCCCAAGCTGGATTGCTTACTTGAGGACACGATATCCCATCTCGAATTATTCTTTGCATGTTACATTGCTTTCAATGTGTGCTACAATCGGTTACCAATTTGAAATTTATTCCTTTCACTTGATCATTAACATATCCTTGATGTTGGAAAATTATCTTATTCTTCTATTACCGTGACACTGCCCAAATTTCTGCACGCTGCCGTACGCTTACAATTTCTTCCCACTTGCACTACCATTGTAAAAACTTATTCGTAAGTCATGTATTGCATTTAATTTGTCTTATAGAACAACGGTTACAGGGTAATTCGTTTTATTCTTCTTCTCCAAGAGCGTGCTTTAAGTGTAGGTTTGTTGTTTCGTAGTTATTAGCTTTGGTTTACTACGACGTGCGTAGTTTAGCCTTCATATCTTGTGTACAATAACTTTAAATAGTAGTTGTTTCGGTATCGCCTCATTAAGCACATTTGCTTTGCTTACGCTTTCGAGTCGTTGAAGCTATAGCTGAGTCTAGTTTCTTGACAACCTGTCTTCGTGTATTGAAAAGTCGCACGTTAAAAGCATTTGGGATAGCTCTCGTGGCCACAGTGATCATTGAGCGACGGTTTAGAACGGGTAAGTGTAGAGTTCCATAAGACGACAGGAGTGAGAATTAGAAATCCAAGGTTAAAACTAAAATGGAAAAGCAAACTTTTGGGTTTAACGTGACCCACCAACCTATTCACGTTATCAATCACACTGGTCTACTCATCAATATGTTTTACAGAAAGAGTATGTTCTCCTCTAACTGAAACGGTCTGTCACGTAATGTAAATAAGGAGTGTAGTCAAATCGTATTTTAGAAAGTGTTAAGGTGGTGGCACAAATGACTTGTTAGGGGAGCTTTCTAGTTTTTGGTTACCCGATTGGTTAGAACGTTTTCTTGGCAAGCATGCGGACAGCAGTGCGTGCTAAATTGTGGCGAATTGCCTCTCAGGTTAGTATTGGTGCTAACTTCCAACAGATCATGATTGGTATGATTGGGATTTGAAGATATTTGGTAGAACATAATAAGATCTCGCTGACACTGATGTTCACTGCAGTCTGCCTTGTTAGAGTAGGTGAAACGTCTAAAGAAATTCGTTGCTTGCATTGTGAAGTTCTAACATGGCAATTGTCACTGGTCGGCCAGGCTTGGGTTGCGTGTTCCACACAAGACCACAGGTACGCACAGTTTTTGTGGAAAGCGAATTGGCTCACGACAGCAGTTTCAGAAACCGATTGTATGACATATGTAGAGACCGCCCCGGGTGTTCACCGCCTAGCCCTTTGAGATGCGAAAGATCTGTCCGCTGCGTATTGCCAAGTATCTCAGAGGGCCTTGGGGACAACTACGCTCGTAGCAGCGAATATATTGCACCCATGTACGCGAAGCATCTTACGCCTTCCACTAACAAGTCGTTATGGAACTGTGTGTTATCCATTCTGCGGAAAATTTGAAGGTTGCACACACAACTACCTTTGGCTAGAACAAAGGCTGTTCAGCTAACCCAGTACATTAGGCATGAACTTTGGTTTTCTTGATCGTCTATCTTACCAAGAGAAGGGCGCAGTGAGAACGGATGATCCCTGCTGTGAAGAGCAGCGATTACTTTCTACCTAGGCTCAAACACACCAGACAGTTGCAGTGTTACCGAAAACCCGTTCAACGAGTGCATCATGCTCATGTAATCGTTGTGTACGGAACCCCATGGCCATTCTTTTTACATAGGGCCTGAAACAGCCCCCTTTATGCAAGTCACACATCAATGAACTAACCGTCTCCTGCCTTTGCGTACTGTAAATGAAAAGTACCGCTAACGCGTGGTCCGTTTCGCATTTCGTGTAGTGCCCGCTCACACAGGTTAACGTGGCGACCTTAATAGTAAATGAGGGTTGCCTTAAACAAACTTCTATAAATGAAATTCCGAGAACATATTCAACCTCCCTACTATCGTTGCCGCTAACTTTGACTGACCGAAAACGCCGCGGGTGCAGGTTGCCATGTTTTAGTTTAGCAACTTTGCATTAACTGAAAGGGTTTCTGCTTTAATGCCGCCCATAACCCCCATACTACTGGGAATTTGTCAAACACGTCGTGTCGAAGCGAGTGGTATCTCAGTGGATGAATTCACCCATCTATGCGAAGCAAGGTATGTCGAAACAGCCCACATTTTTTCCGAGACGAGTGGTAAACTATCGGAGGTACAGACTGAGCTGATCAAGCTGAAAACAACATGTCTCCTTTTTGAGCGGCTGACACAACACAAGCTAAAGTCGTTTCCTAATCGCTGTACGCTTTAAATACAGCATATATAGCCGCTCACATGCATAAACATGTAAACAGATCGCAAAAGCCCGATCATCTTCAATGTCCCAGACACAGATCTATTGATATCTGTGATGTGCACCCAAATTAAGTCTTGCACTCTAACAGGGATTCGCTGTAGCTTGATATTACTCCCCAAGGGGTCTCAGGAGCATAGCTGTCCACAAGTGTTTAAATCCAACAGTCCACGCAATCAGTGGCATGGCGACTACTTTTGCCACTCGAGGCGCGTGAAAGGCACACGATCGGTATAATGCACAGTAGTTTTCGATGAAAAGTACAATGCGCTTGGAACACTGAGATGAATGTGGTGGTGCTGAATGTGGTGATGAGCATGGTGATTATGAGCGAAATAATAGGATCAATGGGGAAAAGGTTTGCACAGGCGTGCCACTTGGCGAAAATGTATTGTTGCTCATACACAGTAACATTAAAATGTTCAAACCACAGCTTAACGGATATTTTGTGTGTTATATTTGGTATCGAACATTCGACGGAAAAAAAATGCCGCCGCATGTCACATGCCGCGTTGCGCGGACCGCCAACCCCGCCCCCATGCTGCGCCTCTGCAATCGCAACAACTAAATGCATTCAAAGCGGATCAGTCATCTCATCGTTTACAGAATACAACCCATCCGTCGTTAAACGTGATCACGTCGTGTGAGTTCAGGAACGACACCATAGTTCGTTCATCGATAGTCGCTCATCTAAACTCAAACCGTGCGCTGAAAACCAAACCGCTTATAACTGCGCTGCATCACCAATTTAACAACGATGTACAGGACGTTCCTGTTACAAAGAACGATTGTATATGTGTCAGGAAACAATACGAAATTTTACCCAAATCCAATTAAAGGCGTAAAGTAACCGCTCAATTTGCGCCAGCAACCCTGGGACTAAGTTATGGTGAAGCGCTCTCTCTATGCATCACGTCAAGACTACCCAAGGATTCATTGTCCCGGCGTACATTGGGTTCTTCAAAGACCTAAGGGACTGTAAGACAAAACAGATATTTGGTAGACCGCTTGACAAATTCGTAACAAACACCTATTAAGGATCGGAGTTGGATGGAGAGTGCACGTGATTAATATCTCGTGGTGAGCTGTACGGTGTGGTCACAGCTGTCAATGGAGGACGGAGCCTGAGGTGTGCGGATGGATGATAAAAACGCGCACGAGATCTGCTTGTAGTAGATGTCCGGCGATAACCGCATCACTTACCCACTTGGAATTGGGGTGGGTCGAAATAGCGTCTTCCACTTGCAACTATAGAGATGATTTGACAAATAGCATATGGACGCACAGACCGGTTTACGTCACGTGTAGCCATTCATCCCTGTGTAAGCGCTACAACCTGACGAGTAAATGTGATTCGCCGAAGCGAGTGCATTATATTTGCTGCTTCAAAGCCCCTTCTCACTGCAACCCAGTGATGAGTTTGAATACAGCCCGCAGCTGATAAATCTCCATCCGGAAATATTTCCCTAGAGATCACGAAAAATGTTAGTTGTGCTTTCTTTATTTGCTTTGCGTTTCCGCATTGATCATCCTTGCACGATATCAAGCGACGTCCAGCCGCCTGCGTTGGTGTAACTAGATTATCAATCCAGCAAACGGCCACATACACCACTCATATGAGCCAATTCTACTTAGTTCAACATTCTTAGTAATATACCCTTATCAAAGGTCTTATGCCCTGGCTCTCCATACACCAACAACCACGGGCGGTGAAACACGATTGCTTGTCACACAACGGAACTCAAGCATGTTCCTCCGAAGGGAAAAATGGTTAAAGCAAGCCACGTATAAAGTGCACTCTGACCCCTCATCATAACAGCGGAAAGTCTTACAGATTGGCCAAATGGAGGGCATGTACATACTTCTCACTTACATGTTGAACCATTTCGTCGCAATGCTGCTGGGTCATTACGACACGTTCTTCCGAAACCGCGTGCTCCAAAACGCGAATGCGCCACTCGCTTTTACTCAGAACGCATTCAGAGTCCAATAGGAGCATCTCAGAGTATCGTGCCTCATTGACTGTTTTATATGAGACTTTATTATGCTTCAGCCGCTCTCGATGAGACTGAGTGCTGTAGAGTAATGCGCAAGACATAGAAGTCTCCCAGAGCAGCACGGTTCCTCCGGGAAAACTTGCTACAGGTGCCTGTGAAAGGGCGCGTTATCGCAAATCAAAAGCACCTTTTCTCAAACCCTGCTCCGTTGGCATCAAGAAGTTGTCGCATCCAATGAGTACACCTTTGCTTCGTTACATTCCTTTCAATCCGCTGTTTGTCATGGCGCCAACGAGAAAACGTACGGTTACTGGCTGTACGCCACTGTATACTACACTCGACTATCACTCCGTGAGCGGACACGAGTGCTGGAGCAAAATGAGTCGAATTTTGTATCATTATTCCACACCAGTTATCTTCCTTCCAACTCGTAATCCATTAAGTGCAAAACGAACGATGGGCGTAGCGTTTTGTTTTCCAGCGAGTTCACGGACAACGGAATGGTGTATAGTTTTTCATTGTTATCCATGTATCATCTTAATGTCATGCGACAGTGCTGGTACATACTACAATTTCGAACTCATCCTTCAACTATAAACGAAGGAGTTCAAGAATAACGGTAAGCTCCGCAGAAACCCACCCATCCCGAGAGTAGTATTGCCTTTCTCCCAGTGCTATGCCACTGACTCAACCGTGCGGCCCCACCGGTTCTGTCGATTCGTACACTCGTATCCAGTTGCGGAAAGATTTACATTTGCCTTCAGTGTGCAAACAATCTGCTTCTAATCGTCTCCGTCCTCGCAGACTTTCAGTGTTACTTTCTTCATCTCCATAGAGTGAGGCACACACAAGGCAATCAAGGCGTTTACGTAAATGCACGATCAAAATCATACGACAAACATTTTTGTCTGTGGCACTTTATCAAAACCCACTCATCGTTCAAAACCATACTCTCGATCCAATCGGTGGGAGTCGCTTTCTTGCAATGGGAAACAAAGACCCACATAGTACGACGACCACCGACACAGTACCAGGTAGGAGAGGAAGTCTCCCAACTGCATCCTTATGACTTACAGCGTGCTAACTGAGGCCCCATACAAGCCTCTACTCCAGGATTTCATTAGTATAGAGAATAGTATATATTGATAAAATCACATCAATTCTGAGCGACGACACGAAGTCTTCCTGCAACACGGGGGAAAGTTGACCAAACAGGACAAAATGCCACCAGTAGCCTTGAACAGTGCGGCACAAATAATCCGAGGCTTTATGGCATGCCAAAGTTAGATGAGACCGAGATCTCGTTTCGTCCTATTCTGTCATTGGTTAACTCCCATAATAGGCTTGTCCAATGGCAATTAGAAATTCTTGAGTCAGTGAGACAACAGTTTGTGACTTAAAGTCTAGGTTACAGTTTTCAGTTTGTCGACAGCATCAAGGGTGCCAGCATTAATGAGAACGATTTGTTCTCTTTGGATATCCCCTTGACTTTCACTAACGTCCCGCTGATCGAAACCGTGGAGTACATTTGCGAGAAACATAAGGGAGTCCGAAATGAAAATATGTATAACTGTGCTTAAGTTGAAAAGCTAATTTCTGTGGTGCCATGGAATGTGCAACATCTGTTTAATGGCAAATTCTACTCGCAGGAGGACGACGTACCCAAATAATCTCTCCTCGTTCCGATGTTCTCAGATACATACGTACAAGGCAAACTAGGAACAAACCAAATTTTAGGCAGAGGTAAACAATTTTTAATGCAAGCACCGCTATATGGAGGATATATTTTAATCGTGGATAAACACTTCAATATGAATGTAGTCCTCGATATGTTTAACTGAGGCTAGCCAGCATTGTACGTGACACAGAAGGCAAAAACATGCAATGGGCTTCCGTAACATTATGTCGTTTTAACTAGTTGGCCAGACGACCCTATACAGCGGCGAGTCTAATGAAATGATACTTGGATTTGTCAACAAACAAATTTTCATTTTCGTTCCTTTGAGGTGTAAACGAAACGTGATCCACTGAATGATTACTCGTATTCCACACTTGGTCAATTTACACTTGGCATTCCCACTGTACGTAGTTAACAGCAATCAAAAGGGGAAATACAGGTATTCATCGAAACAGTTCGATAACTTTAGGGGGTTAAGTTGTTTTGTTGGCTTAAATTCTGCCGATTGCCCAGGCCAATGAATTAGTTTGACTTAAGGAAGCTTTCGTTCATTGAGATCAGTCCCGCAAGGCAGCGGGGCAATTAGCGAATACTGTTGACACCCGGATGGCTTATTCGCCTTCATTTTGTTCAGTAGTAGTCCACAGATATGCCGAAGGCTAACAATGTTGTTCACTCGGTTCTGGTTACACAACTTGGTGGTCAGTGACTCTATATCGGATCACATTTGCGACGGCATCACGCCGTAGGGGCTCTTGTGATCTTTAACGGAGAACTAGGCAACCAGCTAAGTACTCCCTACGCTCTGAGACACTGTCACTAACTGTTCGCTACTGTTATTCATCTCGCCTTCAAGACAAACGAGACTTATTCGCAGTTGCCTCTAGAAGGAAGGCATTCCCTGATTCGCACTTGGGGACGCGCCCGATAGCATACAGCTCCGTCCCGCTGCCTTGACACAAGAGCACGTGGAATTTGCTCGTACGACGCCCTGAGTGAAGAAGTAGTGTTTAGACAGAGTACGCTGCGCGTGAATGACTGCCTGATAGATCATTGAAAGAACTTTAAATAAAACCCAATCGGGTCCAAGTTTTAACTGCTGCGACGAAACCGTTAAACATATGATTACTTTACAAAAGTGATGCCGCTATCGATCGCCTAATCTAAATTCCTTCAACGGCAGTCAATTCAACTTTCCCACTGAGCAAGCCAAAGTGCACATTTGCTACTGAACCACTCGCTTATTCACGTAGTAAGGATACGTTGCCAATGCTGAGCTCCCCTATGGTTGTTCATCATTTCGAATGCGTCTGTGGCACAACTTATATCGGTCGAAAGGCAAGCCACTCGTGCAAACGCGTGGTGGAGCACTGCCCACGCTGGTAGCGTCAATGTGAAATTTGGGCCATTGGCAGTGCCGTTTGGCTCACATTATCTACACTGGGAACCAAGTTGATCTAAAGCGTATCTTCAGCATGATTTACAGGGTCTGCAGCATTAATTCAGGGGTCTGCACCTCCGTGCACTCGCCACAGCTGAAGCGATAAGCACCCGGTCTTTTTGACCTTCATCGTGCTCTCAAAAGTAGTCGACCTAGGCTCCTCTGCTCCCCTGGTCTGAGCAAACGGTCTATACCGAGTTCAACTGCCAGAAAACAAGCTCCGTACTATGTGACCGATGATGAAGATGAAGAATGGAAAACAACTGTTTAACGGTGGGTTCTATTTTTCATATTCACAATCGAAAGCATTTGTAAGGTTGTTCTTCGGCACAACTCGGCTCCAGCATTTGTAGGTAGGAGTCATAGATTTATTTATCACTTGGATGCAATGTATATCTCAAAAAAGTCGTGCTTGAAGGAAGGGTATACGGTTGGCGCTATTTTCATGCCGGTTGCCTTTAATGGCATCGCTCCTGTGTCGTCCATGTTAGGATAGCTGTTTGCTTCATGACAATGGGCTTTACGTCAAATTTCTTGCCTTAAACGATACGTGGCTTGAAGGTGCAGGTTAGTGAGTTGTGCTAAAAGCAGATGGGGCTGTTAATCACTCCAGATGGTGCAGGCAAGGTGTTGCCGAAACACGTTTGCCGCTCCCTGTATTATTTGATTCATTCTAACTGCTACCCCTAGAACATCGGCCTTGCGCTACATCCTGCGTATGTTGCTTACTTTCCTGCATAGAGTTTAGGATTATTACTAAATTGCCCCGTTACTTTCTGTTTGCGTTTATGTTTGTCACCCCAGACCAATACGACGGAATGGTTTCTTTGCTTTATTTAGGCATCTCCGGCCTGCACACTCTGACAGTCTTGATAGGAGTGCCAGGCCGATATCCTCAAATTCTTGCATTCTCGGGTTTTACTACTCATGATGGACTTGGTTTGCCTAAGCGTAATTCTTTGGTTGTCGACGGAGATTAATTTAAACTGGTGAACAGGGTGACAAACTCCCTCCAGCAGAAGTGTGAGGCATGCTCGTCTAGGAAGCCCTTGGCATCAACATTAAACCGGCACTTAGTACCGAAGCTTCTTTGCTACGCAACCACCACTGATCGCACCTGGGATAAGGATAATACGAGGGTCGCCCTGCCCCTAGCAGGCTCGAACCCGCGCCGCCAGATTATAAAGAAAGTTCGTGATATTTAGTCCAAGTAGAGGCAACTGGTAGCTTGTATCAGGTTAGGTAGGAGGTCATAATGGGTGACGACATAGAGTTTCTCTATGTTTCCGCTGATGTACTCTGCTTAGCAGTTATAGGGGAATAGTAGTAACGCATGATCTCGGTGACCAAGCTGTGTAACCGTGGTTACGGTATGGATCATTAGTCTCATATTGGTGAACATCTGAAGTGCATCCCCTTCCGAAACGTGTTTGTACTGCTTTCAGTTTCTTTGTCTAGGGTTCTCTAGCCTGCGTACGATTGCTTGGCTTAAATATTATGTCGTTTGTCGTCCTACAACGAGCTGACAACTATTTCGATTTGCTTTGATGCATCAGTTATGATTCTTGTACGGTTGTCTGCTTTCCTGCGTACAGTCTGCACAGAATAATAGCACAAGTGAAACAATAAAAAGGGGAGTTCTACGAAGCTAGTCAATCTGTGGAGCACTCAGTTTACATGCCTGATGACATTGATCCATTTTACCAATCGCTTAAATAAACGGTAATCAAACGGTTTGATATCCGTCTCTGACAGCCGAACTGCCTTGCAGAATCACCGATCGGAACTATCAAAATGGATATATTTCACAGGTGGCTGAAGTCAAGCAGAGGACTTGGGTAAATTGATGGAGGTCACGGGGCCCTAATCGAGGAGGGCGATTCACAAGTCACCTGGTCGTGGATCGCGGATCGACGATCAAATCAGTGAGATTGCACTGGACCGAACAACGGAGTGTGGAAGTCACCACCTTTGATGAAAAAATCCTTTGCAACCCAATTTCCAAACTCGGCGAGCACGTGGAAGCCGGAAGGATCAATCTGATTTATTAGGTCTCCAAGAACTCAACCTGTATAGCAAAATATCCCGGTATCATATTCCTCCATTTAAATGAACTACACTGTGGTATTTTATGGGATTTTGCCAGAATTGTGTTATATATGTTTCCATAAACCTTTAAGTAGTCGCGCGCTTTCTCTATACAATTTCACTAGTGTGAGGTATTTCGCACATATGCTGAATTGTCGCATAACAGTAAAATTAAGGACTCATTCATATGGCTAAGGAACACATCGCCGAAGTTGTATTACAACTGCCAACAAAGCAATGATTTTACAAGACGGTTTATGTCATGTTGCTCCCTATTTCAGCTAATTACTCGCTGCGATATACCTATATACTTGAAGAACAAGTGGCTAGTTATGCTTTTGCTATTCACGTGTCGCGTTATACAGTGGGTTTTTAATCACCCTAGTAACACACTTGACCAAAATGGACAGGTAGCGTATTATTCCAGACTGCATAGTTTTTACTGCTTATTTACGCGGTATCCAGATTGTTCATATTTTTGAAATGTAAAACCAGCGGATTCGCTGCTTCCAAATCTATCAACATTTTCTTCATACATCCAGAGTTCTTTATTTGTATGATCAACAATTCTCCAACCATTAGCTCCAAACAACAGCGGCAAATGAGTATCAAAGAAATATAAATGAACTGACAATGGTAATTACATCTCCGCTGGCTTGTCGTACGACGTACACCAGAGCGCTACTTCCCACATGGTGTTGCGAGTCGTCAATGTCAGCTGGTGCTCCAGTATGAAACCACGGCATCCCTGCCTTTTTCCAGGACTCGGTGGTGCATAGGCGGGGGTTCTAAACTTTGCAAAGATGTGTTTAGTCCAAAAACTAACCACATCACAGTTGGCATGCACAATACATCACTATGAAAACTTAGGAGTAACACACTAATGCGGAGAATATTTCGTATCAAAGGGGTTATCTGAGGGTATCCAACAGTTAAGAATTGCAGGCACAGCAGAGTACAGTTTTGATTTTACTTAGTACTACTTGGCAGTCACCATGCCGTACACTTTGGCAGCCACTTCTATAAACCGAAAGCATCCACCAGTGTAGTAATCCAAGGGAGTGTTGTTGGACCCCTCTTTTTCTCAGTAGTGTTAACGATGTAGTACAGAGAACAGTGCACGTTGTTGAGTTCCGACTTGGTGAATAACTCAAAGCAGCACGCAGCCAAACTGCATAGGAGCCAACCAAAATTCATACAGATCCACTTCCGGACTATTGCGAAGGAGAAATTCACTAATGCTTCCTAGATGGGGCCACCAATGCTCTATCCATGCAATAAGCTAAACCAGGGATGTGCAAAGTTCGGCCGGCTGGCCAAATGCAGCCCACGCTAACATTTCAACCGGACGCGGCTTCATCACGAAATAATAAATTCAGACATGGAAACAATTTCGTAAATGTATAAATTTTGTTGTTATCTTACTGTCAGATTGAATATGACCCGACATCATTTTACCTCGCAAAACGTGTCCCGCCTAGCAAAATGCTTTGACATCCAGATCTAAACGGTCTGATGCCAAGCATAACTTGAAGTAAATGACGTCGACTTCTGCACCTTTACTACCTATTTTATTTTAACTGATTGGTGTAAACAGTTGAATTGATATACACGTAGGATTTTGGCGGAATCCATGTTGAGCATGCGTGATGCAGCTATGGAAAGAGGACAAACCTGAGAACCACTCTACCAATACTGTGCAAACGAATACCGGATCAGAGGGGGTGGACAGAGAGAAGCTTCTGACAAGACGTAGAGCTTGTTGCGAGAGTCAAAATGTGAGAACCGCTCTACCAACGCTGTGCAAACAAATGTTTGGCAAAGTATGAGAACAAGGTTGAGGAAGCTTCTTGGCAGAACGTCGTGCTAGAACGTGGAAGAAGAGAACTTTGAGTGCCCCGATCAGAATCGCTTTGAGATGGTCCAACTTGATGGTTACGATGAGGTACAAGGCCATGGTGGTGGACGCCGAACCCGCTACCGGAACAACAATGTTTCTGTAACACGTAAACGGCACTTTATTCTTAAAGTGAGTAGAGACTTGATCGCCGCGCAGTCCGAATTCTACCTATCGAGAGCATATCACGACAGCTGCGAATCCGGTTTTCTAGCATATTTGAATGCCCCTCGGATCACTATTCATTGCGGTATTTTACTAGGTCGTTTGTCAAATATATAAACACAGTTTTTGTTCAATAGCATCCAGTTTGCTAAGTTTGCAGAAACAATTTCCTAAATTTATGTTTGATGCATTCTCGGTTTTAAAGCAAATTGAGTCGCTGAAGCAAGTAGAGATCAAATGTCGCAGCATTTCTTGGCTTATGTCTCTTTGGTTCGCTTCCTGGGACTTCTGTGTAGCAGGTATATCGGATCAGCAAGACCCCAGGAATATAGTGGCCTAAAGATGCGTTGTTGATAACGCTATGCATTATAAACAAATAGATAACTACTCGTTTTATTCCTCCACGGAGTGCGACACAGTCCAACTGAGTGAACTGATCGATTTGTCCATCAGGATTGAATAAAACCATAGGTTGTTCATGTTTCGTAGAATTGGTCCCGAATGGCTTTCTGAAGTGAATGGCAAGTTGATTTAATTAGAGCGAGCAAGAAACTGGGAACAATAACAAATGCAGACTTAACCAGTTCATATCATTTAATACGGCCATCCATGGAACTGTCCCCAGGGGACCTGCTTCCATTCGGGTTACTCCCTTGATGGGTTTCATCCGAACTTCCATACCATAACGGACTGTGTGCTTGTATTGCAAAAGAGCGTGTAAGCCATCACTTGTATCACAAATGTCATTTTTTGTTATAGCTGTTTTATGCATGTATTATGGGGGATGAACACAGCCCCACCCGTCATTCGGATTATTCATGTATCGCACATTTGTGCTGTTTGCTTGAGTGTTAGTTGCAGCATGCTTTGCATGGGCATAATTTCTTTACCTTGGAAGCTGTAATCCGTCCCCTCAAGAGACCAGCCCACTCGTGGCCAACAGTAAAATAAGGAAGTATATAAGCTATCAGGTATCAAAAACATAATGTTGTTTAGAATCTTTTGATAATAGGCCAGGCACTATTTGATGGATAATCATTACGAAGAACGACGACCGTGCGAAGATTTCAGCTTAAAAGATGTAGTTTATCACCGAAACAGTGTGCCAAAAAAGAAGACGGTATCGGTTGGACGGTGGTGCAGGATGTGTAGGAATAAGACGTTTTATAAGTACATACTTAATAGTTCATTAAATGTGAAGAGAAAATTATAATGTTGAGGCAAATAGGAAATATTGCAAATTTTAAGTCTATCTAGGAACATTCTCATATGAATCATCTAGAGTCATATTATAGCTAAATTTTGACATGATATTGGAAACGGTCTAGTGATTATCGACCATAGTTTGATTTGCAGATAAGAAAACTATTTTCTGATATTTGTTGGCAGTTTATTCCATATCAATGCATATTGTACTGAGAAAAATCTCGAGTAGAGTTTTGTAGGAGACTTTTGAATTTGCAGTATGCGCTTGCTGTTTCTTATGTCATAGCACCTGAGAGCCTGAAACTCGACTTGGGACACAGCTGTAAAGCATCAGCCAAATAGTAAGCGGTTGAGAAGGTCCAGATTTATTTAGAATCTGTGCAGTAATAGCGGTTGCAGTTTTAGAGTCTCGCAACGCTCACGGCATGTCATGATTTTAGGCATGTTCAAGCATCTCTTCGTGAGTGACTAGTGGATATTTTCCTGTGTTATGCTATCCATTTTCCTCAGGTTTCTGTGCATTATTGTGCAGTACTCAAGTTTCGACCTAACACATTGTAAAGTCTTGAAGCCGGGACTCCCTCGAGATAAGCATATGGTTTGCGTACGCGCTGGCTTTACTAGCCCAAGCCTGCATGAATATAATTTGCGCTAAAGTTAAATGAAGAGGAACATCATGTTCATTATGCACTGATTGTTCGATTCCTTAAACCTGAAGTGAATCAGATCAGGACAAGTCATATCAATGTCCAAGGAGGATACAGGCTTTCGCCTAACCAGTGTGCTGCTTATTTTAACTTGTAGCCTACCAGAGTCCCGGCACTTTGAAGTTTTATCGCCTCTTCTTTCTTCTACCAAAAGAAATGAAGTACGTATGAGAGTAATCATTCTTTTCCATGGATCATAATCAAGTATTACTACCCGTGGTATCGTTGCTAAACGGCAACCAAATTACATTGTTTCTGGAAAAGATATGACCAACAGTTTTCTAGACCCATTTTGAAGGCTACTACAATCTCGTAGTCCATAAACACAGATGGAAATTTATTCCAGCTATATACCACACGATTCGTAAAATAACTACTCTGCAATGCCCAATCTAGCCCTCTGTTGTTTGAGCTTAAACGATGTCCATTCAAGTGAACGGAAGCAGCCAGCTCATACAAACCAATGGGCTTGATGTCACTGGGGCTTAAAAGTCTCTATCAGATCGCCTTTCAGTCTGCATCGGTGCAAGGAAAGCAACCCGTAGCTCTTTAGGTAAAGTTCACATGCTTCCCCATGTTAAATTTCAAGCATTGTGTTTGCTATATTTGGATCTTCTCCATGCAATTAACATCACCATGGGGATACGGCGACCATGCCTGAACACAGTAATTAGATGTGATTCAACCACTAGGTATACAACGGCAGGAAGCTTCTGGTTTGTTTTTTGCGCATCGCCCACTTGAGGCGAAACAATTCTCATCGCTCTTTGTCGGCAGCAAGTCGACAGTACACCAAAGGCTAAAATCTGCTCACCACGATGAAACCTAAATCATAAGTCTGGTTAGTACACTGCAAGGTGAAAGACTCGGAAGAAGTCTGCATTAAAATGTCATCATCATCATCAACATCATTAAGCACGTCAGCTAGAGGTGGGTAACACCTCAGCTACTGTGCCGCAATACATGAGAAAAAGGAAAATAGATACAACAGTTGCATGCCAGCTGAGCTACCAGCAACGGATAGGCAACGTTCCGGTAAGCTATCAGCCAGCTACTAGGCAAAAAGAAAAATTTATTATGCTTAAAGCTACGAAATGAGATCGTAGGTGGAGGGGGAGGCTAAAAGGGATGGGGAGGGACAAAGAAACTCACAGCAGGAAGGCCACTAAAGTCGGCTTCTTGCCATGTCAGCAAGTGTATCCAACCAAACGTGTTTAACGTATTTTGGACCCCAACCAGGGGGCCATGAAGCTCCAACCGAAGCCAGCTCCGAAGTGAGCGCCTTCATTCCTCTGGACCAAGTATTCACTTGGCCACCCCTCCTCTTCTTCCATCCACATCCCCGGTGAGCAAACAATGCACATCGCGGAACTCGGTGGGCTGGCATGCGCAACACGTGGCCCAGCCATCGGAGCATGGTGCGTGAAATGACGGTGCTGAGCGGTTTAGTTCCTTTTCCTGTGCCATAAAGAACGCGTCGAACACGCTCGATACTCACGCGGTGTTCCCACCAGATGTGAGCCAGACTGCGAAAGAACCGATGCACGAACGTAACTAGCCTCTTCATGTCGGCCAATCTTAAGGGCCAGGTTTCGCAACCGTACAGTACGGTTGAACGTATCGCTGCGTTGTACACTCTACCCCTCAGGGCGAGAGTGATGTCGCGCCGCCGCCATAAGTGGCGAAGGTTAGCAAAAGTACTTGGAGCTTTTGCTATACGGTTCGTGATGTCGTATTCGATCCCAAGGGCTCTGATACAACTACCCAGGTAGTTGAATATCCCAACGACTTCTAGCTTATCCCTATCAAGGGTCAGCGAAGCAGGCGATCCCTGAAAACCTTGGAGAAACACTTTGCATTTTGACGGTGCAAAGCAAAGCTCGAAGCGTCAGACACCCAGTGCTAATCTGTCCAGCGCGGTCTGGTACGTCTGGGAGCTGTCACAGATGAGCGTAATGTCATCTGCATACTCCAAGTCAAGAAGTCGTTCTCCTGGCAGGAGCTCCACACCTTCCAAGTCATGTCCTGTAAATGCACTCTCCATGACTTCGTCAATAGTAAAGTTGAAAAGCAAAGGTGACAGCGGGCATCCTTGTCTCACACCGCTGGAGATATTGAACGGTGGCGACAGCTTGCCGTAAGCCCTCACTCTGCCCGTGCTACGCAAATATAATGCTTGGATAATATTTACATATTTCTCGGGCACACCTTTCCTGAGTAGACAATTTCAAAGGGCACATACATCAACCAAATCGAAGGCACCTTTGATATCGAGGAACACGACTACGGTGGGACACCAATATGTGTGACGGTGCTCCAACAACTGACTCAAGCTGAAGATGTGGTCGATGCAGCCAAGACCCCGACGAAACGCGTCTTGCTCCTCACGAATCTGGCTTTCACGAGCGCCAGTCAGTCTGTGAAGGATTATGGAGGTGAATAATTTGGAGGCGATAGAGATCAGACTGATTCATCTATGGTTGCCGCATTTCGAACGCGAGCTTCCTTTGAAGATGGAAACAATAACGGAGCGGCTCCAGTCCTTGGGACAGTCTCCTGCTCTCACAGTTTCACTTTTAATTCTTGTACAGCATCAACAAAGCAAAGCCTTTGAATTTGAATAGGGCTGGAGGAAGATCATCTGGTCCCTCGGTTTTGTTCAACTTCAACAGTCAGATCTCAAGTTCGACTTCTGAGCGAGAGGGTGGATCCAAAGGGACAGCCCACGGAGCAGGGTGATCACTGGCCGGCGAAGAATCGGACAATGCTAGCCGATTTAATTGCTTTTCAAAATGCTCAGCCCAGCGCTCCAAACGTTTTGACAAATTGTAGATAGGCTGTCCACTCTCGTCACGTATAGTTTTACTAACATCAGGTCTCCTGTTGCCCGTTTCCCGTATCAGAAGGAATAACTTACGATGGTTGCCAAGGGCAGCGGCCACTTCCATCTCTGACCCACGATGAGACCACCATGCTTCACGGTCTCTCTTCAGGCTAGCACGGAGTCTTGCCCGGAGCTCTTTGCGAGTTTCATAGTGTTCGCTTTCAGCCGGGATATGCCGGCGAGCGTCGAGAAGTTCCAGAGACCGCGAAGAGACTCAATATCCATGTTGGCTATTTGATATACCACATGTGGATTTGCCTGCTGCTAGTAAGGTCTGGTGAATATGTGACCAGTGAACACCAATTGTCCCCAGTGAGCGTTTACTCAACACGCATGTCAGCGCACATCGATACACATTCAGAACAGCTGGCTTTGTCAGTTGGCTGGTGTCAATGCGCCCACGGCGTGGTCGTGGACGTCGGCCAAAACGCATCTGCATGTCAGCACATACAAGTGCATGATCGGTGTCCACACATGTGCTCCAAATCGAGCGACAGTTCTGAATGCAGCATCTCCCGCGGTAACTGATAGCAATGTGATCGATCTGCGTCCAAGGCTGGTTCGAGGCTGGTGGGCGCCAAATTACCCTCCGGCGGGTGCTGTGTCGGAAGTTAGTGCTCTCAAGGAATAAGCGAGCATCTTCACACACATGAAGTAACCGCTCACCGTTATCATTAAGAGAGCGTACACCTTGCTGACCGTCCAGATGCATTTCATCAGTGGACAACTTTCCAACTTGTGCGTTCATGTCTCCAGCCAGCACAACAATGTCCGTGCTTCTTCTGTTGCGAAGGAGCTGGGTCAGTTGGCGGTAAAATTCGTTCATTACCGAATCATCGCTACAGTTTGTGGGTGCGTAGGCAGCGATGATGAATGGACACCTATTAGTCTCATGCGACTTTGAAGCTTCCAACGAGCCAGCCAATCTGGCCCCACACATCCGGCTACTGATTGGAATCCAATCAACCAGAGCAGATTCAGCCCGTGGACTCAGGGCAATGCCAACACCAGCTTGGCCGGTGCTCGAAGCTGCATCGTCACCGGATAGGCGCAATGAGAAAGTGCTGCTAGTGTCAACTGAAGGGGATCGCAGAGTGAGCACAGGGCTCGACTCTTACAGGCGGGTCTCTGATAAGCAGCAGATATCGATCAAGAAGGTCTCCAATGTTCGAGCAAGTGCTGCATGTTGACCGATCTGTAGTAATGTGCGTACACTGAGGCATGCCAATCTGAAGGAGGATCGAGGGCTCCAAATGGAAGCCGATGAACTGGAATGGACCGCTTGGTTGGACATGGGCTTGTCAACAGGAGAGGAGTGATGCGCCGCGTTAGCATGTGAGTTGAAATTAGAAGATAAATGCCCAGCAAAGCATGTTGAGGGAGGGCCAAGCATCGGGGGACTGAAAACTGGGGGATATAAGTACAGTTGTAACGGGACGGTAAGAGTGAAAAAACGTAAGTGGGGGAATAAGAAGATGGGAAGGCTTGAGCAGTAGCATTCAAACCCCTATCCACCCTGCTCGATGCGGCAGATAGGGCACAGTTGATTATCCTCTGCGGTTGCCAGAGCATCAAGAAAATATTTGATGAATGATTCATGGTATTGCGTGGTCAGGATGCTGTCAAGTTGCCCAGGCCTAGACAGGAGAACGATTAGGGTTCTCAACCAAAGCCTTTGGTTCAAAAACCTGACCACAAGGCAGCGGGTTTGGCGTTGGGCTACAAGGAGCCCGTTTTAAGGAATAAGGTGTCACCCTCATTCCAACCCCGAACCTGGAGGACCAGGAGGCTGATTGTGTCTGGCCTCTAACCATTGACCACTCTGGTGTGGCTGCCTCTGAAGGTGCAAAAGCACCACCCAGCATAGCTCAATGGATCACTGAAGCACACAAGCCATCGCACCACGGTAAATTCCAGGCACATTGCTAAAATTTTGCCGTAAATAATAATCGATATTTGACATTTGGTGGCTTTCAGCGGCAAGTCCCATTGCTCCGAACAGTTCACCACACGGATAATATCTTTGGTTAGTGTCCCAGAATATGTTTGTAACCGACTGGGATTTCATGATTACTGAAGGTTTGAATACAAATCGGTTTTGGTTGGGTTTTTATTGTGGCAAACTTTCGCCCTTGGCACAAGAGCTTCTTCAAGCCAGGTGAATCGGTACAAAATTGGCTTAGTTTTTTATTGGAACGTAAGGTGTAGGTTGCAAGACATAACATGAACCATTGGATAATAGTGTTACGTGTCAATAGGGCAAGTAATCAAGCTAGTGAAACAACAAGCATCGAGCGTTTCTCTTTGATCCACGTCCCAGGTCGTTCACATGTGAGGCATTCCTTTCTTGCAGCTGCTGATTCACGTTCTGACCTGAGTTCCTCCGCCAACACCTTTTCTGACTGACCGGGTTAACACAGCCCGCCATGCGTTCGATAACTCCACCCCGTCTGTTCTGTTCACACAATTATTAGCCTTAGTAATCTCGATCGCCTCAGAAATCAACCTTTGGCTTGTTGCTGGTTATCCCCTCCTAAGTATCTCGACATTGTCCCAATCAATCGCGTGTCCTGCCTGTAGCGCATGTACGTCCACCGCTGAATCTCTTAGTGGGGCGCTGTATTCAGGCTCATTTCTCGGTGGACGCGAAACGTACCACTTGTGTTCTGCTATCCTCGTGCGTAGCTCTCTCACTATTTGGCCTATTTGCACGTGTTCACAGTCTTGGCAATTGATTTTATAAATAGAATTTGTCGTCCTGTCTCTTGGAATCAAATCCTTCAGACACACGAATGCTGAATAGAGCGTTTGACGCTTTAGAAAAACAAATCTTATTTTCTCCCAGGTTAGTACTCGTCTGATTGTTTCTGAGGTTCCCTTTTTATAGGAGATTCCCACCGTCCCAATCCACTCCGTTGTGCGTCGCGGAGATGGATTTAGAACTCTCTGCAACTGGCGTTTAACTAACCTGGTACTGAGGAGACAATACGAAATGCATGCATCTATCAGCCTTCGTCTTCTTTCCGTGCTTTTCAAATTGTTGAAGGGAACTAACTGCTATAAATTTCTGAAACGACCAATTCCCTCCGAAACAGTCAGGTTGCTGCACCGCATAGTCAGCCTGAGGTGCAAGATGGTGTGCTTACGTGTAGAGATATGGTTTCTATCGAAATGCATTTTCGTATGTCGCTATCCTCGTCCAGTGCTTTTACTGTTGGTAGAAACAAACTCAAGCCCTCTGCGGCTAACCTCAAACGTGTGGCGTCCGCTCACCTAAAGACGGCTCAAACCAGACTTGCGGAACTACTAGAAACTCATGCACGCTTGCTACCCGTGGTCGAGGATCTGTCTCTGTGTAGCCGGATTGTTTTCACTAACTTTTTTAAATCAACTCTTGATCGTATGAGACCAAATCGCTCAGCTCGTTTAGAAAATTCGCTGACGAACAACCAGGAGGAGGAACCAATTGCTCATGATCCCAGTAAGTACGTGATGAATTTATCGAACGTACAACTTGATGCGTTGCAATTAGAAGCATTATCACTTGGGCTTGATTACAAATTCCCCCCTAAGAGGTAGAACGGCTTGTTTATAGAAGCCCAATTTGAGAACTTTTTTGACCAGTTTAAGGAGCTCCAACCAACCAGCTCTGATAAGCATATTTGGTTCAGAAACAAGTTAACTGATATCGCCCATGAGGTAAAAACCATGCCAATTAATGAAAAGTGTGCCATCACAGCTCGACATTTTCAGGCTTTACGTGAACTACGAGCTAAGGACGTAGTCGTAATGAAACCAGATAAAGGTTCAGGAGTGGTAATATTGAATAAAACCGAATACAATGAGAAGATGTGCGCCATATTCAACGATGCGAGTAAATTCGAACTGCGCACGAAAGTGGGGGACATGACCAATGTCGAGATGCGCATAATTCGTCACCTGGAATTACTTCTCTTCCACCGCCTGATAGACCTTGATACATTTAATAGTTTGAAGCCGAGTGGTAGCACTATTCCACTGTTGTATAGGTCCCCGAGGACACAAAAGTGTGAAGTGCCACTCAGGCCAATCCTTTCAGATGAACGCGCCCCAGCACAAACTCGCTCTTTGGTTAGTAAAGTTGCTAGCTCCGCTGAAACAACAGTTCAATCCGTACAGTCTTAAAGACTCGTTTCAACTCATTGATGGTCTGCATGAACTCAACCTGTCAGACAATGTTATATGTTCCTTGGATGTAGAATCCTTATTTACCAACGTGCCGCTACATCAGACGGTTGATTACGTGTGCGAATTAGCTGAAAACGGTGGCTGATCGCTACCAATTCCCACTGAATTGCTAAGAGAATCTCTACTATTGTGCACGGAGAATGTGAATTTTCACTTCCGGAATACACCATGCCGTCAGATTGACGGTGTAGCAATGGGTAGTCCATTAGGTCCTGTGCTCGCTGATTTCTTCATGTTGATGGTAGAAAGAAGCATTTCTACAGAAATAGCCCAGGTGCCCTACTACAAACGATATGTCGATGATATCTTGGCTTTCTGTTCGTCGGAGCAGCAGCTCACCCATTTGGTAGGACGGCTCAATTGTGCTCATGCTAACTTACGGGTTACATGTGAAATAGAACAAAACAATTGTCTACCATACCTGGACATACTCATAACTCGCAGGGAGGATGGATTGATTAAGAGGTCAAGTTACCGAAAATCGACTTGGTCCGGTCAGTACCTGCACTTCACCAGCTTCACACCAGTGCGGTACAAACGGACACTTGTGAAGACTCTAGTTAGTCGTGCCAGACGAATTTGTTCGGCCGACTGTCTAGACGATGAGCTAGTGTTAATTACAGCAACACTAATGGCGAATGGCTACCCTCGAAGATTTATCGAGAAACACAGCCAACCGCGAGGACCAGAGGACTTGGTGCACACGGCAGCCAAGAAGAAAGTGTATATCGAATAACCTTTCAAAGGTGATATAGCCACGCTGAAGACAACTAAGCGTATAATTTCGGCTACACAAGGAAGTTACTATGCTGCACAAGTTGTTGTTATCAACCGAACCCGAAATTTGCCCATACCTCCAACGAAGGAAGCTCAGCCTATTGGGGCCAACTCACACTGTGTATACCAATTTGTATGTGACTGCGGAAAATGTTACATAGGCAGAACCAATAGAACGCTGACTTCCCGAATAAAGGAACATGTGCCAAGATGGGTTACACGTGAAGTTGCTCAGACTGCCTACCTTCGTCAGATTCTATATTCGCGCAGACCGCCGGCTTCCTCGATAGGCAAACACCTTTTAGACTCCGGTCACCAATTAGAGCTGCGCTCAGCGTTTATAGTCTTGTCGCGTCACCCTAATCCCCGCTTCCTTCGGTTTGCTGAGGCTGTCGCAATTAGCCGGATTAAGCCAGCCTTGTGTGTTCAGAAACAATTATTTGTCAGCCTAAAGCTGCCTTGGACGTAGGTGTGAACTTCCGTCATTCATTTTGCACCTTAAGCTTGTCTGGTTGCACCCTCTGTTAGCTATATCTATGCTTATCAGTTATTGTTAATGGTACTGAGGAGACAATACGAAATGCATGCATCTACCAGCCTTCGTCTTCTTTCCGTGCTTTACAAATTGTTGAGGGGAACTAACTGCTTTAATTTTAACTAACCGCCTCGGATATCCACTGTCTACTAATTGGTTTACCGTCTCCTGGCGAGCCGCTTTCCTGTCCTCATCCACTGTACAAAGAGTCTGGGCTCTGTTTCGCAGAGCCCATCTTACCTTCCCATAAAATGGTTAAGCCAATTTTGTACCGATTTAACTGGCCAGAAGAAGCTTTTTGTCAAAGGCGAAACGTTGCCACAATAAAACCCTACCGAAACCAATTTGTATTCAAAACCTTCTGAAACCTTTGATTAGTAATGCTTTGTTTTTACTGCTGACCAGCATTAAGTTTCCGGCAAACATATAGCAGGGTTCTTCAAGAAGAGGGTCCAGGCCGTTTAGAAACATTAGCAAAATAGTGGATATAGTACCGAGCCAGAGGGTCGCTGGTGTGAACAACTCACATTTGAGAACACATCTCACAGATTTAACTGGAAATACTATCCCACGTAATTCAGACATCGAAGGCAGAATTGTAGAATCCAGACCTTTTCCATTCATCAAGTAAAAAACGGTGAGCCAATGAGTCGATGGCCCTACTTAAGCAGAGATAACACACATCTATGGAAATCCCGTCATCAAGCCACCGAGTAATCTCATTTGAAAATTAGTAAGACACCTCTTTGTTATTATGAAACGATGCTGTTTTGCTCTAATTTGATTATGTTTGGGCAATGCTCACCAATCCTGTTTATTCTGTGCTGTTCTATGCACTTGAGATAGACAGGACATACCGGCAGTTTTGAAGTTAACAATCACCGTGTTCATGCCTCCTTGTAAATTGCAACAATAGTTTTGACCATTCATTGTGAATCTTCCACAAAAGCTTGACTTA
Organism: Dicrocoelium dendriticum; assembly: GCA_944474145.2. Classification (NCBI taxonomy): domain Eukaryota; kingdom Metazoa; phylum Platyhelminthes; class Trematoda; order Plagiorchiida; family Dicrocoeliidae; genus Dicrocoelium; species Dicrocoelium dendriticum. The sequence goes on from OX104067.1 coordinate 93,595,235, forward strand.
ATCGTTGGACAAGAACTTAGTGGTTATTCTTTTGAAACGACCGGAAAATGTGCCTGCGCATTGCCGTTAGCGCTGCAAAATAACAGACCTGGTTCAACCCCTTGTAGTTAGCAGTATATCGAATTGTCAAAAGATGATTTGAATATATGCTAGTAAATGGACTTGATAACTATTTGCAGCAAATTAGGTAATAAAATTATCAGCTTTGATGCCTACAGCAAGAAATTAGTATCAAATTTCATAGAACCCTCCTGGCAGTTAGTGTCATTAGAGTGTAAATTCTTCTGTTTGTGGTACCGCAGCATTGTAACATCACAAAAGTACAAGCGAATCACTAGAACTCGGTACAGGTTGCCAGAATATAGCAGACTTATGGATGCCGTCGCGGATAACATAAAATTGAGTAGGCAAGATAATGCGGCTACAAATCCGGTAAATACAGAAGGTGGTTTCTCAAAAGATCAGCGGTTGACTTTCCTTACTAAACAGTCTACATCAATTCCAAACGCAAGGGCGTAGTGAAATCACACCTTTATGAGGATGTCATGGTGTAAGCCCTTAATATCTAGGGACCATAGTTACGGTTTCTGATACGGTTTAGAGATGCGCCATGACGACGAGTTCCGATAGGGAAATATTACCCACTAGTAATTCTGCGGACTTTGGAGGTACTAACTTCCATGGAGATTGTTATGAACCTCCCCTGTAAACTACCCAAAAGTTTAATACTCATGAGAGTTCTTTGTTTTTTTTATCACCAAATGGATTCAGCTGTTCAGCTATAAATTGTTAGCAGTTTTTTGCAGCGCCGTCTGGATTTTTCAGGTTCGAAATTAAGTAACACACAGCATGATGCAATGTGCGCAATTTATTTGTTTACTAAGCAACCGACACCCCTAGATGCATTTGTGATGCAATATCTACTGGTCCTGATTTAGCAATGCAGGTAATTTCATGAAAAGTTTATGATCAAGGGAACCAAATCTAGTTTTCTTTCTATTGCATGTGTAAGGTACCGCTAACTTTTCCACAGACAAAGCAACCGCTATCTATTTGCATCACGTTATGGACGAGGTATTGGCGAGTTTGCTTGCCATGATTAAAGGTTTTTTGCTCTAATAATCAGTGCTATAGAGTTTGAGGGAGAAGATACTGTTTACTTTACGTCAAATGTAAAATCTTTTACAGGAAAAGAAACGTACTTGACGAGCGGATTAGCTCGCATTTCTATGATCCTATAAGCCTACCCCCGATGATTACTACACAAGAACTTGATCCAGCAGTGCCATTTGAATTAACTGTACTGAAAATGCCTCTGCCAAGTTTGGAGTGACTTTGTGCACTTTACGAACTTAGTTTAGAAGAAGTTTAGATCGTTCAACGAGATTATCTTAAGCAATAGGAAGAAGTTATTTTAATTTCCTAATAATTTCTATAGGAATTGGTACAGTTGAGCCTGATGAGGATTCTTCAGTTAAGCGACTAACACCTATTGGATCACAACCCCGGCAGTACGGTTTACTTAAAAGACACAAGCCGCAATTCCTCTTAAGTCCTATAAATGATATGTCGGCTTCTTCTTTCCACACAGTCGCAAGATAAATCATTGAAATGCCGGAACCAGTATGTAAAGAGCTAACCATGCATTCTCTGAAAGTTTATTTTGGATCTGTTCGGAACTTTGGGACTTGAAGATAGATGGTATCCTGTTGCTCTTCTTTTATCTGAAGACACTTTCCAGTAACGTCCCGTTATTAGCGACGTTCAAGTTGTTTGTGAATACATGACCGAAAAAGAAACAAATGTTATCATTCCAATGCCTATATTAAAGAAACTAATCTTGCGATGCACATTCAACAAGCAGTTCCTGTTTGACTGAGTTTCTCATCGGCAAATCGACGGAATTGCTATGGGTTCACTCCTAGGACCTCTTCGCGCCGACATCTTTATCGATGAGGTTGTACGTGGTCCTATTCAAGCAGTTATGGCTTCACTGAATTTATGCTGCGGGTAAATGAATCACACGTTTGTTTTCTGTGATTCCAACACACCCATCCTTGAGGTTAATCAATTCAATAACTAAATGAATGCTTTATTCTCGGCCGTGCTAGGCACGCCTGCAAAGGCATAACCATGAAAGAGAAGGATAACTGTCGTTCGCAGGCTTACTGCTGAAGGGACGGGATGATGGTTCACTTGAGTGAAGTGCATTTCGTATCCTAGTTCGCTGCTTGTATCAACTTGCCTGAAAAACCGCGGGCATAGGACCATAGAAAAGGGGAAATAATTCTTATTTGAAACGCTACTGTCAAACGGTTATCCTGCGTAATCTATCAAATAACATGCTACTAGGCATGAATAGAGTGAGGTTCTCATCATAATCCAGAAGATGCATGTGGTTCCTATAGTTCCCTTTGAGTGACATCGCTTTCTACTTCCTAGTAGAAAGATTTTCACTGCAGTGTACCGCCAGTCCGCACGTTATTGCGGCGACCACTTCATTTGTTGCTCAATGTCTTAAGTACAGACTAATGACAAGTGTGACTCGTACTTGGTGTATCAGTTTACTTGCGTCTTTTGGCCAGTTGCTGATTGGTCTGCACGCCTGGCAGCAATAAACTAAGATCAGATGAATACTACACACGCTTGGATGTAGACCAGCACAATGGAGTGCAATATTGTGGCGCATTTTATTTGTAAGTGACAAATGCACTGTTTTTGGAGCATTTGTTCGCGGGAGATTCATGAAAGAGAAATTACGGAGTAATTCGTAGATGTGGATTCTTATGAGTCTTGAAATCTCCTGCTCCGTTAAGCAAGCAATGTGAGGAGTGTGCATTGTCAACATTCCAGCAGAGTGGTGCCTCAAATCAGTAAACTTGAGAAATGAAAATAATAGCAAAGCTAGTTGTTTACCCTTTGTCAAGTTCATAATATGCAGAAAATTAAACGTGATCCCATATTTTTGGGATGTGGTAAATTCCTGTGTCACATTTCTGTTGATAAACGTTAGGCGTGACCCGATGAAAAAAGTGCACTCTAAGATAGGTTTCACATTTTGTACTTGACAAATAGGGATGCAATTATTTGGGATTCCAGCCAAATAATTTCACTAGGCCACTGTATTGCGTCAACACAGAAAATCCGACGGTTCCTATTGCCCTCATCTAATGACAACGCATGTGAGTGTTACAAGTGAGTATTCAGCAGGTATCTAACGACATTGTTTATGAAATTACAGATCATAACCATTGAGTAGCTGATAAATGCTCACTGGCCTGCCGCTCTATATTCTCCCCAGTGACTTTCCTTTCACTATAGTTGCTTGTTGATCAGAAACTACTGGTTAGATTACAATTAAAAGCTGGGTTTTTGTGAAAGATATTTATCTGAATATTATTATTCAAAATAATTTAACAAGTGTTCAGGTATATATCTTGAAACAGTATCCTTTACGTAAAGGGTTACAATTGAACAAAAAGCTTACTAGTATTGGATATAACCCTATCCTAATATAATCGAAACGCCGTTGTGTCATATGACCATCTCAAACGTACTTTTTCACTCTCAATATTTGCTGCTTTTAGATTCACTTCGTTAATTCAAAGCGCATTGCCTTAGTTTGTCGTATGTACTATAGTCTAAGTAATCTACCGTTGCGTGTCTGATGTATCGTAAAAAATGAATTGATCCACCGCTAAGATTTTCAGTTTCGCAGTTTGCTTCACCTACACTTTGCATTTTTACGCAGTAAGTGTCAGAAAAAAGTATTCAAAATATGCAAATGTTCAATTTCAATTGGCTTTAGCCGTCCGTGTGTACGCAGACCATCAGTTAAATTGCATGGACGCAATCCAACTCACTGAATGAATTAAAGCTTTTGTCTGTGTTTGAGATCGATTTTTAGTCTTTCATTTAGCCATCTGGATAAGTGTGTCACATTGACATTGAAAACTGTAAACTGCAGAAATCCTTTTTTTGAGATACCACGGAGGATTTTAGAATACCTAGGAAAATTATTATAATTAATTTTTACTGAGAGGTTCCTGAGAACAAACTAGTTAGGCTGTTCAATACGCGACTTCTAATTTGCTTTGTTGGAGATAGAGGGAAATATGCCACTTCTTTATTCACGAAATCCCCGGTTATAAGTCTAATTAACCGAAAATATTACGCCTAATTGAAAACTTTCTATCCTTTAAGGGAGCCAACAAATTATAGAAACTAAGAAACTTATACCTTAGTCATTTCCAAAATATCGATGTCAGTAAACATTGAGAAAAATCCAATTGGTTGCAAGTTTATTGTAATAATTTAGCAAACATCCCTACCGTAGATTTGGACTGCGTCCACAACTCATAAGTAAATAATTGTCGTCAATTTCCTTTACCTGCCTTAAATGTATCAGGATCCCACATTAAAGTATTGGCAGTTTAAAAGATATGCTGGTAAATAATGAAGGAAAGGGAAGTCCTAAGTAGTTAACATATTTTACGCGAAAAAAGGGTCGTTTCTTTTAGTTTCAGGCGCCGAGATGTGTTGCATCCATCTGCCACCATTTACCTCACAAGCTTAGCAATAAATAAAAACGCGAAGAAAATAAAGCTGAATGCAAACGGAATGTAAATAAAGTTGCGGCAGAGAAGAAGCAAGTCGAACTAATCAGGATAGAATAAATGTTAACAAAAATGTTTAAGAACCCGAATGAAGTAAGGCCAACGATCTCGTGATTTCGCCAGGTATGTAAGGGTCTCCAGTCATCAGTGGGGACCACCCCGTGGTCATTATCGACGAAGACAGCACGCACCAGCTTGACCAAGTCCCTCACTCAAGTTTTTTATGCCTCTATACCACGTCATTGACTAGCCACTTCGAGTTGTAGCCCAAAGTGCAGTCACGTTTTATAATTTACACCGCGGAAACCGGTCAACGGGCATCCGTTGAACATAGCCTAGAGAACGTACGAGATTAAGATTCTGCAAACACACGAGTAAGGAACCAGAAGGCTGCTTGCCATAAACCAACTGGGGGACATCAGCATTGCTCACCTGGTGTTCCCAACAGACCCGAGCAATATTTCGCAAGCACCGGTGGTCAAACATGGTAAAGCGCTTAACATCCTCACAGCGAACTAGTAATTCCTCAGTGACCTTACAGCAGCGTTATACACCCTAACTTTCATTGACAGGATAACATTCCATAGTCTAGTTGGATGGTGGCTTCTCTGTAAAGCTACACGGGTCCTTGCTTATCCGCGAACTAACTTCCTTAGTGATGTGACCCCCAGAGGTGACCCAGCTACTAAGGTACGTGAACGGATCCATTAATTAATTTGGTTGTTTGTTGATAGCTAGAACCGAAGGCTAGCAACAATGCTTTGCATTTTGAAGATCTAATGCATAAGTCGAAAAGCACAGAGCTATGTGTCTGTCTATTTAATGGTGTTTGCATAGCTACTGCGTCAAACTGCAAGACATTTGCGTCACTCTCGTAGCAGAACTTTTATCCCGGAAAACAGAGTATGGTGAATCCAACTGTTCTTGGGAATCTCAATTTGCTTCTTCCCGTAGGCCTACACCGCGCCTAAGAAGACACGATAGAGAAAACTCAGAAGGAACGGAGTATTCCAGGCAGTGCCATAAGCATGCTTGATCAACTTAGTCGAATGCGGCTTTAAAGTCAATAAAATGATGGTCGCTCTTCTGTACCTTTGTCTACGCTGTTACATTTTACGAATATTAAATATTTGGTCGATGCAACTACGATTAGGGTTGAATCTCTCCTGGATTTCAGTGATTTAGCTCTGAAAATGAGCAGTGTTTTGTGAAAGTTAGATGTCCGCGGTGCATTTGGAAGTAATGCATAAAGGTTTAATGTCTCGATGATTTTCAAACCAATCCCGATGAACTTTTTGTAGATGGGCATTACAATTGTGAGTCGCCAGTATAAAAGCCCATTACCAGTGCCCCAACCAAGGCATAAAGTCCAGTCAGTAAACAGTCAGATCTAGGAAAGATGAAGAGAGATCGTCGTATTCAGAAGCCTTAAATCGTTTCAACACAGCAAGTTTATGATGAATCAATTGCAAAGTGTGAGGTGTATCATCGACTACTCAAGTGAAATCAAGTGGTTCAGTAAACAATATGTACGTGGCATTCATGTTGAACTGATCCGTAAACATTTCTGTTCAACTGGTCAGTCTATGCGGTTGAGAATGGATCAATCGTCTCAGCTATCGTCACTAAACGGAAAGTTTCTATGACGTGTGTTCCGAATCAGGTGGAACGTTATTCGGCTGCTCCCAATAGAGCTGTCTTTTTTCATTACAAGAAAATTTGCTGCCCACCAACTTTTCCAGTCAACTTTAGGACAAATATGCAAATGGAAACTATCAAAACACACTGTGTTTCCTTGAGTAATTACGCATTACGTTCTAAAATATAACCTGCTCAAATCCCGTATTTACCATTAGATTCGAAGTAGAAGCATGTCACCTTACTCTTTGTTTTTACACGAAGGTTAACCGGGCTGTGTTGCCATATACGCTTTAAATGACGATCGAGCACGGTAAGATATAGATTATTTCTATTTATACCACAAAGTATTTCTTTTGAAAGTCAGGAAACTCTCAGATACTTTTAGACTCCTTACCTTCCATCGCGTGCCATCTTTGTTATCAAATTTTACCGAAACGTCAGACTTAAGGAAAGAAGTTTTTCCAAATTAATCTAACTCAAACTTGCTATGCAGCAGTATCAAATTCATTTATAGTAACCGGGTGCATTTTAATGTTTGAGTGTCCTTTCAAAAGTGTGTTTTCAAAACCACAATGCACATTGAAATAGTTTCAACACCATGTCTTTTGACTCCTTCCTAGTAACACCTTCTCCCACGATTTCTGATCATAGCAGACCCCGACTAAATCTCTGCGTTTTAGGTGCGCACAGGCGATGAATTTCAATGGAGTATTTGATCGATCAAGCTCTTTGTTGCTATAAGCTGGTTCCCTTTCTTATACCAACTGTAACAAACCCAAATATATTAACATATATATATATATCGTTACCAGTTGGTTTAACAATATTCGCTAGTGTGGTTTAATGTTGTTCTTGATAAAAGATACTTTAGAAACAAACCTACACATCACATGAATTAATCCGGTGAAGCGCATAGAATCCAGTGTTCAACTGATTAAGTAGGTTTAGTGTAGGCACGAACTTAAGGGGCTTAACAATTTATCGTAAAAGACATCTTGCATGAATTCCAAAATATGAAATTACGCATGCATTCATTTAGCACACTCTGCTGACTTTACACAGTTAGTGTTTCTCAACAAACATTTATCGTTAATCCAATTTTAAGAAGCCAGAGTAATAACCTGGTAACGTTGAATACTTGTATCCCATTATATAAATTTCCAAAAGCAGTTGTCAGGATAATGACTGTAAATAAGTTTTGCTGCGCGCTCATTTACATTGCTTTGCTATAAATTTAAGTAAGCTTAAAACCTCCACAGTAGCACCGCCTCGGAACAATGAGTATAAGAGTTTTGTCACAAATAAACTCAGAAAACTGTCATACACTGCACGTTGTGTTGCTCGTGGAATTGTTACCGATATTACATGACACCTTAATAACTGACAATGAGTTGTAGTAATTTCTGTGCTAGTGCTTCTATTTCATAGACATTGTATAGAAGTAACCCATTCACCTAATAATTCAACCAAAAAAGAAAGTTTTGTTTCCAGACAAGCGCTTATCTTTAAAAAAAGTTTAGTTCTGTTCGATATGTGTATAAGGCTGGATAAACCGATGTTTTCATATCTTCATTTATCTTTATAATGTTTTCATCTAGTTCTTAAGAACGTGAAGAAGATATATTGCGCACAAGTTAATTGCAACTTTACCCACGGGACTGTGTAGAAGACTAATTCTTCGTACATTGCGGTTGTCTTGGGATCCGTGCGTATGTCCATACACATCATATCTTAACTTCCCATTCGCAGCGTTTCAATTTTCCGGCGACGAAAATTCCTGAAACCTTTCCCATCTATTTGCGTTGGCTGTCATGCAAATACATACATACATTTCAATACTGCAACAAAACAATCTTTAGCGTTCGACATAAAGAGAACGATAGAATAATGCTAAACGTCCAAAGCAACATTATGCGTAAAATAATTTACTTACAAACTCAATGCTGGCCAACGTAAATTTTCTGTTTAGGCCATCGCATCATAGGTGATCATCTTTACTCCAACGATACACCATTTCTTAAGTGTCAGCTTGATTATAATTCAATCACTTAGCTTGACACGCCTGGCTTAATCTTATGTATGTGATTAGCTAGTAGAAAACTGATTGGGCTACAGTACACACACTGAGAACGTGACTAAGTTTAGGAGACTAAACTTCAAATATGATTCCTAGACTGCTTACTTCTGCCGATTTTGGGGGCGGTTTCCGTGAACCTAAGTATCATTTGAGACGGCTGCCAGATGGGATAAGCCAGTGAAAAAAAGGTAAATGTTATCTGGATAGATAAATGCATCTCTTACGCATATTTATGATGCACGCCGATCTGCTGAATAAACTGCCGTTGCATGTAAGGAACAAGCAGAGCCTGTCTACCGTTGGATCATATGTTAAATCTATTCTTCCCAGGTTAAATTTAGTCAAGATTTTACCATTAACAATGTACGAAAGCACTCATGGAAGCCGGCCCGAAAATCATATAACAAACGTACCTTCTAATAATACTACTTATTAAATGCTCCACAATGCAGTGCATCACCGGGCTAAAGTGATTGCAAGTTCACAAACAAAATAAAGACGGAAATAACCGTAAAATGGTTCCTTTCACAAAAAGCAACGTATCACGTCCGTCGGGAAATATCCGCATTTTTATTAGTGGATGGACAAACTGATGAGCAATTTTATAATGTGATCCACGTTCATATTGCTGGGTTTTAGCTTTGGACTTAATGTGCTGTAGTACATTCGCTTTCGAAAAGCTTTCCTGATACATATGAGTACACTTTATGGGATGAAGCTATTTCTTTCGTTTTCAAAGAAAGCAAGTGTATAACGTAGCTGTAAAAATTGAGCGCAAGTTCCTGTGTGCGACACAAAAGGTTGGTACCTCTCAGTTATTACACAGCATGATATGGATTTGTTCCCGGGTTATAGGTACTAATTTTAACTATTTATGTAAACCATGGACAAAAACATTTATGTACATCATAGCATTGGATTATATACCACAGAGGATTATAATTCATAAATTCAACGTGGTCACATTTGACAATAACCTTTAATCTTAATTCTCATAGAAATGTGCATCTAGTAGCACAAAATCGCACAAACGTAAGCATAATAAAGAAAATTACTGTGGGTTGTATACATTTTCTGGATTTACGACCATAGTACCAGTTGCTTTCTCGAACAAAGCACCATGAATATTCCGCCATCATGCTATCCTCATATTGTCTTTGGTAAAGAAATTCAAACTCCATTATATCCCAATGGAACTGCCCGTAATGTGCATATGAGTAAGTTCTGGTTTTCCATTTGCATTTGTAGAAATGAAAATCAAGAATATGGACCTACAAGGAAATTCTGAATCCTATTCCTGCGCAGTTCCTCACATTTTGTTCAGCCTTGTAACGGCCTAGGAAGCCCCAAGTCGCTGCAGCGAAATCATTCCGAGCAGCTTTCTTAGCCCAACTACTCCACCCTACGACTTTATCAGCGTACATTATGCTATTTTTGGTAGTCCACCGAAGACAAAAGCGTTGTACTTTGCATTTGAAAGCAGTGGGAAGTAAAATCTGAGGTACTTGAATTCTGCCAAGTCCCAGTCTAGAGCATTGATGACTTTTGACGTGTTTCAACGACCAGCCTTGACTGCATCAGATCCTTTTAAGGGGCTGCCAGCGGTCCATCTTCACGTTGTTTTCTCCCCACTGAGATTGCTGTTAGCTAATATCTCATGTGATGGTGTGCCTTGGTGTTATTGCTGTCATGGAGACGAAGAAAGCAAAGCAATGTTGTGAACCCACTTGTGGTCAAATAAGGAATGACACCAGGATGGAATGCCCAATGTCATCCAAGACATAGTCTTCATAATGTAAAGCCCACTAGCAACAGTTGTAAACAGAGGAACTTTTCTTTGAGATACAAAGAATGAGACACAGTTAGTTGTAGGTACATGTTCCCGTTACGAAACCACACTGCTCTGTGGCTCCTGCATTAACTGTTTGTGTATAGGCGCATTTCCATGAGGTTACCCTTGGTTCAGTAGAATAATGGAACAATCCTCATCATCATCAACAGTAGTACACCAGCCATTTGTACAGATGCTTCGCTGCCATACAACCATGAGAACCTATGATATAAAGAATAAGAAGAGGGAGAGAAAGAGAACTTACCTAAAAACCTTAATGCTCTAAGAAAACATTCAGGGTCAAGGCACCTACATCTTGGATAGACAACATACAGTCACAAACAGCTGGCTATGACGCAAAGATAAGGCGACATCGACGAAACAGCTTCCTTGCGGCTTTCACCGCCCCGCGTCAAAATCAGCCATTACCCCGCAGATATCTCAGCACCAAACACACTCTAAACAGGCAATCCAATTAGGAGATGGCAGCAGACGCTCCACTGGTGTCGGTTGCGAGCCATGTCCTGTAAAATCACGAGCCAAGCACAAGGCGAGTCACGTGGACTCTTGCCCGGAAGACGACATGGACCAACTGCACCCAGTTTGATCGTCAGTGACTTCATTTCCCGCTGCCAAGTCCACTTCTGTCCACCTCGAGCCTTGCGCCATTCTACACCTGGTTGACTGAACAAGACTCTCCTAGGTAAGCGGTGACCAGATATACGTACCACGTGCCCGATACAACGCAACTTTTTGCGTGCTATCTGTTGTTCTAGGGAGCTAGCATGATCATCACCACTTAGTACTCGCCTACGCAAATCATCGTTGCGGACACGCTGGTGCCATCCGACACCAGCAATGCTACGCAAACAACGATGATCAAAGACTTGAAGGCGCCTCAGATCTTCAGACCGAAGTGGCCAAGACTCTACCGTACGGCAGAACGGCCCACACTGCGGCCTTGTAAACATGGCCTTTTAGCTCGAAAGAAACTCCCTTCCGTCGCCAAACATGCCGCAGATTTAAGAATGCAGTGCTGGCCTTTGTAATGTGTGAGCTTACGTCAGTTCTATGCGCCCATCGTTGCTGATGCACTGCCAAGATAAGCGAATTGAAAAACCACTTCGAGTTCCTCGTTAGCAAGCGTCAAGGGGTCATAAAGCGGTTGGTGGTCCTGCAACAACACTTTACACTTCGAAGGTGTGAGGTACATACCAAATAGTGGGACCACTCTAGACAGGCTTTTCAGGGTTGCTTATGACACCGTAACATCGTCGCAAGTAAGATGATAGCGTACGCATAAACAAGATTAACTAATAGCTCACCAGGCATCATTTCAACGTCTACATCGTGAGATACCGCAAGGGAACACTCCATGATAGAAACCACGACGAAGTTGAACAGAAATGGGGAGATCGGCCAACCTTGACGAAGGCCACTTGTGGTTGGAAAGCTATCCAATAGGAACAGTATGCCCTGAAGCGGCCTGTAGTGTTCGAGTATAGAACATGAACGATGTCCACATATTTTGTGTGAACACCTTCTCTTGCAAGCATTTCGAACGGATTCGATCGACGGACTGAATCAAACGCAATCTTGAAATCGAAGAACACAGCTATTATTGGTCTGCGGTGTGCGTAGCGCTGCTCTACCATCTGCCGAAAACTGAATGTATAGTCTATACAGCATCGACCCGGGCGGAAACCGGCCTGCTCTTCCCTAAGCCGAGATTCCCGTTCCGTAGCGAGGCGACTAACGATATTCGAGCCCAGTAACTTTGTCACAACTGGCGTTAGGCTAATACCCTTTTGGATATAACGGTCTTTGCGACTGCCCTTCTTTATATTGCCACTAAAATCGTTACGCTCCAGTTAACCGTGACACTCTCTTCCTTCCAGATACGTTCGAATAGGAAGGTCAAGACTTTGCAGAGGACCTCACATCCATCCTTAAATAGTGAATGTGGGAGGGAATCCGGGCCAGCGACACGAAAACGATTAAGGGCTGTGATCGCGTTTCGAAATTTGTCCTCCGACGGAGGCTCTAAACTAAATGTCCATGACTCGTCCTATAAAACCTGAGTAAGAAGAAGTCCGGGAGCAGGGGGCCAGCTGAACTGAGCTTGAAAGTGTTCCGCCCAACGAGCCATACGGCGCTTCTTATTGTGTATCAGTGCACCTGCGCTGTCTCTGATTGCCTTACTGACGCCTGGTTTTCAGGGACCAGTGGCGTGGATCAGCTGGAAGGGCCTGCGGTAACTGCCTACTGCTGCTGCCTCCTGCCTGGTCCCCCAGGCTTCCTTGTCAGCACTTAGACTCCGCTTTATTCCGCGCCCAATAGCCCGTTTGGTCACATTGTGTTCAGAGCTAGTTAGGAGGTTTCTTCTAAATTCTAACAGGTTCACCGACCACTCGGATATCCAGTGACTGGTGCGGTGATGATAACTAATACCACAAGCAGAAGAACCTACGTCGTGAATTCATATTCCACTGAAGCTCAGTGTTATTAGGACAAAACAGCGGAAGTTCGATACGCAGCGCTTCTTGATAGGCTTGCCTGACTGTGGACTAAGACAATTTCTCCGTTGCCAATCGGAGAGGACGCTTGGTGCGCCTCCCGGTGAAGTTCAGGTAGAAACGACAGTGTACCAAGGCATGATCAGAGTCGACACAGGTACTCCAGTACGAGCGGCAATCCAGAATGGAACCGCGCCATCTGTAACTTTTGGCCATGTGGTCAATTTGGGTCCATCGCTGGCCAGCCACAGGAGGACGCCAAGTGCCACTTCGGCGCCCACTGTGTCTAAAAGCAGTGCTGCTAATAAATAACTGGTACTCTGCACACAGTTGCAGCAGACGCTCACCGTTGTCAGACCATTTGGAGTTAAGCCCACCATTACCAACCAGCTGAGCTCCTGTAGAGCTCAGACGCACTACTTCTGCGTTCATGTCCCCTGCAAGTACTATAATATCTTGACAAGTAGCACTGTCAGTAGCGCGTTCAGTCCGTGCTAGAATGTGTCTTTGACAGTATAAGAACTGCAGTCGGTGGGAGCATAAGCGGGAATCACAAACGAACAGCTTTTGTATTACTTCGTGAATCATACTTAGCTGACGACGTCAAACGAGCTACACATAAACGACTGTTCAACGGAATCCAATCAACCAACGATGGCTCAGCCTTGGAGCCGAGAATGATACCCACACTAGCTTGATCAGTGTGTGCTGCCTATGCCTTTTCGGATGCATTCAACTAATAACGAGAGGATAATCCGGGTGCAGTTAATTCAGCAATCTAGTAAGGTCGTTGATCCTAGTTTCGGACACATAACACATATCAATACCCAGTGTGTCCAAGGTGCTTGCGAATGCAGCCTGTTGACCTGTTTGTCTTAGAGTGTGAGCGTTGCACATCTCCATGGTAACGGTACAGTGTGGCCTTATAAGGTACTTTAGCTGATAGGTCTCCGATAGTTGCTGTGGGAAGGTGGCTGCAGATGGTTCTGCTCCAGTGACACTTGGGTTGCTGTCAATTAAGCCGATAATTATAGAAGGAAGGTTAGTAATGGGGTAGGGATGGGAGTAAGGGAAATTGGTGGAAAAGGAAGAAGAGAGGCGCCCGCAGTAGCACGTTTTCGCTTATCCGCCCTGCTGTATGCAGCAGATAAGGCGACCCTTGATTATCTGCGCGACGGCCGATGCAGAATGAAGTTTATATTTGAAGAAAAAGTCATGGTTGTATGTGGGCTGACATACTGCCAGGGCGCCCAGACCTAGACAGGAGGACGATTAGGGTCCTCATCCAAAGCCTTTGTCTTAAAAGCTTGTCCTCGAGGCAGCGAGTAGGTGGCAATGATTTAGTTTTACAGAAATGGGCGCCATCTCATTTCAATCCCCCAACCTGGAGGACTAGGAGTCTGAGTTTGCTGACTTCTCAGCATTGACCAACATGGTAGGAGTAGCTCTCAAGGTGCCCGGGGGCATCACCCAGTATAGTTCATTGGGTCAATGGGGTAAGAAAACCGTCGTACCACGTTAAGGTCCAGTCTCGTTTCGACAGTAGTGGAAACCGATAAAACACCGGGGCTTGGCAAATCCCGTGGGAGGGTTTGTGTAAATTACATAAATTCAAAAAGGAGTACAAATCAAGTGAAACTCGGTTCTGTGAACACACCATATTATCTATGTTAACACCCCGGTATATCCGTTTACCAATATTTCCTGGTTTCTGATGAGCAAACTATTTGTCTGCGCCATGATGTCAATCAATGTACATAAATCGAATCAAGCAATATAGATACTGTAAGGCATCATATAATCGTTGTTTAATGAAACGAGTAGTATGGGCGCGGCAATATTGAAGTTCACAAAGTGTTTCAGGACTAAAAATATAGAAGAGAAAAATAGCTCCAACGACTTTCCAGCCGACTGTATCGCGTAGCCATTTTCAGCTGGTGACCCATTAAATTCCTTTTGCGGATAAATTTCAGGTGGTGACGTCATTGCTTACTGGGGATTTTTAGGATGTAGTACGCCCCAGTGATGGGACGTTGATAAGAGACGTTGATAAGAGAAGTTGATAAGTTCTTTTGCATACCGGCAAAGATTACGATCGCAGGTATTATGGCAGGTGTAGCCATCCGGTCATATTTTGGCTGCCCTTAACTTTACGGTCCACCCTGCAACCAGATCGCGTTTGAACCAGGATTGACAGACCTGACTCGATTACATAACAAAGGACCTCACATACGAATTGAACAATTGGGGGAAGCTGGAAGATCGAACCACGCAAAATGTAAGTTCGCGGTTTTGGACGCATTCAGTGATTGCGCCGAACAACCAATGTTGACTTAAATCACCATTACCAAATTGCACTCCTGTGAGGCGGTCTTGAAGTTGCGATCTCCAAGCGTCTGTGCGTAAGTGTGCTTGTGACGTACATGTTAAGTATTGCATCAAACAAAGCAGATTTGCCTTTGACCATCCAAAGATACGGTCTAAGTCCTATTGCAGCATATCTTGAGCCTCCCGACAACCCATGGCTTGCCATATCATGATGACATCGGCAAAATGCAGGAAAATTGACTGGAGGACACGCACGCGTTCGTTGATGAGGATTAAGAACAAGCGCGGTCCTAACACTAATCCATGTGAAACATTACAGTCCATGTAAATATGATCAGAAGATGATCTCCGAACCAGAGTCTGAAGCCACCGATGAAGGAGGAAATGTCCGATCAATCAAAGAATAGAGTTCCCAGTGCTGTAGGTTTGCAGCCGTTTTAGAAAGATACGATTATCTAAGTGGTCAAAGACTTCAGCAAAGTCGAGCTAGATGACATCAGTGCCGGTCCCACTATCGGCTATTTTGGTCCAACTGCCTCTCGCAATCAGTAGACTAGAGGCACATGACCGGTGTTGACGGAATTCATTTTGCTCCGGCGCAATGGTTATACCTTTCGGAATACCGCAATAGTGTCTCAATTAAGATTCACTCTATCACCTTTGAGTGCACCGGGAGGAGAATCACTTAGCGACACCGATTAATGACTTTGCCAGCGTGTGCGTGCTTATCGTACAATCCTGTGCTCTATGTTACTTTTGACTTGTCCTCTCGCATTCTTGTGCCACCTCATCGGAAGTAAGCTTAATGGATTCGGAGCACCGAGCTCTATTCAACGGGGTCTATATTTTTTAAGTAAGTCCCAACAGGCTGGTAAACCACAAACAAAATCTTCCGGAGTCTATTCACTAAGGCCAACACGAGTAACATTGCTTATTTCAGTTTTATACGTACGTTTGAGATACCATTGCGCAGAGCTTCTTTAAGGCTGTCAGACAATATATAACTTAGTACCGTGTACCGCTGTCTACCATATCTACCAGTGTTTTTGTCATCTCATGTTACCAACATAATTTTACGTGCATTTCGCTGCACAAAGTCTGTTTGATTTTGACTACCCTTGCGCCGAGTGCCGAACCACTACCAAACCCGCTGACCGGAACGGACAACTGAGGCAGCCCAAACTGCGTGACCAGCGCAACCTAAAGGTGCAAATCGAACATGGGCCTGAGAAGTTTGTCGAATGGAATCCAGCGAGCAACAAACCTAAGGTAAATCGTAGCTCAGACAAGCGGGGAACAGAGATCCCCTCGTTCTGCGCCAATTCCTACAACGCAAAAGCATGAACATTACACGTAACGGAGGTAACAGCGTATCGACAGATAGGCTGTGGTTCTGTGAGTTATGTTCAGATAGTCCGATAATTACGATTTTGTCTGCTTACGATAAGGTGTGAGATGTTGGCTGTTACGTCGGCCGAACAAATGCAAATGATCGCGGTACTGGAACAGGAAATGTCAGAACTCGAGTTGCAGATTAGTTTATTATGTAGCCCGATTCCTAGGTTTGTGAAAAGGCAAATCTTTCTAGCAACATTGCCACACAGTCCAACGAAATACAAACCCCCTTAATGATAAACAACAGTGAAAACAGGCCGGTTGTACGGTATCCTATGTCTCCCATAATGCTCCGAAACATGCAGAGTTACGCAAAAATTGCACGGTCACCGTCAGTAGCTGGGCCAAAATAATTGACTCATGAAGATAGTGAAACTAACGGCGTTACACGTAAAACGACCTTGCTGTAGCCTTGACCTCTCGTCCAGGGAAGACAAGGTACTCTTAATTGACAAACCTATGCTCACAAAGAACTACATAAGAAACAATTACTACGCAACCAACGGCGCTGAAATTGATATGTTCAAATGTCCCAGACCCACTGGTGAATAGCTAAAAGATAGACAAGTCGAGGAACATAACGGCTGGGCTGAAATAACCTGCGCACTCGAACTGAAAGTTCTCTTAACTAGTCATACACGCCTTTCACGAAATCCAACATCTCCACAAGTAGGGGAACTTTGGTCACTACGAGTAACGTTTGACAATACAATCGACCTGGAAGATGTTCACTTAGCAAGCCACGTTGTAGTGAACCCTTCTGTCAAAGCCCGCATTTTTCCTAACAGGCCATGGGTAGAAAGAAAAAAGCGGAAATCCAACCCTAGTGCGTCAGGTCAAAATGAGATGAAGAAAGTGGTACTGGCTCATTGTGTGCCAGAAGTGAAGCATCACGATAGCACTGAACGACAGAAGCACGACATCGAATAATGGAGGAACATAACAGAGCTCATCTACTTGCAAAATATTGTGGCTTTTGACGTCACCCGTCTTGTTGCCTCCACAAAGTACCAATGTCGCTGGCCACGAATTTTGCGTTACCTTGGTTACGCCTGAAATGGTATCAGTAGCGATCCAAGCATGGCATGACAAGAGGAAACTTGGACCACCACAATTACGGTTAAGACCGTTCCTTCAATTAGTACAGACCTCAGACACAAATGAGCCAGCCTGAGTTGTACCTATCTCAGACAAGCCAACCGTGCGAAAAGTCCTTTCAAAAACTTTTGCAGAACGGCACTATTTGTGCCGGTAACTCACAGCCAACCGAGCTCCTAATGCGTCAATAAATGCAATGCTGCTACACCAACACTCAAGGATTGTATTCTAATTGCCAGGAATTGCGCCAGAACCGACATGAAACAACAAACTTGGATCTCAAAGTAGTTGTTGAAACTTGGCTTTTAAACAGCATATTGATCCAGAGATTGAACTCAGTGATATGTCAGTCGTTTGAAATGATCGTCCATCTCGCGGTGACGGTGTTGCCCTCTTATAACGAGATTAATTGAAATCTGAAGCCCTTACCGAAATTTCGTTTGCTATTCCCGACGCAGTGTTTTGCCGACTGCACCTAGCAGGTCGAGATGTTGGTTCACAGAAGACGAGTGATGCTCGCTTCTTAGCAGTTATCTATAGGCCTCTGAACTCGTCAGCACACAGCGATGACATGCTATTAACCGAGCTCCGTTTTGCTATTTCACGAAAGTACTCTCATTATATTATACTGGTTGACTTTAATATCCTTTCCATAGCAGCGATGTCACCTAATGGGCCATCATTTAAATCGTAGCTCCTTGAATGCATAGATATGGCGGTTTTTTATAACAACGTGCATTGCCAAACCAGGCACAGCGGTTCAAACAAAACATCACTCCTGAACTTAATCATGACAAAGTAAGTGTTGATGTTTGCGTCAGTAGCATAGGAACATCCACTGTGCAGTAGCGGTCATCCAGTCCTAACGTTTGATAATGTATGTTATGCCAGTATGATTGATAAAGAAATTAGGACTCAGTGAACTATTACAGACTATTTTAAGCTTTACAACTTAACAGCAACCGTTGACTGGGATCTACAGAAGCACATTTGAGCGAATGACACATGGAATGAATTGAAAGATAAAATTAACTGGGTCATACAATCAGCATCGTAGGTTGTACCATTACGAGCATCGCGACGGACCACTACTTGGATCCGAAGTGGAACATGTAAATGGATCAACAGAAGAGATGAAATCTGAAGGCAACATTGTCTAAGTCCATGTGATACCATATTGCAGAATTTCAAAGCAATCAGAAACTACTGCAGGTCCCTAGTTAGAGTGGATAAGTACGAATGGCAGGAGACCATGGTGCTGAAATTTACGAGTAACGCCAAACTAGTATACAGATTTGTGAATGAAAAAAGAAAGATTAGGCACGGTATACATCACCCAACACGGCCAGTGACCTAACAACTACTGTTGTGGATATCATGAACGCTCTACTCCCTCCCAACATATGTAGTTGGTTTATCCAGCGTCACCCATACCCCAGCAGATGTTGCAAGCAAATTACAGCCTCTCCGGGAGTATAGTGACCATGGAATCGGCAGGATCTGCCCAAAAGTACTGCAAATCTTTGATCTCACCATTGTAGCACCGTCTCAGTGGAAAAATGGAATTCGCACTCCAGTATGCAAAGGAGGTAAGCGATCGAATTATGCTAACTACCGACCTATTGTTCCCCTTCCACTTTTATCAAAAATGATGGCATCGGTA
This sequence comes from Dicrocoelium dendriticum, assembly GCA_944474145.2. Classification (NCBI taxonomy): domain Eukaryota; kingdom Metazoa; phylum Platyhelminthes; class Trematoda; order Plagiorchiida; family Dicrocoeliidae; genus Dicrocoelium; species Dicrocoelium dendriticum. The sequence continues at coordinate 93,614,400 of OX104067.1, forward strand.
ATCGCAAATGAAATGACGCGAAACTTTGTAAGTTTACAAATAATTTCTAATGCCCAACATGGGTTCAGACACAGACAACGTTGCTTCACTACTTTGCTGCCTACTCTGACTGATGGATCAGGGCGGTTGATGAAGGAATCCCCATAAATGTGATTTACATGGATTTTTCCTGAACCTTCTACAAGGTCAACCAATTCTTTCTCCTCCAAAAGCTTGCTGCCTACGGTACCAAAGGTTCCCTGCTCACCAGGTTGCGAGACTACATACACGAAAGAGCAATAAAGGTAAGTAGCCGACACTCACTCTGAAAACCTGTGCGTCCCATTGGCGTACCGCACAGGTCCGTCCTCGGCCCGCTACTGTTTTTAGTTTGCATTAATGGCTATTCAGCAGGCATTCTATCCTCGATTCACATATTTGCAGATGATACTAATATACGAAGAGCAATTCGCTCAGCATCCGACCGTGTCTATATACAGGATGATCTAGCTCGGATTAAGAAATGGGCAGTAGCGAACCAGCTCCCACTGAACCCTACAAAGTTCCACCTGCTGATGGTGCGCAGCAGCTTCGTCAACGCGTAACTTCTGGAGCAACACGTCCTGCAACAAGTGGCTAGTGAACGCGACTTAGGTATAATCGTGCAAGGTTGTCTTGCCAATTTGCCCTAATGGTCGAATTCAGCAAGAGTGACGAACTTGAACTTGAGACTTTTGAGGCGAGCTCTCGGCACATTTGAGCGACGGCTAGTACCGTTGCTGATTGAGTCCTATATTCGCCCTCAGTTTGAATGCGCAATTCGGACCTTGTGTTCATGCTTAAAACGAGACATTAGCCTGTTGGAGCAACCTCAAAGAACAGCCACAAAGTTAACGCGTAGACTATCCGGTCTAAGTTGCGATCTGCATCTTCCTGTACCCGCTGTGTTATCTTCAGAATACCAACGGTTTCTCGGAGATATTACTTTCACATACCGGATGCTAACTGGAAGCGGGCATCCATGTGCATCACTGTTGACCCTAGCCCCTTACAAAACAAAGCCGAGGCAATCGCTTGAAACTAATGACGCAACACTCCCGTCTGAATTGCAGAAAGTATTTTTCTCTCTTAGAATCTGTTCTCACTGTAATGTATCACTAAGATATGTGGTGAACCCACCAGACATGACGACATTCGGAAGACTATTAGAATTTCATTTTAGTGATAAACGCTACCTAACATTTTGCTAAAGTGCTATGGTTTAACTACTGATACTTCACGTTCCACGTTGGAAGATTTGATTTTAATTTTCTTTTGCATATCCTGGGTCTAGTATAGTTATGCTTTTTATCCCATCATGCACTATTGAACTATTGAAAAGTTACACTAAGTAACTGGGATTCCACTTGGCATCGGCTAGCAATGGTGCTAATGTTATTTGTCGTCACGTAACCTTGAACCCCGATAACCTTAATAAGGTTGCATCAATCGGTGAAGTATCTGACACATTAGCTATTAAGGTTAACGTTCAAATGGTGTTAGCAGGACAAGAAACGAGCACAAGAACAAACCAAACTATCCAGCAGATTGTTCGACGTGACTTAGAGCAAAACTGGATCCTACGGATTTTGGTGTTCCGAAGTTGTTTCGATCAGCGTGGGGTAGCGGGTGGTGCAACAGCATGCAATTGTTCGACCCACAACACCTTCATGATGGCAAATTGGTAGGTAAAGATTCGGTTTGAGACAGAGTTGACACAGTCGATGGGCGGGACAGAATTCCAGACGTTCGTGTTGGTTAAGCTGTCAGAAATCATCGCACTGATCTAAATAATGACATTGTTTGCAGAAAACACAGTTGGCGGAATTTCTTTCTGTTGAAGTCTCAGTGTTTAGGCAAGTGGCATATCCCCGAGCGTTTAAAATTATCTCTCTATTGGTGCTGGTCGGTGGTCCGCAGTTTATCGTTTCCAAAATGTCAACGATATTTGCACAACGCCCCTTTTAAGATTGCATGCAAACACACCAGGAGTTATGCATTCACCTTGTGGTTCCCTCTCCAGGTAATTTTTCCACAGAATATTAGTGAAAACTTCCCTTCACATTAAGTGGAATGCTGCCTATTACCTCAAATAAAGTATGACACAAATTTGAAATGCTTAAGAACTCTTGGACCTAATGTTTCGAGTTACTTTGAGTGATTTACTGCCATGGACATAATGAATTGCGGCGAATGATCAAAACATTCGTTTATGTGCAATGGTTTACCCTCTGATACTTCCCGTTTCACTTTGGAACATTTTGGTTTTACTTTCCTTTGCGTCTCCATCCTGTGGGTCCTGTAAATTTATGCTATTTATCCTATCATACACTATCGAACATTTCAAACTATATGATATTTTGTGGGCTCTGCTCAGCTCCGACCCTGGAAAATCGGGTAATGATACTCTGCTTCCACACGGTGGAAACCTGCTGTTTAGCTAGATGTCTTTAGAAAAGCTAGATTACTGTCTCAGCTATACTCGTAGCTGTCAACTGCAGTGGTTACGAGGGGAGGTTGCCATAACTGGATGAACTATCAGTGTGCAACCTTAGCAGCTTCCTCAGAATACTCGCTGAAATAAAAGCGATGTGCGTAAAAACTGGCGCCTGAGGGAATGGGACAGGTCTGTGTCATATGCTGCTCTCGACTAGGAATATTGGCATAAATTGGAGCTGTGGAAAGTGGGCTGGGTCATCGGCGGTTTGCTTTAATGAGTCATGGAACAGCCTTCTTCACATTTCGGAAGTTCTGCACATGTTTGTGCAGAAACTTCTTGTTAGCACAAAACCATTCCACTTGGATCTTCTGGTTACTAATTTGTTCTTAAGGACAAGTGTGGTAACATGATTACGATGCACTACATAGTTGCTCCATTTGCCAGAGCTAGGTTTCGCCACGTACGCATTGTGTGCTGCACCTCTTAACGCCATGTGTTTTCGGGTTCCGATGGGAATGAACCTGCTCTTGCAGGAAGAAGAGATCTATTTACCGATGCGTATTTAATCAGACCAGTGAACTTGCCATCAAAATCCTTCCCTTCACTATCAGTGAAACAGTGACATCTCCAACAAGTTCTGTTAGTAAGTCGCAGTGCGCGCTTGTTCGAAACAAGTCGCCATGTTCCTGTGAATATTCCACACAACACACAAAGTCGTAACTTATTGTTACTTGGTCCGTTTGCCCAATAGGGCTCTCCATCATTGGTTTCTGGATCATGAGCTCTTCGTTTTGAGCATTAACTCAAGTGTAGATGGCTTATTTCTTACTCTGAATCTGGTGAGCGAACTAACATGGCTGAAAAGCGAAATGTTTGCGAAAAGCTTTTGCAGGTCGGAACTGACGTGCTCGTTGGAGAATAAAGGAATGTCCAAATCAAGTACATTAACTTCGATTAGATGAGAACATGGCTGTGTCGTCGTCGAACAGTTCTCCCCAATACTTTCTCAGGCGGAAGTCCATCTCTGTGATGAACACTAGGGGACGATAAACATATGTCAAAAAGCAAGTACCGTTGCTTCTCAGTCGCAGACTGCATCAGCGAGAGTCTATGAACAATGTTTTCGGATCTTTCATTACCCTTGCTGGCGCGATCCCTGTGCATTGCAATGCACATGCCATTTTTAGAGACTTCAGCGTCGGTAACTTCTGAGGTTAGCCAAGTACCCTTGAAGAATATGTCTCAGGCATGCGATATTTGACGTAGCTGCATTTCCACAAGCCTGTTCAAGAGACGTTGCAGGAGACATGCAGGAAAATCTCTCTGATCCCATTAGTGGATCTGGAATTTACGTTTTAATTGTGATATGTCGTTCTGAGCAGTGTAGCTTAGCGAATAATGTTTTTTGGGTGGGGTGATGACGAACTCATTTTATTAGATCCGAGAATCGCCTCAATATATTTTTGCTCCTATAATTATAAGTTATGTCTAAAGTGTGTTTACCAGTTTCGTTGGCTGAATGAGTGACGTTACCCAACTGTTATCGGGAAGTGGGCCGAAAAAAGGACCACTTACTTGTGTTCACTTGGGGAGCGCTGCATTAATCCGGAACTCGAAAAGTAGGCTACTGTGACACGCATACAGGCACTTCAACATCCTTTTTGACGCTTGTCTGGATTGGCGCACCAGTTTTAGTCCGCCGGTCATATCCTATGTTATTCGGCGAATTGTGTAGGATCGTGCTCGACTGCGCTATTACGTTTCACAGGGATAGGGTCTCTCTAATGCATTGCCAAAGTTCCGGGTCATGTGTGATCACTTCGCGCTCATCATGACCTCCAGCCTCTGGAAAACCATATAAAAAGATGGTCCTGGTTACGAATCCCTTCCGGAATTCTTCCAGTTGTGTTCTCCTTTTATCGCTTACTCCACGGAATATCCGACAACATGCGGATGGAACATGACCCATTCTGGAGACTAACTGTCTATAACAGGACGACTTCTGTTTCATCGGCAGAACTCAAAACAACTCATTTCACCATAGTGCTGTGAGCTTTAGTGACGGGTGACACGTGTCATTTTGGCGGGCATAAATACGACACCTGTGATGTCACATCTAAACTTCCATTGGTTCACCACGTATAGTAGCTTTTTAGGTAATTTGAGGTAGTTTCTGGAATCTTGGTGCAGATAAACAATGGTACAACATCTGCATCGCGGATCGAAGTCAAACACCCAGCCGGTCTGCAACCAGTGGGAGCTCTGTATGTGCAGTTTCACATTCTTATTTACTTTGGGCTCAGTGCGAGTCACTGCGGGCCTAATGTGTTGGTTGCCTTTGATAGCAACCAAGTCCCAACCATCGATGGTGTCCACGTCTTTCTGACATTTTGGAATAGTTCGCAGGGTGGACGAGACCCTTTCCGTAATTTTTCCAATCGGGCTGTCAGTGCTTGTTTTAGGCGTAATTAGGCAACTGGTGACTGACGCCTAAAGCCAGAGAGGACGCAATTAAATAAATAAATAATTATATAACTTGTATATTCCTCGATGATGCGAGAAGCTATTCCCTAGAAGGAACCGATCAAATAATGGTACAACTTTTAAATGACATTTCATCAAAACATGTTCAGAGATAAACATAGGCGCAATTGCAAATTAGGTCACACAGAGTAATCAGAATCGCTCTGCTATTTTTTCCTGCCATTAAATCAGGATTCTTCACAATTACATGACAGATATTCGGGCCAAGGGAAAAAATGTAATGAAAGGGGTTGTTGTCCGACATGTTATGTGTATGTGTTTCGGAAATTTATTCAGACACCATGGATATCGTTTTCTAATGGGATACTAGGGACTGTGATGTCCAGAATATCTTAATCATGTTTTGAACGGTTAAATGCTTACTAATAGCAAGCTTAAAATTGCAAAGAGTATAGCATGTTCTGATATCACTTGGAAGTTTGTTCCAAATCTTTGAGTATTGGGTTAGAAAGAAACTTTCTCTGATTTTCGTAGTAAAATTTTGGAATCATGACATTTACCTCTTTGTTACGTATTGGGTATCTGCTGTTAAAGATATGTGAACACCGTTTTCAAGACTGCAAATTCGACAATTTACCATTCAATAAGAAAACATAGGTTCAGCTTCATTATCCGGGCCAAACAGGGTCGAATCTAAGTTTATCACATCGTTCCCTGTAAGTCAACTTTGAGGAATATCCACATAGCTTTCCGTGAAGCGTCTCTGGACCCTCTCAAAAGCGTGCTGGTCAGATTTTCGTAGATTAGACTGTATCATTGAACAGTATTCCATGCACGGCAACACATATATATTTTGAAAAGGGATATGCGAGATTCCGTGAGGTAAAAATGATGGCAAATATAACCGATGGTCTTCATGGTTTTCGAAACTTGGAAGTCACAGTGTTCAGAAAAGTTAAACGTGGTTTATTAAACCCCCGTAGAACCGGAATCAGCCTGGCTTGATACCGAGCAGCCAAAACACGCATGGTTTGATGTTCTGGCATTTGAGATGGAAACAGGTGAATCAGTTAAATCAGAAACCCCTATATCGTCATTCATATTACACGTACCAAGGATACTTTATATCACAGAGTGAATGTTACTGGTGTCCATCAATTCTCGTGTACCTTGTGTCAAAGGTTTGTTCACTCCCGGACCTTAGATTAATTATCCTGGCATCAAGATCAGGTTGGAAATACAAGTAGATGTCTCACTTATTCTCGCTCGCGGTTGTGTGCAGATGGCCGGATTCGGAGTTCCATTTTTTGACGGTTGTGCGACACACGTACACGAAGACGCGACATGTAGTGATCGACTCGAGTTACACGATGAGGTGAGGTGAGATTTGGGAAGCAATGTTTGTAAGTGAGTAGCGTAAGGTATCCTAGTTTTGTCAGTAGCACAGCGTAAAGATTGTTGCAGGGTCGTTTGAAATTGGTCAGCTTCCTCTTCAGAATGAGACTAAGCTCACTGCTTAACAGCCCGGGAATAATCCTTCCACAGATTCAGCTCTGCTTGCTTCAGTGAATATAATGTCATTTCTTTAATAAAAATAACATAAGTTGGCCTATATTATGAAAATACACAAATTAAGTACTTTGAACCTTCCGAAACAATCCACAGACTTAATTCCGCGGAAATCTGAAATTGTTTGTATGGACATTAAATAAAAACTGAAAGATATCAAGCGGGAATTGTAAGTCACACAAAAGGACTATCGTATATCAAATGATTCGAAAACAAAAAAGAAATTCGCAAGCCAAGGAAAATATTTCTATGAAAAAATTTCAGGAAAGGCTTTTTCAAACTAGACGCACGAATAACAACAGCGCACATTATTTCATTTGAACTAAAACATATAGTTAATTAATGTAGGAAGGTTTCACCAAGCAGTAAAATTATCTTGTTGAATCGTGTAGTCGAGACATACATACACCTATGCTGCTTTACGGAACTACTTTTCCATTAGTTTACGCAACACGATAGTTAGAATGCAGGGCACTGAGTAGCTACCACTGTAAAATATTGGATCCTATAAAATCTTTCAACTTCAGCATTTTATGGAAATCAATTACCATACACGTGGCAAGCGCTCAGTATATCTGCTGCACGCAAACCACTAATGGAATTCCATTTGAGTTTACTTCGCCTACGGATTTTGTGGTAATGTGTGCACAGTCTTTCTGTGATCCACAATTTGCATGGTAATTGTCGCACTCCAAAACTCGGTGGAGGACAGCAGACAGGGAGGTAGAGTTGGAGATCCAATGGAGGGGTGCGCAGATTAGACTCCATATGACTGTCACATACTACATTGATATATTTGGGTAGCCAACATGACGAGAGAGTGGACACGCGATTTCGCTAAACGAACATTGTAGACCGCCGAGTTGGATTTCTGAGTTGCACAAACAAACCAGCACCACCTATCGGTACAACTCGTTATTGTGCGCACTAAGTAAACACAGGCCTGTTAAGTTGGGTGTGATAGGTTGTGTATCTATCTAATTCATTCAGCAAACAAACACCGGTGTTGGTCCTTGGTCAACAAGATATTGTGAAGTTCACTTAAGCATTTTGTGTGGCTCGAATGCGTTGTGCGCAATCGCAGTTGCCTGCCGGGTGCTAAGTAAACTTAGCCATCTGTAAACAAAGTTTGGCTGATCGCCTCATTAATGCACGCAAGTTTTAATGTTTGCATCAGATAAATAGATGAGATATGTAGGCTGTGAGGGAAAGATTTGTAAAAGTTTGAGTGAAATAGCACCCGTTTACTGGTGGTTTATTACAGTCGACAACATGCATTATAGTGCCTAAAACGATCAAGAATACCGTTTCATAAGTACACGAAAACCAAATGCCCCGCATTTCGCTCGTATTTTCAACTAAACGCCACAGGTGCCTGCATGCTGTGTCAATAAGGGACGGCTTGCAAAATAGGTCATCGATTTAAGGGCCCGCACCAAACTTTGCATGTTCATAACACGAGTGTAAGCAGAGGATGGGTAGCGCTATGTTGCAATTAGTTATCACACAATCGCTGGTCGCAGCTGTCAACGATGGCCTACGGGCCAACATCGCTCGCGTCTAAGGGTATAGATAAGAGTCCGAATGCAATCCGATCCGACGAATGCAGGCCGGTGATGAGCCCACATATAAAGAAACATCCTTCATGCAAATTTGGTGTGTGCGGTGATTGACTGAGAGAGACTGGTTGACACGAATCTTGAACAGAAAGTAGAAATCACTTTACTACATGAAAGACCAACGGACACTACAACCACGATGATTTTTGGGATTCACTTTGTGTTGCTGATGATTTTAAGGAAGCAGCTGCCTACTCAGATCGGTATGACAATCACACTGTTATTTATGGAAGTTTAGTGTCTGTGAAATATCTTTTGCGCTTAAAAATCAGTGATAGAACATTAAAACGCAAAGGTCCGAAAGTAAACGTGCCGGTCGAGCGAATAACGATTTGCGATAATATTGGTTCGGTTGAAGCCGTAAAAATGAACAGCGGTCTAGCACACCAACCGAAGTCCAGACAGAACGCAGTACAAGGCAGCCAACGTGTATGACGGAGCATTTGGACTACATTCATTCAAAACCAGCGGAATGTTAATTACTCAGAGCAGGGATAAATACACGTCAATGTAAAACACTGGAACCTCTATTTGCAATTTAGCAGCGGAAAACGGAACTGGGTTATGAATGTACTGAAGGAAACAAAGGGATACAATTGGAGGGAACAGGCGGGATATTCAAGGGAAATTCATTACAGAATAATGCATTCATAATATGAAGCATGGTAAAGGTGCCACAGGTCCTGAAGTTGAAAATTGTAACTGCTGAAAACTTTCTATAATCCGAACGGCATATTATTGTGAATTACAATAGTATTATGATCAGACACGACCAGACAACAGCGGCGAGGAGATTCGCACTTAATGAAAGACCTCCAGCTATGTTGGAGGCCTATCCGTTAAACCGCGACATAGACAAATATCAAAGTTAGTAGCGCTGGAGCCTTCCGGTCATATTTGAACTCATAACGCAGATAGTATGCTAAACAACAGTGTACTTAATACATGGCATAACAACATTAGACTAACTCAGCACTCTAGTGCTACGGATGCAAAAACATAAATCGACCCAATCTATGAGTGACGCACTCATGAATTACGGTACCTGTGTCAAACCAGTGTACCTCAGCACTGAAAAGCAGAACAACACCATACGATCAGGTCGCGGAGAAAAACAGGAAAATATTCAAAAGCTAATCCGAACATGAATTTGCCTCGTCACATCCGACGTGTAAAAATAAAACAGGGTTTCGTTCTAATATTGCAAGATAAAACAGTACTCAAATCTCAAAGATCTACATCGACACACATCAACGTGTTGACAAGAGAAATACAATCGCTCAAGGATAAGTAAACACATTCGTGGCTCAGTCAAACTCAATGGCCCCGACTATAGGATCAGTGTTAATCCATTGGCCACACTCCCATCCCACATCACTTTCTGTATAAAAATCGCAGGCACAACCAAACAGATGATATCGAACCCAGCGGTAGATACATGCAAAATGCTAGCACTGCATACTCAATAAAATAACAATCTCCAATCTACTAGCCTCTGCCCCACTGACATTCCCACCTGTAGAGCTGTCAAGTGATCCCTTGGCAGGATACAATGTCCCATTATATTACAAGGCAACACAAGGATTTCCACCAATAGACCTGACAATTCAGCGGATGATTTGTTCACTTAAACACTTATAACTTGGGAGGCAGTAACACTTGGAGGTCTCCAAGCACCGGATGGCTCATTGCGGCACGCGCTAGCCGTAAAATGTTCACAAGCAGATTTACCTAACCCTCCCAGTGCAATCTATTCCCATATGTTTCCTAGAGCCAACTGTTACAAACATTTGTATTCGTTTAAAACCTTCGTCTTTCCTAGATATCCTCGTGTTGTGTCCATCGCTGAAAAATAGTGCAGCTTAGACGCAATTGCATTTTGTGAACGTTTTAGGGCTTTAGTTTCTTCGGTATATTTTGCTTACTCTAGTTGGTGTTCGATCTACAGTGTCGTCTAGTCGATTTGCAGTAAGGTTGCGAAATATTATTTTTGCGACATTGTGAACAGACTGGCTTCAGTTTGACAGCAGTCTTGATGTATGACTTTTGCCAAAAGCCGCTTGTAGGCTGGTATGTACAGACGGTAATATTTTGTTTGAATTCACGTTTAACAAAATCTAGCCTAAAAATTAATGCGCTGATCTGGCGGTCCAATGTGTCCAGGTCGACCAGTTGGATGAGACGGAAATGTTATCGTTTCGCTAGCAGATTTTTTATGGCTTTACTATTCATGCTGCAGAGCACAGCCTTGGGATCATTGCTCATTAGTGGAGTGTCATTAGCTAGGATGACTGACAAAATGCCCTCGGCGGATTTCAGACATCATGTTTTTTTGCTCATCTTGTGGTTTGTTATCATGTCGTACCAAACATTGATTTGAATGCTATGAATCATTACCACGCAACACCAGGACTTCGTTGAAGTATGCTCCGTAAACTCAATATGTGCCAGTTAAAACATTTATACACAACGTTTAGTTTATTGGAACTAATGGCTACAATGTTAATAACATCACTAGTTGTTCAGTTTAGTGGTTGCTAGCCCTGAGAGAGCAATCGGTTGTAGCGTGTATAAAATCAAATACTTAGAAAGTCCAGCAGTTTGGTTGGAGTGAAAATTAAAATATAAAACAGCAGTGTAGAGAAAATAACATGCATGATATACAACTCATCGAAATGGTTGCATAGTATATGTGTAGGTACTTTCGCCCGGAAATTAAGAGGACTATGCCGCCATCCACTGTTTGTTCCACACTAATACATTCAACTGTCAATCGTGGACTACAACACCTAATCTAAATGTGAGAGCGTGCTTTAAGGCGTTTCTTTAACAGTTTTTATTTACGGACGTTAGTTACTTGTGTTGAGGGGGAGTTCCAGGGCTGTTATACTCGGAAGGAGAAAAGGTTACTTCGACATTCCAGTTAGCCGTACTGTAATGCCAATTTAAGCTGATTGCCACTCAGAAATATGTTTTGGCTGAGATAATAATGATGTTGGTATGTGTAGTTGGGGTTCCTTAGGACCGATACAGCTTTATGAGTTTGTCCAGTAGAGGCCAATACGGTTTATAGGTTTCATTTTGATAAGGTAAAGAGAGCGGGACAAACATGTGACGATCTTCGTCACCCTCCTTTGTGTTGTGTTAAGCGCGGTAAGGTGGCGATTGTACCAGAGTTGCCACGTTTGCATAGCGCAATTTACGTGCCGCATCACTAACGTGCTATGCGTTTCCGGAGAGTTGGCTGCCGAATATTTCGAAAGCACCGTGGAATTGGCCAAAATGCTGATTTGCCTTCTTTGAGACCTAGGTGATTTTGCACTAGCTCACCAAGTTTGTATGTATGAGAAACTCGCTTTTAGAACTTGTGGTTCTATCCGGTAGTTGTGATAACTCTATAGGTGTTTACTCAGAACTTTGCAATTCGTGATGTTTATCTGCAACATCTTTAACTTGAAACGTGAGCATACTGTATCCATGTCATCTTGCAAAACTTTGCAATCATTCACTGTAGTTTTAAAGTGTCAGATATTTGTAGAATAGGCGACGAATACAAAACCTGAAAATATCATCCACGTTAGCTAATTTAGGAATACAAATAGCAGAACTGAATTAAGCCATACTGTAATTGCATTCATTCTGTTAGACTGCTATAAACTTTCACGTTCAGGGACGATGAATGAGGAAAGTTTTCTATCGAACCTACGACAGGATTGCGAATTCCATAATTCTGTGGTTGTAAAGCATAACAGATTTGCCATACGCCTGAATGACCATGAGAAATTCAAGTAGGCGGCATCTGCTGCTACACCAGCACCCACAGATTTCGTCCAGCTTGCACGAAGAATCGACATGTTAGTATTAAGGGACTGATTTTGGCGAAGCATGTGGTGCTACGGAACAAGAAATTTCTTACTCTCCATGTACCCGTGAAGTACACAATGGATAACGGAGTTCACTGTAATGCAGGATTTATAGTTGTAACCGCCTCAGTTGGATGTGACTTTGGCGCGTGTTTGTACTTTGTCATCGAATCAATCAAACTATATCGGTGATCCTGCTTGAGTATCTTTTAAACATTGCATAGGATTACGCCTTTGATTGCCCTGTGATTCTTTTGACTGATTCAAACGCGGTTCAAGAATACACGTTAATCCGCCCACCACTACGAGTTCTGTTACACAGAGGATCCTGGGGTACTGAACTGCACAAATAATACATATAGTGGCGACCCTACCAGAATGTCTACAATAAAGAAAATGTATTTTGAAGTTACAGGAGCGGCTGGGACCAAGCTGTCCTCCCTTCTGACAAAATTTTCAAGTACCTTAGTGATTACTACTTGTCGACCTGCAATTGTGCGAAAACTTCCTGCTATTTCACCTCCATAATCGTTTCTATTGGCATGCATTAACCTAGATGGGCGAAGCAAGCTTCAGCGAACATGTTGAATTTCCCAGATGTTATACGATGAAACATTTTGCTAGGATAATCTGAAGATGAACTTGTGACCTTGTGGCAGGTTGCAAGGTATTAGAGAAAGTGGTAAAAAAGCAACCACCCTTGAGAAGAGCCCGTAGATCCTGGATGCGTCATTGCACTCTACGCAATGGCGCCAAGCATTCCACTACCGGTACCGAGAAGTGGAACAGAATCTGAGTGTTTGCTTTCGGGATCTGGAACGTCTTGTTTAGAGCACTTTGGCGGATGAAAATCGAGAAGCGCAAGAGAAACATATTCTAGTACTGTTGAGAGATGGAGGCATAGGCCGTCTATTAAACGCAAGTGTAGTTACACCAACAACCGCAAATAAACAATGCCTTGGAATTAGGCAAGAAACTTGCACGCGTGGATAAGGCTATGGGTGTGTCGTTGAGCCACGGCGAACGAATGAGCCTATCATCAGAAATCACCGCAAATAATCCGCGTCACAGGAACTTCGGGGAGACTGTGAAGTTTGCTGAGCACAAGCAACGGACTGGGTCCGGAATGTGTTCGTTCACTGTACCAGCTGTGCCTAGCGCTCAATTTTCAGCTTTTCCCCACGTGTTTAGGACTTTGTTGACCACTCATGTCAAATTGCTGGTGGATACGGGAGCTACATTTTTCCTGGTCCAAAAGAGTTTCATCCAGGCCGAGGGAAACATCTTCCTTGAAATTTAGTGAACCTGGTAGCGGTCAACAGACTGCCATTTGGACTACGACCACAATAAAGTTAGGATGAATATCCGCCGCACATCGTTTTCTATTGTCGGTGACCTACCTGGGGAAGTAGTGTTAAGAATCGAGTTCCCCGTTTCACAGCTGAAATTCCTTTGCCTGGCAAACCATCGAAATTAACAAGCGAATACTGCCATCCTTTTCTACCAAGTCCGGTGATGATATGTATGCTAGAAGAGATGCCTGTGCAACAACTCATTGAAAACGTTACTGCAGAGCTACCGACTTTTACCGGCAGTAAATCGGAAGAAACTCTAGTCGAATACCAACATGCTTTTGCTTGGTCAGAAGAAGAGCTAAGAAAAAGTAACTATTACAAAAGCACGTCGACACTGGCAAAGCACCACCGGCTAGGCAACCAGCTAGGCGGGTGCCCTTTCAATGCCAGGAAGCATTAAATCGCATTATCGAAATCTTTTGCGAAGCGATATTATTCGACCGTCAAAATCGGTTTGTGCATAGCACATCTTTCTCTGTCAAAAGAGAACCGAAGAATTTAGGCATCCTCTGACACGCGACCATCCTCGGGAACTTTCATTTTGGGCACGAATGCAAGTAAAACTGGCACTGAAGCTGCACTCGCGCAACTGATGGAGGCATGAATAGAACCAGTTAGTGCGTATGCGAGCAGCAGTCTTTCGCGAAGCGAGCTAAACTATTACACCAAAAGAGAGGAAATGCTGACACTTGTGTTTTTCATCAAGCACTTAAGGAACTATTTACTCGACCGCAAGGTAATGGAGCTTACTGACCACTGTTATGACAGCCTCTTGGTTACGCCACGCTGTGACGAGCTTGTATCGTCTATCCTAGTCGGCCGAAGGAATGTGACATGGAACTATTCCACGCACGACGAAGTACCGAACAAAATTCCAAGTTGCACGATCTGTGAGACTTAGGCGCAACACGGTTACTACACACGAGTTGAACAGGCTCCTATACCGAGCGCAGTTTCACACACATCTACTTAAACCCCAGAGAACAAGACAAAAGTGAGACCTTTCGCTTGGGCACAATTATCGGCCAGGTTCAAGTCGATTAAAGCGCAGTCCAATGTTTCTTTTATACCTCGATGGCACCAATGATTTGCGTTAGCAAACTCTGGAAGCAATTAAATTGGTACAATGCAAGTATGCCAACGGAATATGTTGAAAAGTGAATGTTGGTAGAGGTGGATGCTGGACTGGAAAACTGAAAGTTTCTTAGTTAAAAAAGGCGGAATATTTTATGAGTAAAGGGAGCTGGCCGGAAACAGTAATGTTTTCTTAAGTACAAAGACCAATCGAAAGGTGAATGTCTCACGAGTTGGAAGTCTGCTCGAAACATGCGTACTTATCTGAATCATGTCTCATTTTCTTCCGTGGTTTAAGCTTATGATTATTAGGGGGACGCTGGCTCCCCAAAATAACTACCAATCATTTAGCTGACTTCAAATCTTTTGGAACCCAGGGGACAAATCACTCATTGGAGGGAGCATTTAGAAATATAACTTTGAATGTCAACACCACGCGGACACTAATAATGCGAATGTCAACGCCTTATCCCAAATGCCTGTGGGGATCATGAACCACGCCGATCAAGCACAGCATCTTCCGTATTTACCGTTAACCTGGACGCAAAGGAGCTAGGTAAATGTTTTCAATTGTATTCGTCTGATTTAGAGCCGAGCTTCTTGTATATTCGCATTGTCCTGAATGAAGACTGACCAACGCATCGGGTGCTCGGAGGCGCCAGTTAGAAATCCAAGTGCCTATAGTCACTGGGGCCTCATTTACACGTAATCGACGGTGTCATGTATTTCCAAAGTAGACCGGCAGATTTATGAATAATTGTTGTTGCCACCTCTGCAACCCAGGAATTTAGGCGAAGGATCTTTGAAGAGTAAGGACTCCAAGGACAGGATCATATGCAGGCTGCAATTCCAGGTCTGCTCTGGTGGTCCAGTCTACGAGGTGATATCACTAAGTGCTATCATTGTGCCGATTGCACAGGGATCAGGTCACCCACAACCACTCTTCCAGGCCCACTGCAGCTAATGACAGCTAGATATCTAAACGAGGTTGTGGGTATTTACATCGTTGGCCCATTGACAATGACCGCTAGAAGTAATCGTTACCAGCTCGTGATGGTGGACCACTTTGTTAAATGCTGTGAAGAAGTAACCATTCAAAATGCAGATACATCGAGTTTGGCGCATGCTTCCTTTAGCGATTGGGTGGTTAGGTGGGGATCGCCGTGTTTGTTGCACTAAGAAAACAGAACTAACTTCGAAAGCAGCTCATGTGCGAGCTGTCGCAAATTGTAGGCATCCGGAAGACAAGGACCACTGCGTATCATCCGGAAGGAAATTGGCTAGTTGAGCGCACCGATCTCAAACTAAAGGCGTTAGTACGGTTGTTGCTGAATAGCAAGACTTGTCAGGAATCGGACACAGCCCTGCCTAAATCTGTACTGGCTTATCGAACATCCGTCTACTCATCGACCGGTTAAACCACAAATCTTACGAAGCCTAATTGAGCGCTGCGCACACCTTCGGATACTATGCTGCAAACATCACATCGTGTATCTCTAATTGCATCGGAGTAGATAATTCGTTTACAGTCGAGGCTGTTGCGAACCAACCAGTTGGCATAGGCGCATTTGCAGACATCACTGCGACGCCAGAAATCACAATCTGACCGAAAACCTATCGGACCTCCGTTCAAATCTGGTGATGCGGTCCAGCTTAAAGCAGCGGTAAAAATACCGGGCGATCCTAAGAAACTCCTCCGAAATTGGGAAGGACCATTCGTCGTGCAAGAAAAATTTGTCGAACCTGTGCTGCCGAATCATGAAGCCAGCCAATCCTAATGTCTCGACGATTGTAAATTGCAACAGGCTGGAACCTGCTGTGGAAGTCGCAGGCACTGAGGGCAGCGCCTGTTAGAAGGGGTGCAACATAATTGACAATGTATTGTTTGAACCACCTTAGCCTTCTAGTTGGATGTGGTCTTGGCAAGTATTTGTTCTATGGTGTCTGGTCAATCAAAGTATATCGGTGTTTCGGATCGATTACATTTTAAAGTTGCGTTTAGGCTTGCATCTGTGATTTCCCTGTGATTCGTATGATTGATATAAACCGGTTCAATAATATAACTTACTCCGCCAACCACTACGAGTTTTACTGGAACCTGAGGTATTGGACTGGACGAAAATTACACCATGATCTTGGAGATCACGGAACCTAATGTTGTCGGACGATTATTCGGTGGTTCTGCATGCTACAACTTTTGTAGACTGGAGGTATGATTTATGACTTTACATCGTGGGGATTTGCATCTATTACAAGGTCGCTAATCGAGTATTGCTAGCAGTGCTGTTAAACTGATAGCAGTAGCTTTCAGTTTATTTTGGAGAATGCAGTATGCTCCTTAGAGCTGGATCCTCGCAAGGACATCAGCCGTTTCAGTACAGATGTAGTAGTAGAGGATATGAGGTAGCAAGCTTTATGCTGAACAGAATATCCGTGCTTAGCCCACAGACATTTAGTAAAGTAACTGTATACCAGCTTTGGGTTAGAGCAAAGTGTTATCACGAAGTCAGCACGGTAGTTTAATCTATCCTCCCAACAGGTTGGACGCAGTTGTTTCTTATGCTCTATGGACATCCCAAGTATCCTATCTCGGAGAAGCTGTGTTCGAGCAAAACTGACTCTCTAGTGCGAATGTTCTTCGTGTCCTGCTCTAAAGTAACGACCTCGATTTTTCTAACGGTGAATTTGATTTTTTGGGTAGAGGACGATGCGATACGAACTAGTCTGTTTGGCCTTGATTCCCATTGTTTCGAGTCTTACAGTAGTTTTCTTTGATAGGGTTAGACTTTGCATGAAGCATGTTAGAGCATATTATCTTCAGCTAGTTCTGAGTCTTCCTATTGGTCGTAGTTTTACTCAAGGGCCTTGTTAGTTTACTGGCGGCGTGTTAGGCAGCTTTCTCGGAGGCGCATTGTTATGCATGTCATTTCTATAGTTTTCTTGATGGCATTCAGGAGTTTATGCTTAATTTGCCTTTGTTGTGCATGCTGCCAAGGCATCTTCATAAACTGCTAGGCTTTCGGTAGTTTGGTTTAACTTAAATGCCACTGAATATTAGGTGTCAAAAATACTCAACCGGGAAAAGAACTCCATGCAAGTTCGAGGTCGCCGGAATTGAAAAACATGACTACTCGCTTATTCATACTTCACGTTGTTAGGTTAGCTGCATTTCGTCATTAATAATACGCTTGATTTAGAAACTCTGTTTCAAGGCTGCGTATAACTTTATGCCACGGGAGTCGAGTCCTGCTACAGCTGTTTCAAGGGCGGCTGATACACCAGCCAAGACAAGATGCACGATCACTGTCATTACTTCAAATTGCTGTTTCAGCACAGGGACGCATTTTAAGAGTGGATTGATGATGCACGGTTAGCGCAGGAATCTACATAATCCTCTGTCTAGATTAGACTCTGGTCAGGTAGAAATTGTCGCAAATCAGCTTGTACGAAACTGGTCTTGCCTCCTTTGGTGTGCGTCGTGCAAACTCAAGAATACACAACTTTGCTTCTTTAAATTATTAATTAGAGCCTTGTGTGAGGCGGAATTTGCACACCTCGGCCGTGTTTACCTTGTTGCACCTTGGATGAATTTTGATACAGTAGTCGCACTCTGTCGTTCAAACTCGAACAGCCTTGGAACCCGGAAACGAACCGTTAGGAAATTATGTCTAAGGCATTGTGGACCGTTGCTATATATATATATATATATATATATATATATATATATACGCCTTGGTACTGTGTTGCGAAACATGCCGAAGCATAGCCACGTGGGTAAATTGCGCTTATTGTTTCGTTACTAGAGGTTAGCTCATCGCGCATGTTGTAACAGACACACGCTCTCGAAGGATAATATCTTACTGGTGAGAATACGGTTGTCCACAAAGCCGACGTAGGTAAACACTGGAAGGACACACCAAACATAATAAATATTCTAGTTAAACGAGATCAGGTTTATCGATGGGGAAAACTGAGTAAGCGCTGCGAATACGGATGGAAAATTCCTCGAAAGATATCATACAGTGATTGACTGATCAGTGCCATGAACTTGAAGCTAGCATTTTTAGCCATGAATCCAAACACAACTTTACCATCTCTCCATACCAACTATCATCAAAGTTAAGGAGAAGCCCAAATACAAGTGGCTTTTGGCAAAAGTCATACATCAAGACTGCTGTCAAACTGAAGCCAGTCTGCTCACAATGTCGCAAAAATAATATTTCGCAACCTTACTGCAAATCGACTAGACGACACTGCAGATCGAACACCAACTAGAGTAAGCAAAATTTACCGAAGAATCCAAAGCCCTAAAACATTCATAAAATTCAGTTACGTCGAAGCTACACCATCTATCAGCGATAGACCCAACACGAGGATATCTAGGAAAGACGAAGGATTTAAACGAATACAAATCTTTGAAACAGCCGGCTCTAATAAACATATGGGAATAGATTGCACTGGGAGGGTTAGGTAAATCTGCTTGTGAACATTTTACGGCTAGCGCGTGCCGCAATGAACCATCCGGTGTTTGGAGACCTCCAGATTGTCCTGGCTCCCACGTTATAATTGTTTAAGTGAACAAATCATCCGCTGAATTGTCAGGTCTATTGGTGGGAATCCTTGTGTTGCCTTGTAATTTAGTGGCACATTGTATCCTGCCAAGGGATCACTTGACAGCTCTACAGGTGGGAATGTCAGTGAGGCAGAGGCTAGTAGATTGGAGATTGTTATTTTATTGAGTATGCAGTGCTAGCATTTTGCATGTGTCTACCGCTGGGTTCGATATCATCAGTGTGAGTATGCGTCCAATTTTTATTTAGCAAGTGATGTGGGATGGGAGTGTGGTCAATCGATTTTCTAACACTGATCCTATGGTCGGGGTCATTGATTTTGACTGTGCCACGAATGTGTTTACTTATGCTTGACCGATATTTCTTCCCCTGGTTTTTGTCCTAGTCTGATAGCGTAGAGGGTAGGCCAGTCTTTATCATAGTATAACAAACATTGCAAATCCGCGACTATTCGGAGTTTATTCTGTGAAATTACCTTGAAGCCAATGCAGGCAATAAAAGCCTCACAATACATCCTGTTCTTGCCAAATGCGAGATGGATAGTCAGTCCTGTTTTAATCATACTTGTCTGGTGACCACCATTTTTCGGTGGTTTATGCATCAGCCAGTTGTTCTTGGTCTGCCTTCGCTCTGGATTTTGAAAAAAACCGTTTGAGTGAAAGCAATACAGGTGCTTCGCTCGTTTGCGCTGAAGTAACGGTATCTTCCATTCCCACTCCTTTTTTGTTCGATCTTGCTTCCAACTAAGCCGGACTTACTTGCGTCCGCACACTTCTGGATTTGCTACTTTGCTGCGGCATGTGATCTTCAGTTGGGGTCAGGTCACATACCTTTCGGGCTTCTGTAGTTCATTCCAATACGTATGACCCAAGTAAAATTTTAAATCTAGGAGATCCTGTGCCGCTCTGGTTATCACGAAGAAACATTCGTGGGAGTTGGTAAGCTAGGCGCCTCCACGGCAACGGACCAACCTGGACGTCGTACATTACTTGCTCAATACGTCCCTTCATGATGCCAACAGTCCAGTTTTGATGACCACAGTGATAGTCTCTAACTTGCGCATGATCTCCTGGTCACAACCTGTGTCCTATTTGCTTCACGACCGACTGCTGGTCCGATTCTGGTCTGATAACATCGCGTGCCAAACTTAATTTCCTGTTCATCGATGCTGCGGTGGGGGGACAGGCGCTCTTACTTAGCATATTTGCGGTTGTTCTGTAGTTCAGCAGAGGTCTATCCAATATATTCGTTGTCGTTTCTTTACACCCGGATTTCAGTATAGTCCACTTACGTGTCGAATAGCTCTCGATCTGTTCACATGACGGCGAATGGAAGGAAGGTGTTTTAGTAGGAGGGGTTTTGCATCGTTTTGTGAAACCAAGGAAAAACTGGGACGTGAACTGTTCGCAGTTTTCTTGCATGATGTTCGCTGGAAAACAAAATATGGAAAACAGATGCGTTATTTTACATATGATGAAGTTGCGGTGGTGGAATCCACGACAAAAGGTGTTTGGTCAATTGTTAAAAACATCAATCATGACTAGGAAAATTTGTCAGCTAATCAGTCCAATAAAATCAATGTAGAGACGCATCCATGACCACCCTGGTTTTGTTCAGCTTTCAACCGGGTGTCCCGTTGGCAGTTTGGGGCGATAGCACGGCTTAAACATCTTTGGCTCAGGCGCTACAATTGTGCATCTATAACGGAAAATTAGACGCAGCTACTTCTCAACACCTTCATTCGTTTTATGCTAGTATGTCTTAAATGAAACTGCCTCAAAATTCTGCTGCGGATCTCCGAAGGAATGACGATATGGTTAGCGAAACGGAGGCAACCATCGACAACAGATTGTGCGTTACGTCGTTGGAAAAGATATCGGAGTTCTCCAGTCGGACAAAGTGATGATCAGAGAGATCCTGGATATGTCACCCTGTTAGAGAGTGTCATCCCATTCTGTCGACCTGCGGACCATATCAAAGTCACCGGTAGTTGGATTTTGGTCTCTAACTTTGTGTTCCATGGCAACGTTTGCAATAACCATTGCCTCCGCTTTCGAGATGTGGCTAGGTATTAGTCTTAAAGGTGCATCTGCTTGTTCTACGTTACTAATAGAGACCTATCTTGTAGTAAAGCTGGGGTGCAGCAATACGGTTTCCCAGCGTGATAAACGGCTAGCTTTTTAAACTTGTATGCCATTTTTGGAGCCAACAATGTTAACATCGACTTGTAGTCGGGGTGAAAGGTGTACTCACTCCTATAGAGGATTTTATGGAACCTTAAGGCAACGATTCTAGCCAAAGCCTTTAGCTCCACTGGGGCTAGAGATCGAGCGTATGAGCTATTGCCTTTTTCCTCCCATCAGAAAATTCGTGGGCTATGATTGCTCTCACTGCAAGACTTGACACGTCAGTTGTCAGTTATATTCGAAGATTTGGATCAAAATACCTCAGCAAATGTTCAAAGTTCAAGTAATTTTTACCTGCTCCAAAGCAGTTTGGAATTCGCTTGACTACAACCGTTTACAGCCTTTTGTGTGTGGCTGATTCAATGGTTCATGTAATCGGTGCATCTAGACAAGTCAATTCAAATCAAAATAAGCACGAACGCGGTATAATGGCTGATCAGTCCGAGGTATGACTTCCGTTCAGCCACGTTTGTAGGTAGGGTTATTCTTATAATTGGCACAATGTTTGTCAATATTTTGTCAATGACGAACTCAAGATGTGCTATTACATCCATGAAAAGTTCAAATTTTCCACTCTTTTAGCCTGAATCCACATCCAAGTATTTGTTGCAAGACAGCGTTTACTTGGATCAACAGTAATCATCTCGTTCGTTCAGTGAATACGAAATGCTCAAGGTAAGCAGATAACCTTTCAATCCATTAACCATGCATCTATAATATCCTGAAAAATGGCCTAGGCCGTATTACACCAAAGATTAAACGAGTGTATAGAAAGAGATCACGGTATATTGGAAAGTCAATTTGAAGTACACGTTGTGTGGATGGATTGCGACACGCAATCTCAAAGTGGACCGCGATTCCCATTGAAGTGAACCTTGGCCATCCGATCCCTAGGACCGTAGCTGATGAAACAGCAGCAAATTGGGGTTGCCCGCCTGAAACCACTGCACTCCTTGACGCGTTTCGAGGTTATTTCCTCTCACCAGATAGAGATAGCAGGCAACGAAATAGACCCCGGTATACATTTGATAAGGAGTAGAGTCATGGTATCTTCTGAAACAACGTGTAGGTGAGCACCTGATAGATCAGTTTTAGCAGAAAACGAACCACCGTACATTTCCGCAAAATTTCCCTCCTGCATTGGTGGTGGATAACGATAATCGTCAACGGAGTCATGCAGTCCTGCAGAATAGTTGGCACAAATTCGGAAAATTCCATTTGGCTTTTCTACAATAAGGTTGGGCGCTGCGAAAGAAGAATGGTTAGCCGGCTTCAGGAACCCGATTTCTTCTAGGCGTTGAAGTTTAGCGCCAGCTATCTGCAAATCTCCATGTGGTTTTTGCCCTTAATATTGGTTTGGAATCAATCGTAAATGAAGTATTAATTTCGCTTTTGAGCAACATGAAAGTGCATCTGCAAAACATGTACTGGATTTATTCAAGTGGGCCAACATATCTTTTATCACAGGCAAATACGGTAATTTCAGGAGCTGGACAGGTGTCGATGAGCACAGCTAATTGACGGGCATGTCAGAACGTTCTAAATATTCAATCCAGCCATTAACACCGCTGATGGACCTTACCGAGGTGCAGTGGTTTGCATGCCTCAGCGAGTCATGGTGCTATGCTGAGTAGTGCTTTGTAAACTTCAGAGCCACTCGTATATATTGGTCAGTAGTAAAAGACCAGACAAAACTATTTCATGCATTACATGTTGGGGGTTTAAAGAAAGGCTTTTCTCAGTTCTCAAAATGGTCTCCTTGCAGCCTACTGCCAAACCCGCTGCATTCCGTTCAGGTTTCAAAAAAAGTCTCTGGCTGGGAACCTCCTTCTTCTATTTATTTACGTCTGGACAGCGTCAAAACATCCTGTGCGAACAAAATTATGAAACTTGCTTGAAAAATTAAACGCAGCACTGACCATCGAAATAGGATAAAAATAGGCACCTTTTCTGTCGCACCGAGTAGAGTTGAAAGCGGTTTGGATGTTACTGCTCAGGCCGATCAGTATTCAAATTACCCCCTTTAATTCGTCACCCCATTGCGAAGTTACAGCTAAGTTGAACTAACACATTGTCAAAAAAGGCATCGACGCCCACTGATAATTGATAGGCTGATTAGATATATAAGGAAGTAAGGGCAACTTCACACATAGCGCTAAAATGTTAGCCAGTAAAAGTAAAAAAATATGGTGTGGTCAAAGCAAGTTAATGGGGGCATCAAATAATTCTCCACTTGAGGGGTTAAATGCAAGCACTATCAGGGACACTATCATTGGTCATGGGACATCAGGCACTGGGGCTTCCTGGACGTAGGCATAGGGTTAGATATATGCGTCCATGAGGGATAGGTATGCTCCCGAGTCGGTTGACAGATTGGTGTTAAGGGATAGCAGATGGAAAGGAGAGTGTCAGTGCCAGAGGTCACCAACAGTACGCCTGCCTGTAGCTGGTCATCTTAGGATGAGGTGATTGAAAGTTTGCCTTCAACACCTCTTTAACAGCTCTTTTGTCGGAAAGGGTTGCCATTGGTTCGTAGTCAGACCCAGCCGGTAGCCAGCGTAAACGTGCGAAATCTCCAGCGCTTGGACGAGCATTCCCTAACGTATTGAGTGCACAGTATGTGAGCAGTACAAGGTTCACAGTACAAGCGACACATTCAAGTTCCAGGTTAGTATTGCCTCTGGTCGAAACGATATACCGATAGAAGATAATACTAGTATTTTAAAATCAATAATAACATTAATGGGCAAATTCCTCATAAGGTGAAAAGCTGTGATAAAATTAGGTACAGTGCATACACACACAGGTGATGTTATGCTATTTCAAGGGCGATATCAAGTTATCTGCTCACTTTTGTCAGCAACGTTGGCAAGAAAATTACCCGATATGTTTGAGGAATGCGATGGTAAGAGGCAGCTTTGCAGTTTGCGTATGTTGTAGATGCTGAGAACTAATTACATCGCTTGAAGTATTGGTATTACACACATTAGACGTCATCTGGCTTTCATTAAATTGATGCTCAAATCATCCCCACAAAAATAGGACATAATGGTGTTCAGGCAGAGGTAGCTTCCCAAATTACTGCGAAAGTATTGCACAGTCTCACACGACCTGATGGTGAATGGCAACCTATTCCACGGAGAAGCAAATATGGTGAGATGAAAGTTAAACCACAAATTAATCCTGCGTCGTGGCATACTCAGAGAAATGCCTTGTTATCTTGGTCTCGCACGTAATTGTGCTTCACTATTAAGCTGAATCGATTTCAACGGGTATTGCCATGAATCAGATAGTGCATCAGTCTAAAGTTATATTTTAGATTTCCAAGCCAAAGCGGATCGATATGGAGTTGTTGGCCTCTCTTCCGAGAGTTTAGCATAGCATATTTTCCTACTACGGGCTTAGTAAATGACCGTTAAATGCTTTCTATCAGTGTTATGCCTGATTTACTCACATTGCCCCAGCTTATGCTAGGCTAATCCAGGATGGGACTATTAAGGATTTTAAACAGTTCAACTTTATCTGTGATTACATGAATGCTATTGGACATGTTAGTGAAGGATTTTCTGGCTCGTGCTATCTGGCACTCAATATGTTCTAAAAACATGTGAGTACAAGAATACCAGGTTCCCAGGTCACGGGTAGATTGTTGTACAAAGATGCCTTCACTGTTACGTGTGATAGATATCTCGGGTGTCAAGCGACAGCGACATATGATACTTGACTGTTGTCCCTAAAACCTCATCATCCACTTGTCACACCAAATCTCCAACGAATGAAAGTATTCTTGCATGAGTGTTAGAACATTCGGAAGCTCAACTCGTCGGTAATTGTGGACAACTGTTATATCATCAACAAATAAAAGCGGCACACCTTGTTTGTTAACCAATCTACTATCATTGACACAAAGAAGGGAAATTAATGTACCCAGCGCACATCCTTGTTTAACCCCGCTGGTAATTGGACTTGAGGAAGAGCGATAGTCGTCTATGGCGTCTATTTTAGCGGGACCGTTCATGTATGATGATAGCCAAACCATTAAGGTGTTGCGGACTTCAAATAAATTTCTCTGAATCGGTAACCGTTTGTAAGACACCCGATCGGATTTTTCAGCATTTTCAAGCATGGAATTAATATGCCATATTTTGAGTCAATGGAGTCTGGGATGTACTCCAGGTAATGCAGCTATCAGAATGTGTAAATCGTTGGTAAGGAAACCATTTTAGGACCCGTCTATCAGCTTCAGTGAGTTAATGCACTTCCTCAACCTTTGTACCAATTTCACGAATAATCCGGCTATTAGAGAAATGTTATAGCTTGGGCTGTAATTGTCAATCTCCAATTTTGCGCAGCTCTTGTGGCGAGGGCTGATGAATGAAGTATTCCGTTGATCTGCAGGGTACATAGATCCCAGTAAAACGGCAAACATATACAAGAGGAGCAGTGCCAGACATATCAGGCCCTCCCAGTCTAATGGCTGATGGGGGGGGGGTGCCATCAGCTTCCAAAATTGAGCACTGTTGTATAGAATGATTTGTTTCGGGGAGATTGCGGACAACAATAGCACTTTAGATGGAGCCTTAGTGTACTTATTACGTTAACGTCATGGCTCCTGTAGGTGGAGCAGAACGAGCTAAATGCTTCACAGATGGCGTCTGGATATCGCCCACCAGTTCAGTGATCAATACGAAAGGTTTGTTGGTACTACGACGGAGAAATCGGGCAAGCTGTTTTGCTTTATTTGTCATTCGTAGGGTTGCTTGGTCTTCATGTGTTCTCCCCATCGATTGCATGTGCTTGCTTTCAGAGATGAGTCGGTGCATCTGTGGAACCAATGTAAGATATCGTATCCATTTTTAGCTCGCGATCGGTTTGTTAGATTCATGACTCATCGAAGTTTCCGCTGCATCATTGTAAACGACACTGATTCGTGTTTCTTGCTCATCAACTAGGGTTATGGCCTGCTAAATCTAATGCTAGAAGTGTTCCACGGCTGTTCATGCATTGTTGGAGAGAAAGATGGCATATTAATCGTAGGAGCGTATTATTTGACGGAAGGTCTCCCAGTTAATACAGCGGCTGAAGTAGTAGGAAGAAGGTACTTGTTTCGTGGCCATTTTAACGGGAAAGCTTAAGAGTATCCTGTTGCCATCGTTACCAGGGATGTTCTCTGAAACGTCTCTCTGTATGTTGATCATATCCAATACATATATCATGTATAATGTGTTCGCCAACCTAGTTAGTATAGTAACCCACTGTATCCAACCAACTCTGATTAAATAAATGAATGCTCTGTGTATAGACAAGAAGGTATTGGAATACCGGTGTTTCTTCCGTATGCTGAAATCCCCTGCAATTATCCTTTGTTTGTGTGTCAAATCCGATGCAAAATCGAAAGCTGAGGTGACACGGACAACATTCATATTTGATAAATTTGGCGGGTGGCGGATAGATGCAAGTAAACCGAGGCTCCTGAGACGGAGAATCAGAGAGAATCAGGAACGTGTGCCAGTGGTGAATGTTCAATCCGCTCTGCTCTATATGTGTGATGGAGTTACAATAAGCATCCTCCACCGTCTATTTTACAGCAATTTTTAGGCAAAAGGTGCTAAAGGGGGGTTCTTGGATTACAGTCTGATATATCATCGAAGTGCCACGTTTCGGTAGCAAGGATTGCTTGCAGCTCGTTTAACTATGCAAGCATGCTTAGGAAATAGCATTTGTTGATCATTCATTTGGCCTTGCGCAAAAGCAATGAAAACATAGCATAAATGTTGGAATCAGTGTTCGAGTCACTGTTTTGTAAGTCGTTGTAATCGCGGATTATGTGAGGGGTAACAATGTGTGGGCGCATTGGGAACAAGTCCATTACAATTAACCTTGCGGGTATGGGTAGCGTACCGGCCGCGATTGCCGATATACCTTGTGAAAGGCAGGGTTAATATCTCAAGGATTCATTGCGGTGGACTTGGCGCTGAGCTGACCTGGTCATGTACAGAAATTGCTGAAAGCATGGGTGCGTATACTTGACATTTACCGCGTATGAAAAGAGCTTGAATGGCCGCGGTTTCATCATAATATATGTATATATATATGTATATTACAAAATATCTACTTTCTTATTTCACGGCACAATCCCATGATTTCTGCCACACGAGCTCGTTTCAGCACCTTGCCTTGTAATGTCACTGTGTTCGTTTACATGAAGTGTGAAACTGTTGACACGGAATCTCTCCTTCGATAAGCTTACTGATGTTATACCCCAGGATCCTACTCATTTTCGTTGCACTCCGAATCAGCTGCAGAAAAGAAGAATAAAATTTACTTCTTACGCTCACATGCCTAGCACCACAGTTGTCCCGTGCTCCTTCATTTCAAGGACGTTGTAACTACGGCAGAACTATTTAAAAGTCGTGACGTATTTCTAAATGTACTAAAGTCTAAGCACTGCACGTCGTGAAAAACCAAAAGCTCGTTCAAAATGAAGGCTGGAGGAGCCGAACCTAGTTGTACCTAATGCAAAATGCATGAATTGAACACAGGTGCTCCTGCTCCGTGATCCACACCAGTCTGGGAGTCACAAGCGACTCTAAAAGTAGGAGCATTTAAACGATTATGAATGCAGATGGAACCACTCTATTACATCCAGTGACCCGACTGCTAGTCTCAGGGCTTCGTTAATCGCATCACTGGACAACGAAACCCATAAGTTTGATTCAAAAACTGCCATATTGCTAAATGTCACATCATCGCTGAAGCCAGCATGACAGGACCAATAAATAGCGGCGGCGCATGAAGTTCACTCGGGTAATTCAGGTAAATACGGAAACCAGTCAAACGCTGTTCTCTCCCTTACTGACGTCCCGGAATTTTGTTGTGAATAATTTACAGCGAGATCTGTGCACACTAACCCTGACATAGACCAGTATTACAGGAAGCAAAGCAAATATCCACAAGCTCGTTCCTGGTTTTCGCGTTTTCTTTTGAGTGCCTTGCTAGAAACTTCCTTGGACATCTATTTTCGTTTATTTGAGAGGAAACGCGTTGCAGCTAATAAGCAATCGCTTCTTCAGAGTATAGCTGGCAAGCTATTGCAAAGATGGTACGAACCGAAACTCGTTTGTAATTCTCATGGCACTTGTTGTTGAACTTAGGGTAGTGTACCATTTTGGTTTCTTTTAAGCGGACATCTAAAATTGGAAGGTGTTTTGAGATTAGTTTTCAACTGTAAATTCGATTGCGGGATAACAGATGCTTAGAAGCAACATTAGTTGCTCCGCTTGCTCGGCAGTATGTAGAATGACAAAAGTGTCCATCATGTAGCGGCTATATAAATGCACGTGGTGGTGGTGCACGTGTGGTGGTGATTATCTCTGTATGCACTCTACCCAATCCGCTAAGTGTATTTATACGGATGACAAAAATAGGCGAATTAGCTGATTTCAGATTATCCTGTCTAAATGTTGTCCCTTCTTGCTCTTTTGACACTGGCTAGTTGTACCTCGTGTAGTTTAACCTACGGTGCTTGAAATACTAGAAGCCTTAGTCGAGACTGGCAAACACTTTCTCCGCTTTCAACGGACCGATGAGATAGGCGGAAGAAGAGGTAGTCAAAGAATGCCAAACAGGCTGCATGTTTTAGTCTCGTAGGTGCACAAAGTGAAACAAGCGTGATCTCGGAACGATTTGATAGAGAAAACTGCATGACAAGCCGAGCGCCAGAAGATCAATAAACAGAAACTCAGATGGCGGAAACGGAATTGATGTAGTATTAAAAGGGGATACTCAACATTCCATGGTATTTAAGCTAATTAAGGACACCTGGATTAATCTGTCTAAGAATCTTGTACCTTGCGTCTTGTTTTGTGTAGAAACTCTTATTTGTCTCAAAATTATAAATTCTTTGCACATGGTTGTGTTTGAAGTTAGGATTGTGATATCACGACTGACGTTTTATGCGCAGGCTCCGAAATTGTATCACAACCCCCGTCCTGGATCTGTGTCTGCCAGTTTTGATGAAGAGTGAAAGCACTGTGCCCGGTTCGAAACTACTTCGGTCAGCCTCCGTACAGTACACTATGATTCCTAACTTAGCCCGGATCGCATAGTAGGACAACTGTGGGTGCCACCAGTCGTGGACGAAATCTGCTTCACTGCACGCAGAGGAAAATATAAACTGGCAGCCACGGATGAGAATGACAAACGGTACAGTCCAAATGTTGTAGGCTGCAACCGTGTAACTCAGGCTTGACTGTCATCTACAAGTAGGCCCGCATGTTACACATCGTGTCCATCAAAGCACCGCTGTGGTATAGGCGGGCCGTTGCTGTGCCGGGGTTTGAGAACCAGAAACTCAATGTCCTCGAGCCGCTGAAGAGACTACGTGAAATGGGTATCTGGGAAACAGAACAGATGCCTACCGGGTCTGAGCTGGATCGTTGGCAATGAAGCCCTACAAGTGGCACTCCCTGAGTGCTGGGATAATCTGAGTGCTAATGACTGCCTGTTCGTACCCAATACGTGCTACCGACTCATGAGATTGCCGTGCAACTGCTGTGCGTGTGAATTCAGTGCCTGTTTTATTTCTAGTTCCTGTTCACTAGTTGCATCTGAATTCCTCGATAAATGTTTTTGCTACAGTTCTTTTCTTCTACCACTTACGGATGCTCGTTACCTACACGCTGTTGGTGTGACACAATACTAATACTGCATAAAGTTTATATCAGGGATAAGTATCCGATTGGTGATAGAAATATGATGCAAAACATGATGTTCCTCATGGACGCATATATCTAGCCCTATGCTTACATCCAGGGAGCCCCATTGCCTGATGCCCCATGATCAATGATAGTGTCACTGATAGTGCGTGCATGTAACCCCTCAGGTAGAGAATGAATTGAGGTTCGCGTAAGTTTGATTGAATGTCGCTTTATTTTCCTTCTTTTCAGCTGACATGTTTGCGCTTTGCATGAATTTGCCTAAAAAAATAAATTTTCAACTCATTGAAACGCCTATCATTTCTCTTTTCCCTATTGTTAAGGCCTTTTATAAACAAGCGCTCAAACCCAATTCATCGGCTTCTATTTGTTCCCCCTGATTATCACCCAGATGTGTCCGCTTCATCGTACACACTTTGTCACAGATCGCATTGCATCCTTCACTTGCCCGAAATTTAGAGAATCATTGGGTCGATATCGGCTGCCTATCGAAAACTAGCCTACAAAACCCGAACTAACTTCTCACTCTGCGATGCTCTTCAAGTAACACTAGCCTTACTTTCTTATTGCTCTATCCGGAGACAATGTAGCTTCGACTACCAGTGATGATGAGTTTTTGGGCTAAAACTGCACTAGTTGCTTTGATCCCAGTCTGTAGCAGGATGTGTGCGTTTCGATTGGCTGTCTCGTTTAAAGCTTCGAAATCACGAAGGGCTAATATGTGTCTGTTTGTCATCGCTGCCTACGTCTCCACAAACTGCAGCGATGACTTGATGAAAGACGACTTCTATCCTCAAATGAATGAGCTGCTTCTCTACAGAAGAAGCACGGACACTGTAGTGCTTTCTGTGGATCCGTAGGCTCATGTTGGAAATAGTCCACTGATGAGCTGTATCTGAGAGGCCAACATGGTGTAGACTACCATAATGATAACGGTGAGCAGTTACTTTATTTATGGGAAAATGCTCGCTTGTTTCATAACAGCGACGGAGGGTAACTTGGCGCCCACCAGTCTCAAGCCATTAAGGTGCGCAACTGGATCACATCGCGATCAATTATCGCTGGCGAGGCTGCGTCCAAAACTGTCGCTCAATTTGGAGCACATGTGTGGACACTGACCATGCACTGCTACTGATCTGCTGGTGTGTTTTAGCGATCTTCCTCGACGACTCTGTCAGCGCATTGGTACCAGCGAGCTGGCAAAGACAGTTGTCTTGACGGCGTATCGATGTGTGCTGGCTTTCGGGTTAAAAATTCCCTCACTGAGTACAGTTGATGATCACGTTTCTCATGTTCACCCATCCTTACTAGGGGCAAGCAAATCAGCACGTGTTAAATCCACCAGCCAAAACGGACATTGGGTCTCTTTGCAGTCTATGGAACTTATCGAAGCACGCCGCCACATTCCGGGTGAAAGTGAACACAACGAGATCGTAAAGACATAAAGGCATAAGCTCCTTGCTAGCCTGAAAATAGACCGCGATGCCTAGTAGTCTCATTCTGCGTCAGAGACGGGAGTTTCCACTGCAGTTGGTAACCTCTTGATGTTGTTCCGTTTGATACGGAAAACGAGCAACAGCAGACCTGGTGTTAGTGAAATTATACATGACTACTTGGCAGCCTATCTTGAAATTTTAAAACCGTTTGGAGCGTTGGGCTGAGCATGTTGGAAAGCACTTTAATCGGCCGAAATTGTTCGATTCCTCACCGACCATGGATCGCCCTGCCCCACGAGTCGTCCTTTTAGATCTGTCCTCTCGCTTAGAATCCGAAGGTGAGGTCAGATTTCTAAAGCCGATGAACCAGCTGATCTTTATCCAACCATCTTCAAATTTGGGAACCATGCTCATGTTGCTGATTTATTTGAAGTACTAGTAAAACTGTGGGAACAAGAAACTGTCCCAACCGACTGGAACCACTCCGTTATTGTCTCGGTCGCATTCAGGACGCGGCAGCCATATTTGAATCAGTCTGATCCTCGTCGGCTTAAAATTACTTGACTCTGTAATCCTTCATGGAATGGCTGGCGATCGGCAAAGCCAGAGTCGTAAAAGCAAGCCTGGCTTCGTCGTCGGCGGGGATGCATCGACCACGTATGCAGTTGTTAGTGCAACATCACATATATTGCTGGCCCACCGTTGTCGTGTTCTACGACATTAAAATAGGATTGGCTTAGGTGGATAAACGCGCTCTTTGGGACTGCCTGCTAAGGAAAGTTGTGTCCGAGAATTAGGTAAATATGCACTGCGCTTTACGCGCGTAGCTCGGGCAGCGTGTGGGCATGCAGTATGCTGTAGTCGCTCAGTACTATCTCCAGCGATGGAAGTGTCGGATGCTCGAAATCCTCTTTCCTATCCAACGTAGCTATTGATACAAGCTGGAAAATCGCGTTCACAAAACACGACATATAAGGCTTGTAGTTGCTCCCAGGTGAATGATTAGTTGACTTGGATCATGCTGACCATATTACCCTAATCCGTGACAGTGCCCGTAAGTGCCAAACGGCACTGGACTGAGTAGCACTGGCAGTCAATCCCTTCGGGCTTTGCTTTGCATCAACAAAGTGCAAAGCTTCCCTCTAATTTTGGCAGGAACCGCCTCCTGCACTGATCTTTGTTGGGGACCTGCTAGAAGTCGACGAAAACTTCAACTATCTAGGTAATTGTGTCAGCGCCGTTGCAATCTAAGATGAACTCATAGACCGCATAGCAAAAGCACGAGGTTCTTTCGCCACCTTTCTCCACCTATGCATCCGGCGCGACATCACTTCTCTCTCTCTCTGATAGCTAAAGTGTACAGTGCAGCTATACTTTCGACCCTACTGAAAGGTAGTAAAACTTGACCCATTAGCTTAGACGATAAAAAGGCTAGGTACGTGGGACCAACGGTGCCTTTGCTGCTTAGCACTTATCTGGTGGGCACACCATGTGAGTAATGAACGTGTTCGAAGCCTTGTTTATGGCTCAGGAAGAAGAAAGAAACCGCTCAACCCCGTTATTTTACGCACCAGGCTCCAATGGCTGGGCCATGTGTAGCGCATGACAGCCCACCGTGTCTCGCGACGTGCGTTGTTTGCTCGCCAGGGGTGCTGATGGAAGAGGAGGCCGGGTGCCCAAGAAATGCCTTGGTCAAGAGGAATGTTGTCACTCACTTCGAAGTTGGCCTCTTTTGAAGCGTTTCGGCTCCATAGTTGGTATCCGAAAGACCATGAACACATTTAGCTGGATAGACTTCCTGAAATGTCTAGGAACCAACCTCAATGGCGTTCGTGCTACTTTTCTTTGTTCCTCCCCATCCCATTTGGCCTACCTCTACAATCACTACCACGGCATTGATTTCCTTTTTGTTCGCGTCGGTTGTACACTAAGCCACTTTGAGTCCTTTATGGGCAGAAATTTGCGAAATGCCAATCGCCACATTGCCAGGACGCGGATGGTGGTTTCGCCACGACATGTGCTGCTGTTCCGGCCGGTTGGTTTATGCATGTCTTTGTGACGTTGAAATTGCAGTTGGATGATGAACGTTCCAAACCCTGACACACGTTCGTTATCTGCAGTAGCGTAATATATGAGGACAATTAATCCTTGCTCAAGAACCTGGTTCTGATGGCAATGTTGGAGTGTAACTGAAGACCGCACATAAAAAGCCGAAGTTTGGACTGATCTTCTGTCACGGCATACAGTTTGAAATGTTCGCAATCCAAAATAATGATAACAGAATATATAAGAAAATTTTCACCATTCTATTTGGCTAGTTTCATGAAATGGCATTGGTTGATAAATACGGTAGGACGCTCAGTGAAAATTTCCGATAGCTGACGTACGGCTTCGTCAAAATTCCTGCCGTTCCATGGCAGAATACACATTGTGTACTGTGTGTGCTCAATTGTACCCAGTGTCCTCCGTAACAGCCTCACTCGCCATGCATGGGCTTTGTTGCTACAGTTCGACCTTGCAAATATCTTTATATGGTTTGAAACAGGACTCAAAAATTAGCCCAGCAGCATGTTCATAGGGAACTTACGGAAAGGTAGTTGCAGTTGTTTCGGCTACATTTTATTCTGCGAAAAGTATTAGTGGCTAAATGCTGTATGGTCGTATCATTTTTCCCATTATGCGCACCAGGGCCGCATCGAACTGAGTTTGCTGTTGCTGCAACATTGCCTTTAATGCCTCTATGTTTATTGTCATGTTGCATGAGTTTCCGTTGTCAAATATTATTTGTAGGACACTTCTAGAGTTGTGGGCAAGCCAATCCCTAGTAACAAAGAAAGCACAGGGCGAGTACGTGAAAATTCGGAATTTATTTGGCGGACTGAACGTGAAACAAACGGGTGCGATGAATTCACACCGCACAACCTGCACTAGGCGAATGCGCGTTCGATCGTAGGTATTGACTTGAAGCACACTGGTCTGTTGATCGGTATTTTTCGGTGCGTTAAGCATCACCCGGTTGAGCTTGTTCTCAACCCGTTCTGGATATGGGTGCAGCTGGTTGAGTGAAGACGATACACAAGTTCCGCTGGTTTGCACCGTAAAAACCCTACCCACCTAACAGTTGTCGACACGCTGATGTGTGTCAGTGTGGGTCCTGCAGAATTGGGCATTATCCTGTTGTGCAATAGGAGAGAAATGCCCTGTGTTACCGTTAGCTCTCGGATATGATGGGGTCAATTCATGTTCGAATTTGCTCATGAATATTTTCCTGTTACTTTCTGGTACTTTAACTAATGGCTCTGCTTTGCGGTTCAGTGCGGGGAATCCTGGAAAGACACGGGTATCGCAACTCATGAGTGCGTCACTCGTAGATTGGGTTGTTGCATCCGTTGCACTTGGTTGCTGAGTTTGTCTGAAGTTGTGCGGCGATCTAGTAAGTACACTTCTGTTAAGCGTACTAGCTGCAAGTTATGCGTTCTACTATGACCGGAATGTTGCAGCGCTACTAGCGTTGTTATTTTATCTAAATCTGTGTTGTCATTGCGACGGTTTAGCGGATATGCATCTAACATATCTAGAGGCTATCAGCAAGTGCAAGGTTCCTATTAAGTGTGGTTTGGTTGTATTTGATGTTACTGTTTTGGTTGCAGTTTTTGCATTGATGAGCCGCCTGGATTGTAGAAATTCACAGCAGTTACCATTTTCAATTTCGGGAGGTGTGGGGCATTTGCCATGCTACTCATTATGAATCCATTATTCTGTAATGAATTTCCCTTGGATATCCTGCCTGTTCCCACCATTTGTATCCCTTAGTCTTATTCAGTACATTCTTAACCCAGTTCCGTTTCCCTCTGCCATATTGCAACTAGTGGTTCCAGTGTTTAACATTGCAATGCATTTTCCCCTGCTCTGAGGTATTGAGTTTCCGCTAGTTTTGAAACAGTGTGGTCAATATGCTCCGCCATACACGTTGGCTGCCTTGTACTGCGTTCTGTCTGAACTTCTGTTGGTATTTTAGACCTCAATAAATTTTTACTGTGTCATCAGAACTGATTTTGCTTCTGCTTCTTTATTATCATGGTTGGCCTGTTTACCTCCGGATCATAACCTCTTAGAGTACTATTGCTGATTGTTTTGGAATGAAACATACTTCATAGTCGCAGACGTTGCATAATTGATCAACTGCATTGTGGAACACACATGTGATTTTCATATGAATCGGATTAGGCAGCTACTTCCTTAAAATCGTCAGCAACACAAAGTGAATCCCAAAAACCATCGTGGTTGTAGTGGCCGTTGGTCTTTCATGTAGTAAAGTGATTTCTACTTTCTGTTCAAGATTCTTGTCAGCCAGTCTCTCTCAGTCAATCGCCGCACACCTCAAATTCACATGAATGATGTTTCTTTATATGTGGGCTCATCACCGGCCTGCATTCGTCGGATCCGATTGCATTCGGACTCTTATCTTTACACTTAGACGCGAGCGATGTAGGCCTATAAGCCATCGTTGACAGCTGCGACCAGCGATTGCGTGATAACTAATTGCAACATAGCGCTACCCATCCTCTGCTTACACTCGTGTTATGAACATGCAAAGTTTGGTGCTGGCCCATAGATCGACGATCCATTTTGCAAGCCGTCCCTTATTGACACGGCATGTAAGCCGCTGAGGCGGTAGGTTGCTTATATTAGCAAAGTTTTCATAGGTGATTTTGGAAAACCCACCGTGTGTTTGGACTGTGACACGCGATATCTATTTAGAGTTCGTTTCACTTGGAAGTGGACCTCGAACGTTCCGATCACATGGACCGTATCGGAACTTGAGTTGCTTGGTGTTGCTGTTTCCGACTCTAGCATCTCATGAATAGTTTCCTCCAAATCAAATTGAACTTAGGTCTTAATAATAGGGCGTGTCGCAATCCAGCCACACCACGAATTCTGCAAATTCAACATTGAATTCCTTGCCGATGCACCAATTATTGCTCACGGATCTTAGTGGCATAGTGATCAAGGCGTCAGCTGGTAACCACTAGGCCCCGAGTTCCAACCCAGCTCAGGCTATCTATATCGGATGAGTCCAAACCATGACGAAACCAGTCATGGAGTGTCACATTTTGGCTCAGTAACACTAATTCCAATTCTGATATGATGCATTTGCTCGAAGTAACGAATTCCACTTCGAACTAAACCGAAGTCTCTGTAGAGATTGCCTGTTGTAACTCAACCACACGGCTAGTATTGCAAACCTAACCATGAATTCCTTACCGCTGAGCCAATTCTTGCCCATGGATTATAGTTGCATAGTGAGCAAGTTGTCAGTCGTTAACACCCTTGCTACAGGTTCCAACCTAGCACATCTGATGAGTCCAAACCAGGACGAAACCAGTCACAAAGTCAGGGTTGAGAGAACCAACACCGATCCATCTGCAATTTGGATACGGTCTAGGTAATCGGAATGACCGAGGTCCACTTCGTGAGTTGACTCTTCGATTTGTCAGTGCCTGTGTTCTTCCCCACTGAAGATACCGCCCCCTGTGATCTTCCCTGGTCTGCTGGGTAAGAATTTTAGGTTAATTTACAGGATTTTACGTCGCTTATCCGGATATAGCGGCACACCGATGTCTAACTTGTCAGCACACCATTTTCCACAAACAACAATACTTGCAACTAAATGGCATCTAAGATAATGGCTGATACTAGTCATACGCTTCACATCGCTTTATCCGAATGTCTGTCATTTCCGTCTACTAGGCAGAAGTGTAAGCTCATTTACGCTCGCACACTGGCCTACCGCTCGTCGGTCATCTCTTAACTTTCGCGTTCTCTGCGAGACACCAACTCTGTCGTTCTAGACCTAACCACCCGATTCACATTATGATGGCGATTCTGTCCGTTCTTTATCAAAACTCTTTATGGCACTTTTCTGTACTTGCCTATATTCTGGTACATTTTTGGTCTCCCATGTTTTGTAACTGAATATTCAACCGTCAAAGTATAGAAAGTAGCTTTTGGCTTGACTTGACATGCCCGGTGGGCTGCGCGGAATTGTTTAGTGCTACGCTAGGAAGCTCTCCGCAACAATTGTTACCCACTTTTGCATAAATGCAAGGAACCAATTGCTATTCTACAACAGGACGTTTCTGATAATTAGGACAACGGTAGCCAAGCTGTGGCCTTCCATACATTGTCAATGAGCTCTGTAGGTGGCTACAGCCGAGCAAATTGTGTGCATCTCATTGATAGGACAATAACGCCACTGCTCGTTTGGCCGTGAGAAACTGGCACCTAAGATACTGGCTGATATTAGTCATGCGTTACACATCGCTTTATCCGAACGTCTGTCATCTTCGTCTAATAGGCAGAAGTACAAGCTTATTTATGCTCTCAAAGAGGCCTACCGATTGTCCGTTACCCCTTATTGTGCGCGTTTCCTGTGGGACCCCAATTTAGTCGTCCTGGATTTAACCAGCTGGCTCGTGATAATAGCGATTCCGTCCGTGCTTAATCAAACCGATTTATGATACTTTACTGTAATATTCATATTCGGGTGCATTTCTGCGATCGTGTATTGTAGCTGAATATTTGCCATCAATAAGTTTATAAAGCAGTTTTTGAAAGACGACTTGTGAACCGAGATCTCAATGGTGATGGAGTGTCGCAACCCAACTACACAGAGGGTATTGCAAAAGCTACTTTGAATTCCTTACCGCTGTGCCAAGCGTTGCTCATGGATACTAGTGGCACGGTAACTAAAGCTTCAGTCCAACTCAGAATATCTCCATCTGATAAGTCCAAACCAGGACGAAACCGGTTATGGAATCATGTTTGAGAGCAGCAACAACTAAACAGCTCCATGGCGATAAGTTTTGTTTGCGTAAAATTAAGAACCGGTATTCTTGGTCATTTGGGGCACTATAATGCATACTGTCGACTGTAATAAACCACCAGTAAACGGGTGTTATTTCACTCAAACTTTTACAAATCTTTCCCTCACAGCCTACATGTCCTATCTATTTAACTGATGAAAGCAGTGAAACTTGCGTGCATTAATGAGGCGATCAGCCATACTTTGTTTTCAGATGGCTAAGTTTACTTAGCACCCGGCAGGCAACTGCGATTGCGCACATCGCATTCGAGCCACACAAAATGCTTAAGTGAACTTCACAATATCTTGTTGACCAAGGACCAACACCGTTGTTTGTTTGCTGAATGAATTAGATAGATACACAACCTATCACACCAAACTTAACAGGCCTGTGTTTACTCAGTGCGCACAATAACGAGTTGTTCCGATAGGTGGTGCTGGTTTGTTTGTGCAACTCAGAAATCCAACTCGGCGGTCTACAATGTTCGTTTAGTGAAATCGCGTGTCCACTCTCTCGTCATGTTGGCTACCCAAATATATCAATGTACCATGCGACGGTCACATGGAGTCTAATCTGCGCACCCCTCCATTGGACCTCCAGCTCTGCCTCCCTACCAGCTGCCCTCCACCGATTTTTGGAGTGCGACTATTACCATGCGAATCGTGGATCACAGTGAGACTGTGTACACATTACCACAAAATCCGTAGGCAAAATAAACTCAAATGGAATTCCATTAGTGGTTTGCGTGCAGCAGATATACTGATCGCTTGCCACGTGTATAGTAATTGATATGCATAAAATGCTGAAGTTGAAAGATTTTATAGAATCCAATTTTTCACAATGGTAGGGACTCAGTGCCTTGCATTCTAACAATCGTGTGGCGTAAACGAATGGAAAATTAGTTCCCTAAAGCAGCATAAGTATATGTATGTCTCGAGCATAGGATTCAACCAGATAATTTTACACTGTTTGGTGATAACTTTCCTCATTAAGGAGTTACATACCTAACTTCGAATAAGCAAATTTGCATTCTATCTAATTCATTCATCTGGAGTTAACATTTAACGTACTTGAATATTAGTAGCGATACTATTTACGCAAATAACTATTGTAGCAGTGTTTGTACAATCATCCAAAAATTCCACAACATTTTGCTTACTGGAAACTTTACTTGGGTACTTGATTTATCAGGATCATGATCTTTTTCTTAGGACATAGTCTTCATTAAAATAAATAAATAGATTTTTATTCTCGAATGCCTCAAGGCACGCCAAACAGGGCATGCTCCAAATTTTGTGAGTAACGATTTTTCCCAAATTCCAGGGTAGATTATTTGCAGGAACGTGAAAATGTAAAGTGAACATATGAGAAGCAGCATAGTTAGTGCTGTGTTCATAATGAGGGATCGAATATGTCTAACGTGAGTATGTAAACATGTGTGAGCGTATGCATCAGAAATAGTGGTGTGTGACGTGGGGAGACTTGCCAGTATGATGCATAAATTTGTCAAATGTTCATTGCAGTTGAAGCATAGTGACAGATTGGATACATGGCTATGCGCAGAATTTTAGACCTCTTATTCATTGTATGATCGCATACATCTTAGACAGCAGCATCAATCTAATAACTAAAAAAGGCTGTCTTGATGGCATGTTGTTACTCACGGATTTGGACGAAGGCTTTACACTTGCACTTAAAGCAGTCATTGGTGTGCATAAGCATCTTACAGTGGCATACCAAGTCATCAAGGCACTTTTCCCCTACACTTAGACATCCTGCTCATACGACGAGCTAATGGGTTGATGAAAAATACAGTTTTACAGAAAGCGTTTTGGGTGATCATACTTACATTTTAAGAGGTCATCGCCTATCCATCACAACTTCAATTTCGTTCGAGTATTGTTCCATCGAGCTCAAATGATTTTCAGCAGAGGCACAGCGGAAACACAGAAAGAAGTGCTGTTTGATGTGCTAAAGCTAATGTTTATCCGTTGCCATTTTACAACGCTTCAGTGAGTCGATGTTTCGAGGTCGATAGTATACGGTTCAAGAGAATCAGGTTTTCATTGAGCTGCAATTCAAAGTTAACCACCTCATGAAAGTCACTGCTACGCAAATAGGTTTCGTAATGAAAAGGTTATACGGTAGAGTTCCGCTCCCTCTTGATCACAAGTCTCTTACTTATGTGTTCAACGAAGCCACTGGTGTCGATACAGTGGACATACCATTGCTCATACATATTCATATGTAGATGTGATGGCAGCTATTTTGGGCGCGTTGATCGCCATCTGGGGGTTCGAATCAATGAACACATTTTAAAGTGATTCTGCAAACTGATGGCACGTGAGACGCTTGCATCCAGTGCATTGGGAAGCAAAGTTGCCTCCGCAATTAGGAAGCATTGTATGAGCACCGTAAACCAATAAAACCCAGGTGAATATTCAAAGGCTCCATATACTCAAGATAGGCAAGGTTATTATTATCGATCGACAGCAACCATCACTGTGCGCCCATAAACAGCTGGCATTAACCCTAGGCCTACCGTGATAGAATGCAGTGCACCAACCGAAAAACGGTTGCTCATTACTTGGCTGAATTTGACTATGTTTTGCATCCTTGTTACTTGCAAGTAGGTGGCCGACAAGGACGCACCAAAAGACAGTTTCATTCGACAATCTTCTGCCTTTGATGCCCTTAAGTTGAATTAAAAACTGAATTGCAGATTTCAAATAATGTTTACTATTTCGCAATAAAATATTGCATATTAACTGAATTCGATTGCATATTTCAGAAATAAAATCCTTGGAAAGAATGAAATGAATACTGTACACTGCGGGACATTTGTCAGTGGGATTTATCGCATTACCTAATATTCTAATAAATCTTTGTGTTCAATTTGCCAGAACATTTATTCAAGTGAAATCATGCGATTACGTTGACTGAAAAATCATTTGGAAAGTTTTCATGAAGACAAGCGCGGAAATTCCATAATACTTTTAAAGCTACTAGCGAATTTCGAAAATAACTTCAATTAATTGTGCTTGATAAAATCGCTCTTCTTGTGGCTATACACTATTCCTCAAGGGCCATTTATCATTGAATGGATACTGTTTACCAGGAGAGTTATTTCTCATTCGGTTTCAGAATGCTGGAGGTCTATGGCTATCCGACTTTAAACTTCACCATCAATAAGATACGTAATTGCAGATTCAACAAACGGTTCTGCCTTAATGACCTGAGGATATAAGATATACAACATACATCTAGAGAATGGTTCGCTTTTATCTATACAACTCACTACGTGCTTCTCGCGAGAACCTGATAGCAAGGAACTGGAAGACGCACAATTAATTCTTTGCCACTATTTATGATAATTGTAAACATAATTAAATCGCACCCACTTTATAACATCTATAAAAGCAGTAGCGAGATGTAAAGATTTATCGTGTCTACGTCACTCTGAGGCCGATATTGGTATCCATTCCTTCCAATTCTACACCATATCTTAATGTCTTCAGTAAACAGTTGGAAATATGAAACTATCGCATTTTTAGGTTATTGATGAATACCCAAAACAATTGTGTCCATAATACTGAGCCTTGTTGCCCACCCACTCCACTGTGCTGGTGAGTTCGTGATCTCTAAACGCTGACCACTAATTTTGTTAAAATAGAAAGTTGCTGTTGGCGATTGGTGTAGAGGTCACGGAAACTCTTGTTGTACAGAGACGTCAGTTTTTGCGAGACGGCTTCCCTTGTTAAAGAGACGAAGAGGAGTCCCGGCGGCAAGCAACGAAAGCTAGAATGCCGCCAGATAACAACTCTCTCTTAAATGTGGAGGCATTCTGCGTTAGCAACGCGCTGGATGCAAAACTGTAGTCGTACTTTCGGACCATCAACTATCCGGTGAACAACAAATTTCTGACTCCCATTGCGGTAATAATTGGCTTATTTGCACAACATATTTAATTTCAAGACAAGATTATTGCGATGTTTTGCTTATGTGTAGCTTTGGCTTCTCTGATCATTTGAGCGTTATGTTTAAGTTTGGTTACTTAGCTGTTCCAAGTATCTGGCATTGGAGATAATCTATACAAACGCCATGTTGCGGTGCGTACTGCCATCCATTTTCAAATCCGCTCTGTACGTATGAAACCATTTCATTTATATTACAATCTCTTTTCGCTAAAGCATCTGTAATCAGTTGATTGGATTTATTGGCGAAATCTTGCAGGGAACTACCATGCTGTGACAACGACAAGCTGAGTTAAACAGTCGAAGCGTCTAAACGTGCGTATCATTGCAGATTTCTTATTTCGATGTTCAGCGTAGCGGGTGAAGTTGAAACTGAAGCTTAAATGATGGTTTAGTACGTCATTTCTATGTTCCTCGTTGTTAAGCACAAGATCTATCCTATCTGGTCCGTTACCAGTTCTGCGCCCATTGAGCAAAATGACAATGCTGGAAATAGGAACCATGTTACTGAGTTTCTGCACATCGGCTTTAAAATGTTCTTTGCTCTAGTCAGTGGATTTAAAAGTTGTAATTTTACGATTACCCATTGTACTTATGTGCGAGCCTTTTCATTTTAAAGTGTGTTGGAGTACTCGTAATTTGACAGTCCGTTTCGGATGTATAGTTTTGGGGGACAGTTCACCAAGGCCATAAGGCAAGTGACCCAACCTTTTAATCGTGGGCGGCACCAAAGGGATTAGGGAATCAGTTAATCCGAATCATCCATGGCATCGCACGGTAAGTCACTTCGGTAATACAGAATTACCCTACCTCCCTTTGTGATTCTGTCGCTTCGGTTAGGTGACATACAGGAAATTTGACTCCAGTGTCAGTCATCCCAGTCTGTAATCAAGTTTCAGTGTAACTAATGATCTCACATTGCTTAGATTATTAACGGTCTTTCGGCCGGGCCAACTTAGTACAGAAATCTTGATCATCCGTATAAAAGTAGGCTAGTTTCCTGTCCATGGCAACCCACTAGTCATTCCTGCAAATGTCGACCGCGGTTCAATCATGTTGAGGTAAGAGCCAATTCGGAAACTATATTATTGAAGGATGAAGGCGGATATCTCAATAATACTGAAAAGTTTTGCAACAAACTTGCGCACTTCATGAAGGGAATCTCGGAGCTAAGACGGTAATACTCAAGCCCAAGTATTGATTGCACAGATTGTGCGTGCATGTGGTCGTGCTCCAGCTGGCATTAACGCTAATAAAAGTTGACGGAGACAGTTTGTTTTACCTAGTTTTATACCTCAGTTTCATATTGAATTGCATATTTAAAACGTCAGGTGTTGATGGTTGTATCTACCAACTGTGGCGGTTGGCCTGACTAATCTTTATACATAAATTATTCATTTTACCAGTGACACTAACAGCCAAGTCTTCGTGTGAGCGCCCGTTCAGATAGCGAATGAAATAGCTACTATCCGGCTGCGATTGGACGCTTACCGTTATTGATACACAACCGCAATGATTTTACCTAATCATCCATTATACCGCGGACCAATCTGAAGTTTCGGCTTCAGAAATTGCAAATGAATATTGCTTCAGTATAATTAAAAGTGGATGAGCAAAACCCGTGTTATACACTGCTACATTGTGGTCTAACATGAAATGTATTAAT
The DNA here is from genome assembly GCA_944474145.2 of Dicrocoelium dendriticum. Lineage (NCBI taxonomy): Eukaryota > Metazoa > Platyhelminthes > Trematoda > Plagiorchiida > Dicrocoeliidae > Dicrocoelium > Dicrocoelium dendriticum. The sequence continues at coordinate 93,658,238 of OX104067.1, forward strand.
ATTCATGCGGAGGGTGACAGATGTGACTGAATACCAAAGGGAAGCAGACTGATTTGTGAAGTGGTTTCCCCACCACCACAACGCATAATTGTTGAATAGAGCGTTGATAGAGGCAGTAAGTTTGCTGTAAAAAAACAAGATAAAATGCAAGATATCTAGGCTCATGCGCTTTGGTTGGCTACACAGCAGCGTTCATGAAATGAGAAGCTGATGTAATGGTACATGATACTAATTTTACGTTTATGAACCTGTGGGTTATTTGTATAATCGTAAGGGCTTAACTAAGAACAATCGAGAAAAGTCAATAAAATTTCATCGGTGGTTATTTAAATTGCTTATCGATACTAATATTAGGTTACAAATGTGATTTCTGGCGTGAATGTGAGAGACTACTATTTTAATGAACGGTTGTTGATGACGAAATTAGTGGAAACAACAGAAATGAAACAGCAGTGCACTATAGATATGATTCACTGTTCGATAAGCATCAGCAGTAGGCTGGCACGCAGTACCGATGCTTCGCTGCCTCGTAATCAAAACAGTCGCACTTGGCCTAGAGATATTCTAAGGGTCAAAAACTCCCTGAGCAGGCTAGAACCCGCTCCCTCGGACTATAGGGATTGTTAGTGATCCTTAAGGCTACGGACGGGCCAGATTTCGATAACTCGTCTAGACTACCATGGAAATCATTGACTAGAGGAAAGATTAAACCTCGTGACAGAATGGAAAGCGCTTTGGTAGACACCAAGGTATTCGAACAGAGGAGGACATGTGGTAGTTGTTTGTTCAACGTAACTCTGGTGGATGCACCGTAGATTACATTAACCCAACTCCAGGATTATGCGAAATATATTTCCTAATTTAGGGTAGACGGCGCAGCGTTAAAGCGCTTTATGACAACGGCCAATGTGGGGGGGGGGACGAATCTGTTAGATAGATGTTTCATGGATTATTATAACGAAGATAATGGCAGCCATAGTGACATTTAAGTTGGTAATATTACATTGGCTAACTGACCAGTTGCGATAAACGTTTATATGAAATACAGGAGACTCGGGCAACTAGCGACCACTCGATGGTTTTAGCCACTGTAAAGCTGCTGCTGCCCTACTCGCGTCCGCTGAAGCCGTACAACAATCACTGGAAGCAGGACTTTGATGGTCTTGATCTAACCGCCAGTGAAGTGGACTGGTCGCTGCCGGTGGATTCCTCTTTCGAAGGCTGCTGCTCTGTTAAAAGATGGTGTGCAATCGTTAGTTGAAGGATTCGTAATCTTCAAATATAGCAAAGCTGGACCCGTGAAACCACATTGGTTAGACAGGGAGCATGGTGACGTGGATTAATGGAACACGCTCTTCGTATCTGGCTCTGCCGATGATTATGTGGCATAAAATATGCAGCGGAAGCTGTGCAACAGCGCAAACCGCAAAAGCCTTTAACTGTTCGAAGAGGAGGTTGCTACCTCAGCGAAGACAGCCCCAAAAAAGAGTTTTGCTTACGTAAAGCGGCGCCTGAGGCCCGCAGGTAACAGCTGTGTTAGAGGGCATCGACGGACAGCATCTGACCACCAGAAATAACCCTTCGTCCGCATTTACACATGAAAAGTCCGTTTCAACACGTAGTTCCTGACGAGAGCGATTATCTCTTTTTCGTAGATTGTATTAAATTCACATGAATTTTGTATTAGTGCCAACTAAATGCAACACAAAATTTCAACCTCCAATCCTGACTCCGTTTTTGCGGAAGCTCAAGGTAACAAACTTATTAGCTTTCAGCACGATAACTAAAATACGTTTGTTTTATTTCATCGTCTGTGAATTTGCTTGTGTCTCCTAATCCATAAAGTACAAATGCTGTCGTTCAATCCTGGTCAAAGCACCTGTTCACGCTGCGTAGACTACCACAAAAACACGGTAACATAAATGTGGTCAAAACAACCCTTGTCTTTGTTCAACAACATTGTTTCCCAACCTATTTTTACAAATCTAATTGGCCATCTTGTTAAAAGGGAAAAGTTGGACTGTACTTTAGGTCACCCAAGTCCCCTGTATCTGATCCAGAGAGTGATGAAAGTTTAGCGTCTGTAATCACAGCTTGATCTGCGTGAAGAGGAAATGTATCAATGAGGTATTCTCCAAATTGTAGACGGCCGTCTATCGCCTCGGATACAGATGAAATTCAGTGTGAAGTTAATCGTCTTTTTGAAGCAAAATGCTCATTTCTCTTCCCCGTGAGTGTACTCGCTCTTGTCTTTTGACTAGAATATCCTCATTATCTAGGAATGGAGGCGAAGTATATAAATATCGTTTATTCGGCAATATAGTGAGCATCTTTAGGCGTGTAGGTTGTATTATCAGTTACACAATCAGAAATAATGCATTGATAGGAAAAGCATCTCATCTCCCAAGATTTGGCGTTTTCATCTACTGACGCTGCATTGCTCATCCACATAGAACATGCAGCTGCTTTTGTGTAACAAGTCATGGTAATAAAATGTTGTTCACCACGGCGCATTCAATAACTCGCTAAACTAAAGCTACCATGTGGTAATGCGTTTATTCTTCAAAAACGATTATCCATCAAAACAGAGAGATTACATGAGCTGTTGGCTCCGTGGTACAGCTGCTGTCACAGCATTGCCACCTACGTTGTTAAAGTGAACCACAGGTGTGTTGTTCGCAGTAAACTGCTCGCCCAACTACTGAATAACTTTTTACACTTTACTAAGGCAGAGATTATTAAAAAGCAGGATTGACAGATGTTTGTTAGGCCATTTACTGGTAGTATTCATATATCAAACTTCTACTGGCACTTCGTTAAGAACAAAATGACTTAATGCAGCACGTGGGATCGTACTGACAGCAATTAAAAATAACGTATTCATAGTGAGAATCACATGAGGAGGAATTAATGATTGAGGTTATTTTTGCTAACAATCCACAGCTGCAGACTTGTAAAAAGTAAGATTACACGCTAAACGTACTATGTTGGACTGCATACTCATTGGGTTGCTAAGTTCAAGGGCTGATTCCTTAAATCAATATCACTAAAGGTAGTAGAGTAAGTACAAGGGAAGCGTACCTATGTGTATCAATTCACAAAGTTTACTAGGGGTATAAATCAAATGGAGTTTTAAAGATCACTGTTTTGTGCACAATTGGCATCTGTGAACCTTTTGAAAGCATTTATAGACGAGCATAAGAATTGGCATTTTACTATGAGCACAAGTCAGGAGACCTACTACGTTTACTGGAAGTAGGTTTATCAAAAGTACCAGCGGGTTACACAGAGGAAGGTGCACAGGAAACATTTTGACTTATCAGTGAACCAATCGGTACACTACGGTACTATCACTGTGTACACGGAATTTAAACCGCAGTTTTGCATTCAAGAGTGCTCAGTATTTGCACACCGGGCATCGTTATCGTGGAAATGCGGAGAACTGATGACGCACTTAGAACAAATTAGTATCCAGAAAAATGTGACCTTAAACACCTGAATTACGCAGAATGTTGCCGAAGATGAGTGTACCTAAGAAGAACTATTTGTGCATTTACCATTCAAAGGTAACAACGAGGCTGATGCTCTGTTCATGCATCTAAACACGATGAAAATATATATTTTGCTGCTTGCTTGTTTCTGACATAATTCAGCAAGCCTCTACTCGCAAAAGTTTTGTTGGCTGTGTTACCTCAGTTAATTTGACCAATAATTTTATTAGGGCTTGGGCTGCTGTGGGGCACGATACTAAAATGCTTCCATTTCATAAAATTCGCAGGCAGAATGAATTAACGTAGGTGAAACCAGGTATTCTATTACCTTCATTATGTCGTACCTATTGGAAAATGGGTCACGCGGACATTGCGAAAATTTCAGAGCTGGTTACACTATTCCTGTGCCATTGCCAAGCTTATTCCGGAAAATCTCTTACTTATATCCACCACCTAAACAGCCACCTACAAACCTCGTACTTCTACCGTAGACTACATCTCTCGTTTCAGGATCATTTGATGTGTATCCCAGTTAAACTTTGATTGTTTATTAACTGATGTATCTAGGTGCTGCTCCCTTGTATGCAAGCAACCAGCTCTAGTGACAGAGTGCTTTATCGACTCAGCCCATTAAGTTTTCATCACAATTGATATTCAGCATAACTCGGTAAATGTAGCATGTAAACTGTATTGTGTAAACGTTTATGTCTGAATATTGTTCCTGAAAACAATTCTTCACTCAGTACTACATCAGTTTGATTCGTCTTAGTTAATCCATTTAATCACAGACGATATATTTTTAAGTGGTTAACTTTAGCACTCATCTCTAGGACTAAGGAGAATGGCACTCTGCATTTTGCTGACCACTAGCAAAGATTATATGCGATAAGCAATCTATTCTCATACCACTTTGCCGCTGACAGCAGATTTAACTTCTGCTATGTGAAATCATTTCGCAATTAGTTAATGATGGCAAGTAAATTAAACTTCCGTCCCGAGAGTTTTATCGAATTAGTACACCTCGGGCAACGCGCATTTGCAAAACAACTGACTCGGTGTCATGCACACTTGGGGTTCCACTTGTGTTAGTAGACAAACTGGTAAACGGACTTGATTTTAAACATTACTGTTTCGTTTACATACTCCGAAAATTGTGGAGGTTATGAAAACCTTTTCCACTTATACAACATACGCTTTGATATACCCTTTTTGAAAACAAACTGGGTCTGTTGCAGCCAGTATACAGAATCTGAGTTTGCAGTAACCGTGGTTTAAACATTATTGCTTGAGCTAACCAATAATGCCATCAAATATGCCGAATGTAGGTGTATTTAGATGTGTTGGAACATTTAATCGAGCCTTTTTCTTATGGCACTGTCGAAAACCACTTGCGTTTTCCTAAATGAGGATGCTTATGCTAAAAGTTGGCTCACTTACTGCCAATTTAATACGTTAAAAACCAATCATTAAACCACCGCCATCATAAAAGCTTTTGGTTGTGGGCCTTGTATTTCTGTCATTTGGAACATTTTCTAGTCAGCGACCAGCAACTCTACCTGAAATCAGAATTACGGCTGGTTGCGCTTATATTTTTCATACTGAAGACACGCTTTTAACACGCTCGTCGCTTTGTCTAACGGAGCCGCTGAGTGTAAATTCGCTTTGTTTACAGCATAAACTGTGACAGCATGCATATCGCATACAATTGTTTGGTTCAAACTCTACTCAGACATAACAGCTATTTCTCGCAATCCTTTTACAGCGTTACTTAAGTAATTACATCCCGTAAATAATTGGCAGAAATTCGCTCGCATTTAATTTGTTAGAGTCCCTCATTTAATTCTCCCAGTGACTATGTGTTAGTAAAGTGTTTGATCAAAAATCTTCGTCAACACTGTCACTATTTCGGATACAGTCTTATTAATCAAAATGACCGTAGTATGTTTAAAAATGGATAATCATCCCAATAGAAATTGTATGCCGCCATCCAACCACACAGCAGCCAACTCAAAGCTGTACTACGAGTGTTGCTCAAAGACCACAGTGGCCTAATGATGAATGCATCCGCCGTCAACCATTAGGCCCCCATTACTGATCCCAAAGCAGCTTAATTCGGCCTGATGCGTCCAAACTAGTAAGAAACTGGTCATGGGCCGCATTGTTGAGGACGGACAACCACAAAGGTCTTCATGGGCGCAAAACTTTTATGGGTCAAAAACACACCATAGTGGATTCTGCTCAAAATACGATGGACCGCGTAGTTTTAAACTTCACTCCAGTTGAAGGTAATTTGGCTTGCCAGGTTTCTTCGTGGAACAGCGACTCACACTTTTGTTATGCATGTTTTATTCTTGACGCCCTTTATACATTATCCTTCCCTCAAAACATTTCTTTTCTGAAGACAAAAGCACTTGTTTTTTTGGTACAGTCATTACTTTATTTACTGCTGAGAACGTCGTGGCACCAAAAGTTGTTTCTTGATAAATGAACAAAAGCTGACTGGGCTGTAAGTTGAACCACTTATTTACTGATACTGTGTTAATGAAAAGGTGCACTAAACTAAAGCATCACAAATGTCAAGCAAAAACATTATTTACCGTATTCCATCACACACCTGCTTATACGCTCTGGACGCATGCAAAAATAACATCAGGAATGACAGCAGCAACGATATTCGGTTCCGAGCTGCTTGTTTCGTATTCAAATTGATAGCAACACATGTAGCTCTTTAGCGACTGGTATTAGTGAGGCGGTACTCAAGTGCCTAAGTTTTCAGGAGCTATGTGTTTCCCAATTTGAGCAAATTTCCCATTGAACACGGATCGATGCTTTTAAGGAGCCCAGATAAGGCGATGCAGAAAATACTATAGAAGCGTATGGTAATCTAATGTTCACATAACTAGTTGCCGAAAAAGTGTTTTAATTCGTGATGCCCGGGAAACCATAGACGTGATATAATAACCTGATAGATAATGGAAACATTTACAACAAATATTATATATGGTGTTGACTTTGATATGCATATATTGGCTTAACAATTCAGAACTATGTGACTTCACTGCGAATGTCAAACTATGAGCACTACGTTTCAACGTGATTATACCATGATTTAGCTATTCACTGGCAGTGATTCCTTCGTATACACTTCAACAACCGTTGCCTCTCATGAACTTAAACTCATGTACTACGTTTTCACAATTTTCGATTGACTGAAGCTGTCTTGCTGAAGGTAAACCTTTGGTGCTTTTGCAATTTTCCTGTATAGCTTACTAAATTTAATGTGGCCACCTCGATCCCTTGACACTACGTGTGATTGCTGACATCAAAACAAGTTCCTAAATGGTGGTCGGCAACACAAATACAGATTAACGCATTGATGTATGCATGTCTACAAAATTCAAATAGGCATGCAATCAAAAGACGCATGTGAGTCTACGCATAGTGAATTGGGGGTAAAAGCCGCCAATGTTTTCTGCATTTGCTACCCGATTGAGTAGAATCCTCGGTCTCTCTGGTTTTTCGGTGGTCAATACTCGGCAGGCCCTTAAACGGTGTCTGAATTTTCTAAGTCAGACTGTTTATGAAAGTAATCCCGTAATGAAACTGAACAAATTTTTGTTTTTGTACTGCTTCTTTTTACTTGTAAAAACAAACATGCTTAGTCAATCAAAACGCGGCATCGCTTTTCCGCAGTATTTAGAGAGTGGGTTGCACCAAAATAACATCTGGGGGTTCTTGCTCTTTTTAACTTTTCTGTAATCATAACAAACAGGAAGCGAATGAGGAATTTGCTGATGCGTGTCTAGTGAAGTCTACTGTAGATAATAGGTAGCTTAATTACGCTGTGTTCATCACTGATTGTCTATCTTCTCTTCTACTCACTCCGCACTTGCAACTACATTCCTCATTTTACCTGTTCCTGACTAGCCTTTAAACCTCAGCTGCCTTCCTTACTGTTTTCCGGAGCAAACATTTCCCTCTAAATATGGCTAATGTTCCAAGCAATGAAAGCTCCCACGAATTTCTTTGCACCACATACCGCCGCCTAACATTTGGCGCCTGCTGCAAGCCAAGAAACACCGACGCCAAAATGATCTCCCAAAGCTCTGAGGGTTCTGCATCCAAGAGAAGTAGGATTACACCATCTTATATGGTATTAGGCGCGCCATTATATCGTTGGCTGAACTTAGCGACAGTTGTACAGTATGGAACTATTTCGGAAGAGCTAAAAAGTCAACATGGTTTTTAAACGTTAACTTTTCTTAACAATCAGGCCCGAATTATTAGGTAGTAGGCGAAATCCTAAAAACTAGCGCCTTAATAAAAAAATAAGTTTTCGTTTTCTATCACGAATGATAGTCTCGACAAAAGTGCAGGATTTATGCTGAAGTCAGTTTGTTTCAGGTACTAGGTTATTTACTTGGCAAACGGAAAACATACTCATTTTCTGCACCTTTTACTGAGATTACACAGTCCGTCTGGGAAACAGCCTCGTATATCACAGTTTCTGGGGTGCAAATCAACAACAAGCGCACAAGGATCAATCCGTGAATCAAACCTGAAATTAGACTGTTTAATGATTCACTTGACGAAAAGAAATGCTATCCACTTAGTATTGAAACTAAACACGTGATCCGGCAACTTAAGCAGGGTGCGTACAGTTCACAAGTGACAAAGGTGAGAATCACCGTACTGCCTGATGCGGCTGTCCTCATATTACTAAGTACCAATTGAACGTAGAGTGGAAAAGATATGTGCAGTGCCTGTGAGTCGACAGCTGAAAGTTTATGGGTCAGGCACATGTGATGAATTGAACGAGTCGCTAGCCGTATCGAAAGGCTTAACCGCGGAACACACAAATTAAATCGTGCTGACGCAGCGGGATTCTCTGAGCCATTGCAAAATAAATCCACTTGCTGACAGCGCCTGATGCTCGAGGTGCGATTTAGCAAATTTGGCAGTAAAATACACAATGTTTCTCATTTGGTAATGTACACAAACGATCATAGTCATGACATGTGAGGTAAAAACGACAGTACATAGATGACTTGCCCGTTTACGCATATACATTATATACCTATTACATACAGTATTTGTCACTTAGTATCCGTCATCCGATGAAGGAACATAGCTATCTTAATTTATAAACGAGAAAATATGTGGGGTAGGAAAGATTCGGGAAGTTTGACGCTTCAGTATTTCCGCAAATGTTTGTGCGTACATAAGGCCGCACACGGAATACCCTATTCCATCGTGGCAACCCCGACTGAAGCACCACCTCCCGCGCTTGATACCACACAATGCAGGGCGACAAATAACGTTATAGGTCCGCCCAGCCATCCCTACGCACAGGCTGAAAACCTACAAAATATAGAGCGAACGTTACCAGTGTCTAAGAGGCGATCTCTTACTGGTTTGTCAGATCCTGAGAAACCCTTACCACACATGACATTCCCAGTTGAAACTCCGCCCAAACAATTCTCTAAGGAGCCATCAATTTAAGCTGGTCACGCAGTACAGCCGACTGGAATGTCGACGAAACTTCTCCTCTGAGTGTCACAGCCTTGGAACGGCCACCCGGCAAATACAGTTAATGCTCCCACTTTATCCTTTTCCAAACAACGCTTGGAGATACCCTGACACATTCATGCTACGTGATATAGCCCGTGATCATCTGAGCATGACATTCGTGCACAACAAAAAGCCGATGGTGTTCTAACCCCCCTAAAATCCAGGATAGAATACTTTAGTATGTGTTACGCCAAAACCATTAATGAGTCATGTATTTCACACGTTCTTTTACTGACACGGCTTTTTAGTTTGCTGCTTTTGCCCTCACCATCCTATGGGATATTTCAAGCATTCGCTTGTATGCAGGTCATATACATTTGCTTCATTGCTTCACCACTGTTCAGAATAAGGACGTCGGTATTGATTTTATAACCCCATAATGGCAAGCATCCCTATTAGCCGAATATTCTACCATGCTATTAAAACAGATGTTAACCAAAAACGTGTCTTCCAGATATGACGATTAAATATTCTTTGTGTTTTCGCAATGCTACTATGGTAAATAGGAAAGCGTATAATTTGGTTTAGTTCCATTATTCGCTACATACACTAATATGCATAGTATGTAAGCACAAAGCTGCACAATCAACGGAAATATTTGGTCGTTTAAACAAGTTCTACATTAATGGCCATGGAGGTTTAGGGCAAACACAAAGCCAAGATTGCGCGGCACGGGATCCGATAATGAAAGTAGGGTTCAACGCATCGGGTGAAAACGCGAAGTCGATAACTCACCAGAATGCGCCAAGTAGACTAGCGGAGTCTGCTCTGGCTGCTGACAAACTGTGCTAAGCACCAGTTGCCAAATCCCCTTTAGATTATTGGTATCACCTCGTAGACACACCCAACTTTTGTATATACTTAACGTTTTTACTGTGTCTTTCTGTGCTGGTGTGATGTTTGCAATGTACCCATGACTCGTGTGTTACTTAAGCCGAATGCCTCGTTTCTGGGGTCGGTTAAGGCCAAACTACTTTTAGGATTCCGAAATCAAATTATTAGTTTGTAGTGAACAAACAGAAATTTAGATTTGCCTGCGTGCTGGAACAGTGAGTCATCGCATACGTGAACGATAGCTTTTTCGACTTTAGGTAAGCTTTAGATGGCAACAGCTAATGTGGTATTAAATTATTCCTGGAAAGAAGATGATGGATGGTATGAGATTCACAGGGCGACGTCACACGCAATAGGTAAAGTGGAAAATTTCGGATGAATAAAACTGATTCAAAGTGAGGAAACCTAGTTGTCGCTAAGCTAGAAAGCAAAAAGGGCACATTAAAATATGGTTGACGATGTGGTCTAAGATGATTTCAGGTTGCAGCATCCGCCTACTACCCTAAATCAGTGCACAACCATGTATCGAAGCCAACAGACTCATATACATTTCGCAAGCTTACATTGCTTAGAACCACCAGTTTGATATCGTTAATATTTGACGTTGAACGTTAAGCACTGTTATGACTATTGACTTAGTTTGATTTGTAAGGGTACGCATATCAAACGATGAAATGTCGGATGTTTATTTTTGGCATCTCTAAGTCCAGTGAGCGCAGAGAATGCACAATCTACTACTAACTGTTGGCACTGCTGGTACTAGGAAATGCCAGCAAGAGCGATAAAGCGCAACAGATCTTCTATCACATGTAGATTCTATCACTAACTAAAATGCTCATGGGTGGAATAGCAGATAATATGTGTACTGAATAGCGAACTTCCCGTCATAATTCCACACATGTATGCAGAGTAAGACGTGCTCCGACGGTTGTCATCACTGTAACACGAGCAGATTTTTGGGAATTTGTTTTCGTCGATGCAACCTGACCATCCCTCTAATCAAGCTACGAATTTTAGGGTCGATCGTTACAAAGGGGATTTCCGCCAGAACGCAGAGTTGTACACACGATTGGCCCAATGAATAAGTGAACTTGCAGTACAGCCAAAAGAAGACATTGATATACCAAAGTATTAAATACAGGAGTTGACATTTCATAATGAGCATATCCATCAATCATTCACAAAGGGATCATAATTCCCTAGTGTATGCACTAAGAAAACCAATTCAGATTACGTGCGTCATCATTCGGTGGACACTATAACAAAACAAGCCTTATTATATAGTGTCATGGACTGGTTATAAAGAGATTATTTATTGTTTAATTTAAAAACTAAGTAAATGTATTACAGGAGGGCAAATTCCAACATTCTTTACTAGCCCATACGCACTTTCGGTTATAAATAAAGACGTGGAAAGCAAGTTTTCTTTTCTGTAAATAGGCCGTTATAATTTGAACGATCATTAAATGAAATTTACTATATGTTTTCATCTGAAAGTTTAGGGTTTGGAAAATTCCGGGATCATCTACCTTATTCTCAAATTATCGCAACTTTTATTTTAATCCAGAAGTCTAGTCCATTGAAAAATTACTGTTTAGAAGTTGACATATAAGGCTATTGTTTCAAAGTTGTGTAATGTTAACCGCAAATAGTATCGCGTTAACTTATCAGATATCCGCAGTGTAGTTCTCGGTGATAATTTGGAGGACAGTTCTTTCAGAAACAATCACTATGGCATCTTGAAAATCTATCGATATAGGAACTGCTTTAGCTAAATCCTAACACACTTTAGCTATCCTGACTCATTAAAATGTCAGCTTCCGATGAAATTATCTAAGAATATATAGGTCTGTTAATTTAATCATCGAAGCTCCAAATTTAGGGGCCAGCCCCATTTTTTGCAAATATCTTAAATCTTATGGTAATGAATAGTCAAAGAAATATTATCACTATAGTTTAGCTCTTTCGACAACCTGCTGTAGCTGCCTATACCGTTGGCATCGATCTATTAAGCGTTTAATTTCAGGCGGAGCTAGGGGTTGCGAACTACTGACCAGTAATTAGTGAAACATAGAAATCAGTGCTGACTTGGAAATAACTGCGAAACGTCGCATCAACGTTTCAGAATTAGCCGAGGTGGCTTCTAACATGAAAATGCTGGATTCCAGAGGAGAGCTGAATATGTAAATAAACTACTTTTGAACTGTTTACCAAATTTTTGTCGAACTGTTTTAACATCATATGGCTGCGTTTCTACTAAATTCACTGTGGAGATGGTTTATTGGAACGGGAAGAAGTAGGACTCGTGTGACTTTCAGTGTATTTCAGCAGATAAATTAGTAGATTATTTTGTAGCTTTTACTATACTCACTATAGAAATGGAATTGTTAACATCCCTTTATATCCAAAGAGCTATATAACGGTGATGTCGAGGTGTTTCAACTGAAATAATTCATGGTTGATGTTTGTTATCTTTAGTAAACTTTGTGGTGTTCTACAGAGTAATATTTTAAACAATATGGCTGTGTTTAGACTAGCTGAAGAGCTATGGTAAATCTGTTATTTTAGGGAAATATTTCTATGAAGTGCACTGCTGTGTATGCGGTTAGCGGATACATCGAAAGTTTTAAGCAGTTAATTTTAATATAGCTATAGAGCTGAACCCGCCTGGCTTCGCCATTTACCGGCCCCTGGCTTTATCGAGAAATTTACTCTACTTCACATGTTTAACTATTAAACAATCTGTAGTTACATTCATTGCATGTTTTAAATCTTCAACTTCATTTGAAAGTGGATGTTTCCAGCGCCTTGTCCAAACGGATTGCCCTACAAATTTAGCGAACGATACACCGATTTTGTTTATCACTCAAGCTACGCTATTTCTTTTGTGCTGGTGGTATTATCGTTGACCTACTGAATTCTATTTAGTATACAAGATAGCCTTTTGATCGGGATGTGAGAGCCTCGCTTATGCAATGATAGTTCTCTGTAGATTCATATTACTCATAGCTATTCCAATTAGCAAACCAATAAAAACCATGACTATTTGTGGCAAGCATACATAAAGCCAAGTGGTGGTGTATGATTTACTTTCAAATGATACTACACTGTTGCGTAACTGCTGCAGTTTAAGGGTCTAAAGCACTACTGAATTGAACGAATTCAGTTTCTGCTCTGACGGTCTAAAAATGCAGGGTAGACGAAAAGGCGTGCATAACTTGGTTACTGTTTGTAGGGAGGCTACCTTTTATTATGAAAGGAACACCGTCTCTAATGATTAAAATTGGCTTACTGGTTTGCTTAACCAAATTTCTGTCTGCTTGTAGAGTGAATGAACTCCCCATACGTTTCCACCGACCAGTTAAAGACATTAATCACTACTGGAATACTACTAATAAAGGCCACAGGTTAATTCCAGTTTCAGCCAGCCATTACACTTACTTGTAGGTATTCTGAAGTAGCTACGAGCAGATCCCTTTGACTGTTGCACCCCTAGCAAAGTTGATTTTTGTAGTTCTAAGTAACAATTGCATATTGCGCTCGCTACTTTAACGAAATATATCCGGTGTATAAGTTTAAGAGACTTATTGCCAACGAACATGCTGAGATATATGGATTTATTTGAATAAAGATGTAATCGTCTAGCAAGCAAGACCATTGATCCAGAATTGTTAGTTCGCTTAAAATATCCGAAAAAATTTGACCATAAATGATTTTATGAAACCATTTGAAAAATAACTTCCTTTAACCTTATTTATGCTGCTTTTGGGGCAGGTCGGACACCTTGTCATTCAACAATGCAGGTTATGAAAAGTAAATAGGAAAGTTGTGTGCATTTCGCCAGTATGATGGCTCGCGTAATTTTGCTCATCTAACTAATAAAAAGCAAATTATATTCTGGCATTCTAAATTCGAAACCTTGGCCCTGTTTAAGGCACTAATTTAGGCATTCATTACATATAGATCTGCTGTCCAAGTGAATTGTAGTTGTTTTACAACTATGGCCGATATGCAAACAATTTAAATTCCAGTGAGATTCCGACCAGATAGAATTATTAACCGAAACATTACTTCATTTCAATTTTCAGTACAAATTTGAAATTGGTTTTATGATGGCAGTCAAACCACAGGAAACGACTAATATTTGTCACACTGTTTATCCTCTTATGAAAACACAGACACAACCCACTGTGCAGTTGAGAAGTACCAAAAATGTCCATAATCGAGGAGGATAATCGATGTCCAAGTACTGAAGCTTGACTGAAGAATGATGAATAATATAATGTTGGAACACGAATAGAGGAAACCGGTTCCAATTGCTTGCTTTGAGATCAAAATCGCATAAGGCAACAGTCACTTGATTATAAACAACTGCTCTTGACATTCACAGTTAAAGTCATAATTACGCTATCTCTGTATGTTTAAACTAGTCATTGGTGCGCACGATTTTGCTCGACAGAAGGTTTTCTGAGTTTAGGGTTTGTGCAATTGACTTCCGGGAGAATGTTAAGCTTGGTTTCCACTTGATATTAAAAGTTGGCCTTTACAAACGGTTCCAATGCTTTCCAAATAGATTCTGTAAACTGCTTCGCTATCAGTAATAGAAGCTAGCACTAACATCCACGTGTGCTTGGTGACATGTAAAGATGCAACACTGAATACAGCATGAGAAGTCACCGAGATATAAGATGTGGTACGCTATAGTGGAAACTGTACGCAGCACATAATAGGACAAATACATGACCCAGTTGTTCAAAGCAGCTGCCACAGTTAATTCAAAAGATCAGTTACTCCCATATGTCCATCCATTTAAAGTAATGAGAAAGTAGGGCTTTTACGCATACCGTGCGGTCACCCAGAATTGGGTGAAAATATCTAGCGGCATTTTTATTCCACGATATGTACCATAAAGAGAAAGGTATGCTCGAATGGAAGTATGGACATTGTCCCAAGGTACGGACATTCCTCAACATAGCATACCAGATCTTACGATGCGTTAAATTCCCATCTTGAGGTTGATTTTTCAATCTACACTCATCGCTAATTACATGTGAATATAAATGCATTCATGTAACACTTACCTTGAAGCAAAGCACCCAATCTGTGATTTTCAAACTGTGAGGGATACATTTTTAGAACATTTTGCAAACCACACACTCGAAAGTAACTCTCATTCACAATTCGACCATTTTTGATCGCTGATTTCGAAAACGTTCACTTTAGTAAATGTAACCATGCCTACTATGGTGCGCATCCATAAATCCTTTGCTAGTGTATGCGGTATGTTATCATATATTCATGTGGGAGCATCAAGAGCAATCAGTTCATTAACAAGTGGCTGTTTGCCTTGAACGTTTTAGACGCAATACGAATGAGGTGAAAGGAGTTCATCTTTTCTCTTAACATTCTATCTTGTTTCCGTATTTCATAATCAGATTAATTAAAATGGTATTAATTATCCCGCAGAGATGCGTCAGTATGATTTACCTACTATGAAGCATTTTCTTTTAAAACCGTGCACTTAAATCATATACATCTTACTAGTGTTTCATATGAATATTCATTTAGCATATTTGTTCTCAGTATACTAGTAGCTGTTTCAAAATTAAGAAATGAATTTTATGTTATTTAAAATTTTATCCTTGAATAAAGTTCTCATTTCAACTATGAAGCTTGTTCCATAGTACTGTGTATCGGTTTGGAAAAATTTCTCCGTCTGCTTCATTCTTGATTTTTTCACCAATGCTTTGCTGTTGTTGCTTCTGGTGCGATGCCTTACCGGTTCTTGTGGTTGCAGTACCGGATTTAAGGAATGTACTTTGTTTCTTTGACTTCAAAATGATGAAACGTTTGAGTTTCTTCCTGCGCGGTTATAATGGATCCATTCGCATGGTAATACGTCGAAGTTGCTATGATAATGTAGAGGAATAGCTCAAGAGACGTTAGGTGCATGACTGTTGCACGCGCTCTAAGGCTATACGATCACTCACTTGGAAATTGCAACAGTTTATAAAGCCATAAGCTAGTAATGTACCTTTTTGATTTTTGTACATGTCATTAATTGATTCTTGTAGACGAAAGGTCTTGAAAATGAACCTGGTGCTCAAATGAGCTAGAGATGCAGTATGCACAGCATGTTTAGCGATGTTAAGGGCGTTGGAATAACGCATCCCTAGGTCTCGGATGGTGCGACAGCGACACAGTGGCTTACCATCAATTTTAAGATAACCTGGTGTAATTTCCATCCCCAGGATACCACGTAGCGTTTAGCAACGGAGAATGACTTCTTCCACGTAGAAGGCCATGAGTCAAGGATATGTAAGTCATGTTAGATTGCATGAAAATATCACTGACAAGAACGGGATTAAAAGACTAATACTTATTTAGCATATGCAAAGAGAAGAGTTTTGACAGATTAAGAGAAGTCAAAAGTCTTTCAGAAGTACCAGGAATAGTGAAGGATTTAGGACACTGTCTTATGTCACGTTACTTGTTACCGGCTTAGGCGGGCTTGAAGCATGTTGAACCTAAAAAACATGTGCCTTGTTCGTGAGAAACGAGCTGACGGTGACAATAGATGTTCTTCCATATAATATGTTATGCAACCTACTTATCACTCATGGGCTTCAGCAAACCTAAACTTGAAAACCACATTTGCCTTACTAACGGAGGCAGTGAACACAACCCTGATTGCTTTCATCACGCGCTGTGCATACGAGTCCGTCTTCCGAAAGTTTGATTGGCAAATTCACATACAAATATTTTGTTGGTTTATAACTTCAAAGTCTCCTATGAATCATTCAGTGGGAAATATTTTTACATTGTTTTAATTACATATCGCTGTTGACCGGTTGACCAGTGCTGCCTTTGCAAACTCCTGTTACCGAAGAGGCCGGCAGTTTGTCTTAAACAAGGCTGTCACGAATTTGTGGCAAATGTTTGTCCCTTTCTCCTTTGTTGCGAGGTAGATTCGTATGAGCAAACGCTTATTTAGATGCATTTCCAACCTTTAAGCAAAAGCCTAGATTGGGATACACCGCTGATTCACCTTTTGTTTCTGCATTGTTTTTACACTGCAAACTACTGCATCTCAAATATTCATTCCTTTGCTTGTGTCCTTGACAATGTTTGTAAGCGGTTTTTTATTATGCAACTCTTGCATATTTGTAGAAAAACACCTGGGATTTCTGTCTTAATTATGTTAAGCGAAATTTATTATGCTGGTCGCTATTGGATTACAATTTGGAGCAATTTTGGTCTGCCAACTACGGGACAAGCGAAGTGTCTAGAGGCGGACAGAGACTTGGCGGGCGACGCTGAGAATGTATTCCATTGCGGTCGGTATTAATTTTTTTCGCTTATAAATGAAATATATACTTGTTTTCAGTGTATAAAAAATTATTTTAATGTTTGGACATAAGGCCTTTGAGCACTGTTGTATGAATGAAAGGGGTAAAATAAACATACGTTTCATTGTTTTTCCCAACTTAATACTTATAATTAATTTAGTTTTAAAATACACGCACAAATTTCTTTGGCAACTCAATCCTTAAAATACATTTTACTGAGATCCTTGTTCTCTAACGCCCAGTGCAAGGATGTGGTGATTAATTCAAACGTTCTACTGTTTGCCGACGATTTCAAGCTTTGGCGCAGGTATCAGATAAATGCTGAAAAGCATCTGCTTCGGAGTACTTTCGACACAGTACATTCGTGGTCAAACGGAAATTTACCGCATTTCAACTTAAGGAAAGGTTAGGTGCTCTGTATGCGACATGATAGCAACTAGTCATGCATGCACCGAACACAAGTAATGCAGCAATCGTCCGTCAAAGGTGATTTGGTTGTGCGGGTTTATAAGGACTTAGGTTGCTCTAGGTAATCCGTAAAGGCCTCGAAGAACGGAAACCAACAGGTCGGACTCTGGCGACGTGCGTTTGGATAAATTGACGTCACTGCATTTCGACAGATGCTCAATGCGTTTGTTCGTCCCATGTCGAGTACGCCTGGCATCCGTGGATAAAACATGACCTAGATGATCTGGAGCAGCCTCAACGTCGGTCATATAAATACGTCAATGCAATATGCAGTCTCACGTACGAGCAAAAGCTAAAACGATTAGGTTTATTCAGTCGGCTATATCGCAGTTTACTCGGTGATCTAACAATGACCTACTAGATTCTGCACGACCCACATCATGTGTGTTACTCTTTAATGTAACTCAGCAACAACAGCAAGTTGCGACATTACTCGATGAATCACGCAAAACGATATAGCCGCCTGGAGCGTCGCACAAATTTCTGTTCCATTCGTCTAAATCACCTGTGGAACGCTCTGCCGGAATCGGTGGTCTCTGCAGCCACAATTACAACATTTAAAAACGGTTGAATAGTGCACTCATCCACTAAGACATTGTTGCTTAACACTGTTGTCATCCTACTTCTGGAAAGTACCTAGGATGACATCGCTGTAAACTGTGGGTGCTGTGATTCAACGCGGATTGTAGGACTGCAGCGAAACAAAGGACAATTCCTTCTTTTCATACTTAATGCAATAACTCTTCTATTATTTTTTCCATGAATCTTAAACTACCCAGCGGGACTTGTAAAGCAGTGCTTATTAACCCTTATAAATTCATAGTTCCTTCATTGTTCAATAAATATTCAGTGGAGCAGGGATGCCTGTAGATTTCTCGTTGTATCCACCTTGTCACATATTCATTTATTGGGAAGTTAATGGCCCATAAGTTCGGCTTGTGTAACTGGCTAAACAGCAAAATATAAAATTATATATACACGGTGAATTTGCCACAATAGGCTGATTATCTTTCTTTAGAGACCGTGGCCAATGACGAGTTCAATTCATAACCATAACCTAAACATCATGCTAACTTCTGTGTGTAATATAGATTAAACGTTTGGTGGTCTTCAGTGTAAGGAATTCACCGTTAAATTCAAACTTGCTATAGATCGTCATTGGCTGCAGCTTCCTTAAGTTCTTCGGGCCTCGCTGCTGACGGTATTTTGATATAAACCTGCGACAATGATAATCATATTCCACGAGCGTGGTTTTAATTGAGTAACTCTCGTCAGCCAGATATTGCGCCGGTCAAATTGGTCTAGCCCTACTAAATAAAGTTTGCACAAGTGTCCGTTTGTACCGCACTGTTGAGTAGCTGGTGAAGTGCAGGTATTATTAAGACTTTATCGCTTCTCCGCAAACCAAGCTCCTTACAACTCCGTCCTCCATGCGACTGAAATGCATGTCCAAGTATGAGAGACAGCGCACTTATTCCAGCCCACAGTTGAACCGCAAGTTGGCATGTGCGCCATTACGCTATTCTACCAACTGCACGATCTGCTGACCCAACTAAAAAAGACCCATATGTCATTTACACAGTGTCTATTAGGTGGAAGCTTGACTATATCATTGAAAATGGCCCTTCTGTCATCAGTACAGGGTCTAGTGGGATACCCATTGCCACCTCAGTAATTTGACAGTATGGTGTACTCTGAAAGGGGAAACTAACATTTTCAGTTTGCAGCAGTAAGGACCATCTTAGAAATTAGGCTAGAATTGATAACGAATAAACATTTTGCTCAGTTATTTCGCAAATACATTCAACTGTCAGAAGTAGTGGAACGTTAGTGAACAGATTCCGCATGCAATGTACATATGATTTTAATGCGCATTTTGGTTTCTTCAAGCCTCTGATAAGTTGAAAATAGTCCACACAAATTTAAGGCGCGATTTCCATCCCTTTGTCTACAGCAGCCTTAAGCTCATGCATAATTAATTTTGCAAAATGGAGCTTACGTATATCATAGGCCAATATCTTAATCTTAGGTATTTCTAAGCGCAAGAACAGTCGAAATGTTTGATTGCAATCTCATGCAAATAGGCTAGATAAGCTACCAGAGTCGATGTAAATATATGAAATATTATGTTGTCATAAGTCTGCCAAAAGCCTTATAGTAATCCTTTCATATTTAGTGCATTTGCAAGACTGCTGTCCCCAGTACTTTCAGGTGTAGAGCGGAAGCGTAATTGGCTAAAATCGCAGGCGGAGTAAAAATTGATTTTCCAGAAATGCAAGTTATAACTTCACTTGTAAACTGCCAATTCGGCAGTCATCACGAAATATAACACTGTCTTGTAACACTGTCTTGTCATTTTGCCTTTGAATCAGCAAAAGTTACTTAGCGGTTATTAAAACTTCTCATTGGTCAAGCTCCGGCTGTGCGAAGTTTAGGCAGCTTCTAGAATCGTCGTCCCCCATCCTTTAAACTTCATGAAAATTACTTTGGTTTTACTGTTTACTTCCAAAACAAAGGTGGCATTTTATCGAACCGCATAAATGTAAACTACGCTAATTACTCGTTAATAGCTAATCTACACGTCTCATGCCAATTGATTTAAATCCATTATTCAATGTTAAGCAAGGTTTTAATATGCAGATCAATCAGAAACCAATGGCCACCCATTTGCAATCCATCACTAAGTAATCTGACTGTCACCGTTGTACATTTTGGTTATCGTGATTCCCTAGAGCGGAGATTGTTAGCTACTGGTGAGAGTGATCTAAATGTATCGAGAAAACAGGATCAGATCTAAACATTTGTTTTTAGTGATTCCTCCTCAGACCAAGTTATTTCCATAAGGAAAATAGAAATGGCTTTTCAATCGATCAGACTACTAAAATTCCCGTGCCAGCCGGGTTTGTAAACCGACAGGCAATGAAAGCTATAGGAGTTGTGTATCGCATCCCGAAACAGTTGGATTCATCGTCTTCAAATTTCGATGGCCAAGGTAGCTGCAAACTTTGAATAAGTTTCCGTTAATATAGGGGAGGTTATACAAACCGAATACAGATTGTCTTGGCTATTGTAAGTATAAGGAGACGTAAGTCTTCCGTTGGCATTGAAGAGACCCTCTACGGTACACGAACGGCACTAGGTAAATCCATTTGTTGCTCAGAGTCGAAAAGTAAACCGGAACGGAGTAAATATATTGACCTCATCTTAAGCTTTCAGTAACTGCTTAGTAGTACTCATTGATGCTCACTGATGCGTCTCTCGCCCGACATGCGCAGCGTCGCAAGCCGACTTGAATTTCTAAATGATTATAGAAGCGGTGAGGGTTCACTGGTGTTTTTGGTTTGCTTAGGGATAAGGGTTTAATAAAGAAGGTAACTTTCAGTGTCGCTGATTAGAACCTAGGTTTTACTGCGAATGACAGACTTCTATGTAAACGTTTTGCGGCCGTGTCCCCTACTAAAGACAGTCTAAGTAAATCAGTTACCAGCTTCGGTTTTTACTCAATCCCCCTAGAAATGAATCTGTCAGCTTAACCATTTATACGCCACACAATTTGATTTCACCTTCTATCAACTGCTTCTGGTAATGGAACGTTGGTGAACAGAGAGAGGACGTCCAATAATCCTTTCATTACAATTGTCGGCAGACGTTTAACCTGCGAGTACGACCAACAACAGGTGAGAATATATAGGTTTATACAAAGTTTACGGGAGGCCGCCTGGTTAGAAGTTGGCGGTAGCCAGTTTAAGAGAAAACAACGAGCACAGTTCAATACACCTATAGAACCGTGAGCGTATAACCCAATACTTATAGTTCCCCATTGCACCGTGCTAAAGGCAGAGGGCCATCGACCACTACCCATTCGGCGAAGAGGATACCGATCTTTCAGTCTGTTATGGTTGGCGGCATCCGGTTTCGGATTTTCCTGTCACTGTGGCCAGTCACAGGACGACTGCGCCTACAGAGAGACCACGGATGGCTTGCGCTGCACCACCCACAGCTCCAAACACACACCCCATATCCATTGTAAACCCGAAGGAGTAAGACCGGGAGGCATGTGGATGGGAGCCACGTTTCATCAACAGAGCCGTCCCACACTCCTTCACAGGCAAACATAAGCACGCTGTATTTGGGGAATCAAGCGCACACAAGGGGGTGGCTGGACCGTAGTCCACTCCATACTGAGTGCATGGAACCACTCTTTGGTCCTAACACGGCCAAGCGGACCGTGCAACCCCGTCTCCTCCAGCAACGACCAACTGTCTCCTAGAGCAAGTATGGACGAGGTTGTGGGTAATATACAGGTAGGCACTTTGTCAACATGCACATCAAGCGCAACCACACCGGAGATATCAAACAACAGTCAATCAATTTTGTGAAAGAAAACAAATAAAATAAATCGAGTAATGAATAAGGAAACGGTGACATAAATCTTAAATTAATGAGCATATGAAATGTGTTGTCTACAAACGAATCCGAGATCAGTTCACGAGGTCGGAAAGTAAATTTTACGGAAATGCCACAAAAATATGTTATCGAAATTAACTACAATTGCCTTAAGCGACTTGTGCAAGTTTATAGAAGATAGGTAGGCATTTACATGAGAAAGAAAAGCATTAGGAAAAAATTGAAAAACCACCAGTTGAAATAAATAGACAAAGCATGCAAGCACGCGGTTAGTAAATTGAATGCAGCGTACCTACAAACGCTGCGCCGGTTCTGCCTACGTTCTCTGCAGGACCCGTCGTCGCTTCGGCAGTGGTCCCGAGTAGCCTCGCTCATGGCTTACTAGGCCTGCCTGACACAGGCACTCGCGACCGCATGTGCTACAGCACCATGCGCTCGATGTCGATGGTGTACAACCCATCGGTGCATGCCGCTTCTGCACTTACCGCTTCTTTTCTTCATTTATGAGGTCATTCTCCCGCACTTCGGCAACTGTCTTCGTGATTAGATCGCGCCATGCACGAAGACCAACCACCTTCGATTCCCATGACCTGCAATCAAGATTAGAACTTGAGAGGCTCACTTTGATCATGATCTGGTACCGTAACTTCGGTTTCCCCAAATGCCGCTTCCCAATACTCAGCTGACCGTATAAAAGTTGTTGCGGTATCCGCGTGGAATCCATACGGCTCACATGACCGAGCCACCTCAGGTGTCTCAGTAAAATTATGCAGTCCACTTTGTCGCAACACTTCCGTGTCAGCAACTCTGTCGCCCCAAATGACGCAAAAAGTTCGTCGCAAACACTGTTAATGGAACCGCTCGAGATATCGCAAATGCCGCCGGTTCATCGTCCACGTCTTACTGCAATATAGAAGAACGGACAGCACCATGGGTTTGTACACCATCAGCTTCGTGTCAATGGTAAGCTGATGGTTGTTCCACACTCGGTACTCTAGCTTCACGAATGCCGCAACTGCCTTCGGCACGTGGATACGTAGCTCACAGTGTAGCTGCTGATCAGCCGACATCGCACTCCTAAGATAGCAGAAGCGGGAGGTGGTTTCCAATACTTCAGCACCAATGCTGATTCGCGGCAATATTGAAGATTGCACCTCCTGTGAAGGCTGAAAGAGACAGACAGTTTTGCTTGTGTTGATGGTGAGCCCGAATTTGGCCGCTGC
Organism: Dicrocoelium dendriticum; assembly: GCA_944474145.2. NCBI lineage: Eukaryota > Metazoa > Platyhelminthes > Trematoda > Plagiorchiida > Dicrocoeliidae > Dicrocoelium > Dicrocoelium dendriticum. The sequence continues at coordinate 93,681,581 of OX104067.1, forward strand.
CAAAGCCAGAGCACTAGTCATGTGCTGCAACTCATCCGCGCTGTGTGCAAACAACGCACAGTCGTCAGCAAAGAGCAGCAAACGGATGGTTGTCTCACAGACTAGAGTTCTCGCACCGAAACGACGGATGTTCAGCAACCCACCAACAATACGGTGCTCCACACGAACACCGTAAACACAAGCGGCATCAAAAGCACAAGACATCATTGCATGAAGATAGATATTAAACAGGACAGAAGCTAAGACACAGCCTTGCTTCACACCAGAGACAACTGCAAAGTCATCCGAGGTCACTTCACTCAGCTGCACACTCACTCGCATACCACTGTGCAGACATTCAATTAAACTTATAAAATTACGCGGGCAACCAAACTTACCCAACATCAGCCACCATGCCTCGTGGTTCACCGTATCAAATGCCTTGGTGAAATCAACAAAAGCGAGTACAAATTCTGGTGTCGTTCTCTGCACTTCTCCTGCAACTGACGAGCCGCAAACACCATATCTATAGTGCTGCGACCCGAACGAAATCCACACTGCTCTGCCGCCATGTTAGATTCCACAACCTGACTGACGAGGCGGTTGAGCAGTATTCGGGCAATCACCTTGCTCACATAACTCAGTAAGTTAATGCCACGATAATTCTCGCAACATTGCTTGCTACCTTTTCCCTTGTACAGTGGTAGCACAAGGGCATCCTTTCGCTCAGCAGGCACTTCCTCCTCAATCCCTACGCGTTGTACCAAGTGGTGCAGCGCAGTCAGCAACTCGGGTCCGCCGTGTTTCAATACTTCAGGCGGGATCCCGTCGGCTCAGGCACACTTGCGGTTTCGCAGCTGAGCTTGTGCTCTCTGTGTTTCATCCAGTGTCAGCGTGTCCACCAGACTCGTCTTCACATCGTGCTGCTTGAGGCCGTTCAATTTAGACCTGTCAATCTCTGGACGGTTGTTCAAGAGACAGTCAAAGTGTTTCCGCCAGATCTGCATTATATCTGCAGTCTGTGTGCAGTTAGCGCCTGAACTACCATCGATCAGCGTCCTCAGCGGCCCCAATCTTGGTCCATACACCGCCTTCAAGGAGTCAAAGAATTCCTTGTGTTGGCGGCGTTCGGCGTAGCACTCCATCTGCTTTGCCTTCTCCTTTCACCGTGCATATTTTATGCGACGGGGATCTCGGGTCAGTCGCCGTCGAAGTTTGCGAAACTCACTCTTCTTCCCCAAGTCACTTGGGTCTGCGATTTGTACAGCAAATGCTGCGTTCTTTCCCTACACTAGTGCGCAAATCTTCGCATTGTTGTCATCAAAACAATCAGGCAGCTTACAGTTTCCACGCCCGATGGTCTCCTCGGCAGCAGCTGTCACCTGGTCGCGAATGTGGTGCCTCAGGTCGTCCACTGTAGCTGTGCAGTCCACATCAAACAGGCGTGCAGCCACCGCCTTCTCCAGCTCAGTACGTTTCCCCACATACCGAGGCAGAGGATGTGAAATTTACGCCGATTCACGGCGGGAGTGCAATACATAGATTTAGGAAAATATATGTACAGTTTGGTCCGCAACGATTTGTGAGCAGTGCCACACTCAGCTCCACGCAGTACGTGTGTCATGCGCACTTCAGGCATATCACGCTAACGTACGATGACACAGTCGAGCAGGTGAGCGTGACCACTCCGTGGGTGCGTCCAAGTTACTATATCAGTCGTACTCAGTGCAAACCGATTGTTCCTCTTCGTCAAGCCGTGAGTGGCATACAATGAGAGCAGCCTGGCACCGTTCGCATTCGCTGAACCAATGCCATGCGAACAGATAACATCTGTCCACACCGAGGCATCACGCCTAACGCGCGCGTTGAAATCACCCAGCAGAAACAGTCTGTCGCTCCTTGGCACAGACCGTTTCATGGAGGATATCTATGTGTAGAATGGATCATACGTGTCATCAGGATAACACCTATTCGGACCGTACGTGCTTATAAAGGTGGCAAACGTACCTCTTCCGAGTCGTAGGCAAGCAGTCATCAGTCGCGCGCTGATGCCTGTTGATTCACCCACCAGCTGGCCATGGAGGCGATCGGATATTGCAAATCCGACCCCATGATCACGTGGTGCTGCGGCGGCGTTACCCACCCAGTAGAATGTGTAGCCAACACCTGCTTCAGGCAACTTACCTTGCTCAGCGAGCCGAGTTTCACTGAGCGCCGCAATATTGATGCGGTACCGCGTCAGCTCCATCGCGACGAGTGCAGTGCGTCGCTCGGGGCTCTCACTGGAGTTCCGGTCCAGTAGTGTGCGCATGTTCCAGCACCCGATGCTGAGTGCTTTGCGCGCAGGCGTACGATTGCATTGGTGGGCACTTGTACGCGAGGTAGTCGTTGTGCTTCGGAGGTTTGCTTGAGGGACTCCACCCGGAGCCTTTGCTCAATAGCATGACCCACAAGGCGGTGGGGAGCATATCCAGCTCGGGAATTTGAGTGCAGAGATACATTGGGATCTGCTTGACGGCCATCACACGCAGCCTTGGAGGTACCGGAACCATTTATATGTGTTTTGCGACAGTTGTAGGATAGACACCTGCGACCACGGCCAGACGCAGGTGGGTTTTGGCGTGTTTTCACCAATTTGACCATGGGCTGCCTGGCTTGAGGCGGGCAGTAGCAAACCATTGAACACGCGTGGGTGCCCTCCCACCGTCATAGACCATGCGTGGCGCTCGTGTCCTACGCTAATCGAGCTGGGAGCTTATAACCCGTAGACCTGTTGTCTCCTTTGGCTAGAATTTACGGAAAGAGGGCCATCGACCACTTCCTAACCTCCGAAGAGGATGTACTAGGATACTGGCAGGGCGCCCTACACCTGACAGCTGAACGACTCGGGTCTTCAGCCCAAGCCTTCGATTAAATGTGCGCCCGAAGACAGCGGGTCTAGCACATGGTCAATTCACTGACTCATGAGGATTGGTGTCCTGGATCTTAGCAGGGAGAAGGGGGTAACCCAACTCCACCCAGCGGTCATCACGAGGAGGCGTCCATGACTTGAGCCAATGGCACAACAGTAGTAGAAGTGGGTAGATCATCTTTCAGGATCTAGCCACACCGAGCATCAGCGCACCATAGTGGCTGCGAATATACATTGTAAAGGACAACAAACGTAGATAAATCGGTAAATCATCACCCTACTCAATCGTCCAGTTGCATTATGCTAAGCATAAGAAGGTCGTTGTAACCGCACTATTAATGCGAAACAATTAACAAGCTAAAGTTTGATTCTCAAACAACACAAGTGCGAAGTTTAGTACAGCTGAAGGCATGGGTGAACTTAAATCCGCAGAAGATTTGACGTACGGTATTTGGCTGGCGGGGTAGCGAAATCGCCAATGAGGGCTGCACATTATACTATCTGTCAGCCGCGCGCCAGCAAGCATCCACCTGCCAAAAGTTGGGCAGAAAACGAGAGCATTTGTCTAACCACTCCTCTTCGCAATAAGTTGCATCCAAGACCCAAATGTTTGCATTGGTCACGCTTGAAGCTGCATAGCGGGCGTCATGTGACTCATTGCACGGGTGCACTCGTTTGAGCCATACTCACGGACCGTGTTCGTGACGTGGATCACTTGATCGCCTTGCTTCTGACTGCACTGGTACGGTAACTAACGTAGCGGTGAAGTTAGCTCCATAGGCACGCCAAATTGAGTGGAAACGTGCAGTTAGTCCCAATGCTTACTCTGCGCCGAATATCACAAAGGACACTGGCACGCGGCACTCGGCGGAGGAGTATAATTTAATAATTAAGACCAATGAAGTGGGACGTGACTGGAAGCATTTTGCTCATCTACTGTACTTACAGGTGATTAACTCTCGCACGAACTTGACGTAAGGTTCCGCCGGCGCGTGGTCAGATTTCATGGCATTGCGTTTACATACCGCATTGTGTAATGGGATACCATTTATTGCCAGACATTCAGGTTTCTCATCTCTAGAACCACTACAATTGCCGCCAAGACTCATTAAAATATAAGGATGCCTTATGGTTGTCTCGCAACGGCACACCGGAAGCATGTGCAAACTGCCTGCCGCCATATATAGGCTGAATGTTGAACCTATGGAATAGCGATACATAAAAGCGATGACACACTTTCAAGCCATATTCATTTATGTCAGCAAATATGTTTCACCAATCCGTGAAATGCATAGCATAAGCACAATTCCTTCTTACATGATCATTCATTTGTTGACCTTGCTGGGGCGTAACGCAGGCTTGTGCTTTGGACACAATTAGCTCTAAGAGGCGCATTCGCCACTCACTCTCGCACAGTTCATCATCAAGATCACCCTGAAGCATTTCGGAGTATTGCCTACACATGACTTGCTTCACAAAATCTTTTATTATTTTCCCCATTCCGTCAGTAGGATACAGTGATGCAGAATATGGCGCCAGACGCAGGAGGCAGCCCGAATGGTACGGTTTCTACTGGAATGTTTTTCCAACTTCTGGAGGCACAGTGCATCAGTACATGTCTAGAGGCAGATTTCGATAAAAAGTCCAGCTTCTGCAATCCAGAAGTCAACACAACCACATCGCGTACTTTTCCTTATTAAAGCTTTTTCTCAGGATGGCATAGTCTATAAAGCCACCGCTCGTTAAACCTCTAGTCACGTAAAGATTTTGGCCTCGACTGGTGGGCACCGTACATTGTGCAGGAGTTCCACTTGTGAAAGCATCATGGTGCGAGAACTAACGAGATTGAAATTGGTTTCATATATGCACATGGCATGTCTCCCTTTGACCTCAGGTTGTAGCAGTGTCAAAACATGGGCTGTTCACTGCATTTTGTTCTCATGTGTTTTGACTGATCAAGGAACGGCTCGCAACTTCTTCAAGGTAATTAGCCGTCCATCCAAGTATCGTGCAAATTGTGCTCACCCTTACCTCATTGTTTAACTCCGCATTCAACCGCAGACGCAGTGTTAGTATAGTGATCGTGGGTTCTTTCGAAACACATTCTACCAGTCTATCAATCAAGCTGTCTGTCAGGGTACACCAGCGCCCGCAAAAAGCTTTTCCGTCTGACCATTTGCTTCCAAATTTTTTATCCAACCGTTAAAGGTAATCCAGCCTTCGTGCACCATGTATGCAACAGGCTTCCACTAGCGTCCATTATAATCAGCCTTAAGCATTTTATCCTAAATATCCGCCCAGTGCCGCGTACGAGTTTCATTTTGTGACATTCGGAGCAGAAAAATAATTTGCACTAAGTGCACGTTTTCACTCAACTTAGCATGCATAGGGAGCTAAGATCACCGCAACATTAGGTACAGTACCAGTGCAGTCGGTAGCAAGGCGATCAAGTGATCCACGTCACGGACACGATCCGTGAGTGTGGCTCAAACGAGCAACGTGTCACATGAGGCAGGCGATGCAGCTTCAATCCTTCCCGATGCAACATTTTGTGGTAATGATACAACGATTGGAGACGTTGTAGTGATTCATCAAGAACTCCAGCCTGAGGCAAACAATTGTTTTCAATGATTAATCTACGGGCCGGTACAAATAATATAAGGCTAAAATACGAAGGTAAATGAATGGTGATTGGTTCAGATGTAGGTAAATGGTTAGAAAACAGAGAGTGAGTCGCTGTCTTGCACACACAGTTCGATAGGGGTTTTGTAATTAAACTGACGACGCCGGTGTCAAAGTGACGGTTAGGTTGACTTCTGTTCGGTCAGGGCAGACTTAGCGCTTGAAAAAACTTCTTATGTGAGCGTAGTGGAGGTTAGAACATTCGGATTGCAATAGCTTCTGCTGTGGTGAGCATTCGTAGACGCATACCTTTTAAAATTGTTCAAGTGGACCCGGTAAACCACAGTAAATGCTTTCAGAAGGTTAACGCTGTGACCTGATTCGAATAGGTGAAATTCCGCTTGTCAGAACTCCAGTGCCTCCGTTCCCCAATCGATTAGGACTATGTTCCTTAATACGATATGACAACTGGCGAGCTGTACGACCTAGGTATGCTGCACCACAGTTACACTCAACTCGATAAATAACGTAAGAGAAGGCAAGCTTCGACGGTCTGTCCTTATTGCACAGAGGAATAAGCGGTTTGGCGGTAAATTTACACCGCATTTTCGCAACTGGAAAAGTGTTCCTTATTGACTGCGTCAGTTTTCTTCTTATACGCTCCGCAGTTTTATCGCGTTTAAAACCAAATCGAATGAAAATAGGTTCAAGCAACCCAAAGCGCGTGTTCGCGGGAATCGCCTCATCAGTATTTCACATAGCAAGTGCTCTGTGCACTGAGGAAGAAGCTGAGAAAGCAGCGCAGAGGGAAGCGATGAAAAACCTAATAGCTAGCGGATATCCGAAACGATTGGTGAAACGACAGCTACAGAAATGTCTCAACCCACGCGCCACTCCAACCGCAGAGTGGATAGCGACAGTGGGTATTCCTTATTAAGAAGGAACTTCGGAAGCGATTCGGAGAGTACTGAATAAGGAGAAGATAAGGGTAGTTTTCCAGAAGGGTCGAAAGCTACGGTCCACACTTGTGCACCTGAAGGATACACTCCCTTTATATAGAACAACTAACTGTATTTACAAAATTCCATGTAAAGATTGTACACAAGTGTATATAGGCCAAACACCGAGGGAATTACGTACAAGGATTTCAGAACATAGGCGACACATATCACGACCTCCGCCAAATGATCTAGAGTATGGAGGTCTACTCAGAGATTCAGCAATAGCAATGCATGCGCTAGACACGGGGCATAAAATTAACTTCGAAAATGTGGAGGTAATCAGGAAGCGATTACGATCAGCCAAACAAAGGCTGATTGCTGAGGCTATAGAAATAAGCAAGGCTAACAACTGCGTGAATAGAATAGACGGAGTAAGGCTTTCCAGTGCCTGGCGTCCAGTCTTACTCCGGCCAGCTTTGTAAGCATCGGTGTATGGATCCCAAGTCGGAATGAACTATCGACCCACCCTCCACCAAACTCCGAAGTACTAAAGCCAAATTTTATCAGTGTCCAATTTCCCTGCAACGGTTTAATTAAGATTGTTAACCACAATGTAATTATCCACGGACCGGCAATTTCTTTCCCCACTTGACCCTGACCGAAACAAACTACAATGTACCCGCGAACATATTGACCTTTGACCGCTGTAATCATTCATAGATGAACTGCAAATTGCTTCGTCTTTGTATGTAGTTTAGCCATGATCGCTATAAAATGCCAATGTTTAGATAATTCACTTCGCCTGATGAAGCATTTGTGTCAAATGCGAAACGTTGTGTATCATCATAAATACATTAACCGGTCGTTTACCAAGTTTTCTGAAATGATGACTTCCCTATCGGTTCGAAATATGTTCCAAGATATTGAAGATAGGTTTCTATTCAGCTACTTAACGTCCGAATTTATGTTGAGCTGCATGTTGCATTGTATAAATCTATCCGGATGACCATTTTCACCTAGCATGTTCTGTGTGGATTTCATTTGATCGTCTACAGCATTTTCAGAATACATATTTCGAGTCCCCGACGTGAGACAACGCACTAAGTTGCGCTTGTATCTAAGCGGCACGAAACTACTGAAGTTTGTATATTTGCCGGTCCACGTTTTCTTCCTGCTGATCCTCCTTAATAGGTAATCATCATTTCGCCCACTCAGGTGTACGTCTAAAATGGTGAGCTGGTCATCTTGTTCAAATTCATATGTGAACTTGATTGCCGGGTGCATATTATTGAACTCCAAAACTATATCTTCTACACTTAAATCCTTTTTGGTCACACGAAAGATATCGTCTATATAGCGATAGTACAGATGGAAAGGATTTATGAGTGGACTCAATGATTCATCTTCTAGTTTGGCAAGGAAAATCTCCCCCAACGCTGATCCCAATGGACCCCATTGCTACTCCGTCATTCTGCCGGCAATACTTGCCGTTGTAAAGGAATTGGACATTGTAAGTGCATCTCAAAAGTGCTTCCTTCAGGCTTAGTAAGGTTATACCTAGATGAATATCGTTGTTATGCAAATAGCTGCATAAGTATTCTATAGTTTCTATAAGCAGCACTTTCGTGAATAGTGAAGTTACGTCTAGTATGAACGTTCACTTCTCTTGTAGGTTCCCATTTTTAAGGTGCTGTACGAAGGTAAAACTATCACGCACACTATGTCGAGCAATTCGCTTTCTCATGGGTTTCAACATTTCTGTTAACCACTGAGCTGTAGGATGGTACACTGAATTTGTCATGGACAATATTGGCCGCTGAGGTACACCTTCTTTATGAACTTTTGGAGCCCATACATTCACGGTATACATGTTCCATCTGGTCGTAAACATCCAAATATGCAAGCAAGTATTAAGGCGCGGGTGCGTAACTCTGTTGGACACTTTGTCAGGTATTTTTTTGTCCTGTCCGTTTGGTCCTTCTCACCCACTTTTACAGAAAACTTTGTTTGGTCGTGGAGAATCTGGTTCATTTTTGAAGTGTAATTACTTCTATCCATTATAACTCTACCACTACATTTAGCCGGCTTGCATATGACTATGTCTTTGTTCTTCTTCAACTCGTTTAAGGCTGTCAGATGTTTACATGTAATGAGGCCGCGTTGATTTGCCTGATATTTATGATATTGGTAACCAACCTATCCAATGAGGATTTGAACCATTCGAGCACATCCGATGATGGCGCGACTTAATCATGCGTTTGTACCAACACGTGTTCGAATTTGGTCTCGATAACTAGCTGACGCCCGTTACGTTTAGGATAACAGAATTTGGAACCGAATGACAATAGTTCAAGCAGTTTAGGTGAAAGGACCAAGTTAGAATAATTATGGACATACTTTTCTGGATGGGTTGGTAAGGCAGCCTGTGGTTTCTTAGGGCTTAGTGATCGTGCTTAGCAGCACGTTTCTTCTGCACTCCTCTGTCCATAAACTGCTGAAATTGTCCAGAAACAGCTGATTGTCCTCTGGGATTCGTGCTTCAACACTGGAATGTCACTGGGCGACGTTTCGTTGAAATTCTGGAATTTTAGCACAGATAGTATCGTGCTGGCTTAGCGCGTGAGGACGAAGGGTTTTAGAATTCCGACAAATACGGTTTCCAAAATACTGTTGGGTATTCAAGAGTATACATACAGTCATCCAAAAAACGAACATAAACGTTGGGTTCAGCATGCCGTGTGGAAAATTTTAGGAACTGATTAAGATGCTTGACCACGTGAAGCGGCTAAGTACGTTACCAAATGTGAAATATTCTCAATGATTCATCAAGAACACCAGTCTGAGGAAAACTATTGTATTCAGTGATTTATCTAGGGGACCGTACAAATAATATAAGGTTAAAATACAAATTTAAATGCAGGATGATTGGTTCTGATGTAGGTCAATGTATAGACAGCAGATGGATTACAATAAGAAAACTGACGCAGTCAATAAGGAACACTTTTCCAGTTGCGAAAATGCGGTGTAAATTTACCGCCAAACCGCTTATTCCTCTGTGCAATAAGGACAGACCGTCGAAGCTTGCCTTCTCTTACATTATCTATCGAGTTGAGTGCAACTGTGGTGCAACATACCTAGGTCGTACAGCTCGCCAGTTGTCATATCGTATTAAGGAACATAGTCCTAATCGATTGGGGAACGGAGGCACTGGAGTTCTGACAAGCGGAATTTCACCTATTCGAATCAGGTCACAGCGTTAACCTTCTGAAAGCATTTACTGTGGTTTACCGGGTCCACTTGAACAATTTTAAAAGGTATGCGTCTACGAATGCTCACCACAGCAGAAGCTATTGCAATCCGAATGTTCTAACCTCCACTACGCTCACATAAGAAGTTTTTTCAAGCGCTAAGTCTGCCCTGACCGAACAGAAGTCAACCTAACCGTCACTTTGACACCGGCGTCGTCAGTTTAATTACAAAACCCCTATCGAACTGTGGGTGCAAGACAGCGACTCACTCTCTGTTTTCTAACCATTTACCTACATCTGAACCAATCACCATTCATTTACCTTCGTATTTTAGCCTTATATTATTTGTACCGGCCCGTAGATTAATCATTGAAAACAATTGTTTGCCTCAGACTTGTGTGCTTCATGGGTCACTGAGAAATGTATGGTGTTTTTTTATTTTCTGACAAGATATGTGATAGGGTTTCTGCTGATTGTTTTATCTCGATAAAGCAGCTGACCAATGTAGCACCGGAATTTATGCATGGAAAAATTGTCTTCACATTCGCGCTTTCAATTTATAACCACTATGATTTTAATTTCCATCACTGAAATGCATGATCACGTGTTGGCCAAAGGGTGTTAAATGTTTTGTGAGTAGAGTTAGCGAATCGAGGGCAAAAGCAATGTAAATTATTTTAATATGACATCGTCCCTTCTTCCGTTCTTATAATTATATGCACTACATGTTTAAGTACGAGCTAATTTATTGTCAGCACCCCGAAGAAGTGTTATGTGGTATGAACCGTTGAAGGGTATCGGTAGACAGCGCAGCGTATCCGACCGGTGCCTCGTAGGTTTGTATTATTTTTAATTTTGTGGATGATTTCGACTGTTACTTAGCCCTTTAGGAAAGCGTTGTATGTGGCCGTCTGCATTCACATTTGTCCCACAAGCCAGCTTGTATTTCCTTGCGCGCACACAGATTCCATATGGGTCGTTGATCAGAGCACATTACCTCCTTTCTGGGAATAGGGTATTCTCACACAAACTAATGTCCCTGGAGAATCCGTTCTCCCAAAGCCTCTGCATTTAGCCTGGTAAATAGCTGGTCATTCGTAGTCCCTGTAATCGGCCTTTTCTTCGGCTGTAAAGACTGCATTTAATCGAGTTCGAATTGTTCACCCTAGCATTAGCTCCGAGGGTGTGGTTGCCGTTGCATTATATGGAGTGGTTCTGTATACCACCAATGCAGATACCAAGGCATCATCCTGAGATGCTGCGGCAAGCGGAAGGACTTGTAGAGATGCTTGCAAATTACGACTAAGTTGTTCGACGAGTCCATTCGCTGCAAGATTGGAAGGTAGGGTGCTAAAGTGTCTGATACCATTGCGCCTAAGGAATTCAGCATACTCGTTACTTCGAAACTGGGGGGTCGGTATCAGTGAGTATTTATTCTGGCAACCCCTACCTTGCAACCAAAGAACGGAGCCACTTTATGATGACGGCTGTAGTCGCGTCCCCGTATAGCATAACCTGTAGCCATTTGCTGTAGAAACAGGTAGTCACTAGCACGGTGCGCACGTGCGGGGATGCATTGGCAAACGGGCCCATAATGTCGATGGCAATTTTTGCCCATGGCTTCATTGGGTACAAGATAATCTGGACTAAATTATTCAAGGGCTTCGCACTGTCATGGGATGCTTGGCAGAGTAACTTTCTTGAATAACAGCCTTGACGCTGGAATTCAAATCCGGCCAGATTTTGTTCGCACGATACCTGGATGACCTACATGCGCACATGCAACCACCAGAAGAATAAGGGTTGCAGGGACCACAAACTGCTCGCCTATATAAATGCATTTGCTTACAGTAGAAAGCTCCTACAGCAGGATGTAGTGTGGAAGTAACTCAGATTGGATCTTGATAAAACTGGTCCAAGAAGTGGATATGTAGTCCAGAAGCTTCGCTAGGACAGGGTCTTTGACAATGTGCTCTCCTATCATTTCAAATGTTATTGTGGGTATACCGTCTGAGAGCCATGATATCATGTTTACCTCCTCTAAGACCTTATTCACCACGTTAGACAGTGGGATTCTCTACAGGGCCTACGCAATTCTGTTAAAGCACCCTGGCACATATTTTATTTCCTAAGCATAGTTCAATAAACTTGAGTACCAGAGACTCAAGCGCACCGGCTTTTGGCCTTTGTTACCGCAACCTAGTGGTGTTGTAAGAAAGTATAATTATTGGCAAAAGTGAATCGACGTCCGAATAAGTAAAATTGTCATTTGTCACATAACCAGACGCGTGCAATGGTCTTCTTTCCGCCGGTGGAATAATTTCTTTTAGTATCAGACAAACTACGTGATGCGTAGGCAATCAATTTATCCTCGCTATCGTGCAGCTGGGGCAGAAATGCACCCAAGCCAACGTCTGAAGCATCCGTTGAAACAAACGTTGGGTAGTGCTCATTGAAGATCGCTACGGTGGGAGTGCATTCAATCATCGCTGGTATGATCATGTAAGCACTGTCTTGTTCAGTGGCCCAACGAAACTCCAGGTTTTGGCTCGTCAAGCTCCGCAACGGTTCGGCAAGAGTCGAAAAATTTGGTAAATGTTGAAGGTAATAGGAAAACATACCCAAGAAATGTTTCAGCTGGGTAACATTGCATGGTTTAGGACAATTGAGAATGGCTCTGGTGTTCTGCACTTTAAGCTTACTACCCGAGGCAGAAATAACATGTCCAATAAACTCGACGTCCGTTACAGCGAATTGGCTTTTGCTGGTATTCAGGCGGAGATTTATTTCATTTAGTCTGTGCGGCATATTATGAAAGTTTTCCTGATGTTCAAAGGGGGTTATCCACAAAAACACAAATATCATCCTTATACACAACATATACTTTGTGATCTGATATCGTTAGGGTAATAAATTTCCGCCAAGCTGCTGGGGCTCTACTAAGGCCAATTGCTGCACCTTATATTGATACAAACCATCTTGCGTGAGGAAAGCAGTCAAAGCAATCTGGAGTCCGTGACATGTGGTAGTATGTACTGCGAGTATCCAGCATTGAGCGAAATTTGGCGTTTGAAAGCCTAAACATCTAATCTTCGAGAGAAGGCAGAGGAATTTGTCCACAACTATTTGTCGATTAAGCGCTCGAAGGTCGGTGCATAGACGAATAAAGCCATCTTTATTTTGAACGGCAGCTGGAGAATGAACCCATTCAGAATACTGTATGGGTTTTGCCAAGTATTCTATGATCATAGTTTTCCAACCTTGAGACAAAGCTTCTCGCTTGGCCAGAGGTCAATGCCTAGGATGTAAAATGCTGAAGGATTTGTAACCCGCGCTCAACCGAATGCGGTGCATTGCTTTTGGGACTCTACCGATATCCGGAAGGAAGAGATTTGGGTTACTGGACCGCAAAGAATGAAGCTTGACGCTGGCAATGGTCATCCGGCTGACGCATGGTGATTTGTTCAATAAAACCATAACGTTAGGTCCCAATAGATGCACACTTTCAGTTTTAGAAACGTAAACTTCAACTATAGGGTTCCTGCTGTTTATGAGAAATATTAAAACCTACCCCAACCGAGTACGTGAACATCATCCTTTAAGTAGCTGTTGACGGTGTGTGCGGAAATATAATTAGCTGCCCAAAATGCTGTTTGTATAAACAATATGGCACAACTGTGCATGGTGACGTGGAATCTAGCTCCATGTCTAGACAAATACCTATTTTATTTCTAACTTCAAAGACTCAAAACGAGTATCTAGCGAAAGCGATTTGGGTCCTTGATTTAGAGACAAAAGTGGATGTTTGAATTCGTTAACTCCGTATATAGATTGTTCAGTGGTGACCGCAGAAGCTGCAGAGTCCTTCGCAAAAACCAACTAAGGAAATAGCGAGGGAGCAACAATCCTCGTTCGGGCAGATTGCACACTTTGCAGAACATGACTTAGCATTTGCACGCTTTTCAGCATTACCACAACGTTAACACTTATTTATAACTGTGGATCACGTCAGAGAGTGTGTAGAATCCAAGCGGCCAATTTCAGTAGCTCTTGTGTCAGAGAGGAAAATTTTGTTTTGTACCGTGACTGCGAACTTCGCCCGAGCCATGTCACAGCCCTGTCCCATGTGAGCTTTTTTGCGTTCTCCATTAAGTGACTCTATCTGATCCGAGAATACGTGACGCCAGAAATTAACTGTTGTATTAGCATAGTTTCGTCCACCTTTTGCTTGGAAATACTACCGTAGTCACACTTCCGAACAGAACAAACAAGACGGGAAACGAATGAAACCACTGCTACACCAGCTGCTAGTTTCAGCTGCGAAAACTTGTACCGAGAAATGTAAGTGTCACTCAAACACCCAAAAGTTTATCGTGGGCAGATAAGGCCTCTGTCAATATTGGTTTCTCCAGCAAGGTTAAGAGCATCAAATATACGTCAACCCTCTGAGCCGAGGTGCAAGCGCAAAAGCTTTAAATTATCCTCCGTTTTTAATGTCACGGATGGATTGCGTGCTGGTAGCACAGTAATATAATTTGAAAAACTAATTTTACAATCTTCCCAGCATTCTGTATTTGTGGTAAAAAAAGAGTCATCCCAAAAAGGTGAAGGAGCACTAGCAAACAAAGACATCGGTAACAAGCGACACCAATTTGTTGTTTACAGAAAAGGTAGCACACCAGAGCCGCACCGGAACGTATGTATGGAAAAACGATCTGCACATACGCGCGTTACAACTAAAGCGATAGACGTTCGAATACGAATGAATCAAATGCAGGTTTACATGGCTGGGCCAACCAGTGCTTAATGGAAGTGTGAGGGCAAAACAAAGCAAAATATTTGAACAGGACAATGAGGGATATCTTCGTGGCTCTTTTCCATCATCTCTCAATACCTTTCTTCGTTGTTTGGCCTCATCTGGTTGAGATAACATGATCTGGGAGTGGAACATGGCACCTAATTGTTGAAGGCTACTCCCGTGATCAAGATGAGGGAGAGAGCACGGCTTAAACTCCACATCGAATATGGTCAAAGTGAGCGGAACAGCAGACTTCATGGTCTTCATGGAGTTCATGATCCAGCGAACCGAGAATGCAGATTATACATCCCAATCCGATACATGAGGCGGTAACCACATTTTTAATGAAAGTTTATGACCATCTCGGTGTTGATTGCAGAAAGTAGAAACACAAGTTATATAGCTGCAAAAGTGCAACTGGCGGCCGATTAAATGCTAAACTGACATCATTTCTTTAAGTCTAAATTCCGGAATATTTTGATTTTCGCTAAGTCTACATATAAGTTTTTCCGCGCACATTTCTAAGTCGCTGTCCAAAAATGAGCCTTTTACTTGTGTCAGGTACTTGCATCACGTTTTGACAGTAAAAAAATAATCTTACATTCTGATGCACCAGAATCTGTTCACTGGCAACACAGCTAATTTAGAAACACGGCTGTCGCAATGAGGCATCGAAGCAGTATGCAGTCTGATGTTCCGAATAAGCCCATATTATTCGACTGTCTTGCATTTTTGTTTTCGCCTACGTGACAGTCGGCGGATAAGCACAAAGCATTTATCACAATTGATGTAAGTCCACATTTAACTGCGCCACTTATTCCGGGTTGCTAGGCACAAGCATATCCACCGCTTCGGTATAAGAGGGAATAAAGTAGGCAAAGGTTCGACGCGCGTAACAATTCCGCGAGATGCTTTTTTATTACTCTAAAAGCAGGTAAGGAATATGGAACAGCTGGTGCGACCGAGAAGTCTTCTAATGCATGCATCAATGCATACACACGCGTCTCCTGGTCGGATAGGGAAGTTTCTATGCATAAGCGGATAATTAATTGCGCAGGAATCACCTGCGCACTTCAAAGAACATGACTGCGCTTCTTTGTGTTGTCCGGTTGATATCGGCCGTTAAATCACCTGCATTAATCTAGGACAGGGCCCTAATGCATACCAACAAATCATCGCTCCCGCTACTATAAGCAAAATGTTCCAGCCTTGTTTTCAGCATTAAAACTGCTGTGACGTATATTTCAGTGCTGGTTTTGTTGTTTAACAAAGCGAAGTGAAAAGTAGGAGGTAATCAGAAAACTGTGGAAAGAAAGTTAATATATTTTAATGATATTTTATTTCCAGAATTTATAATTTCGAAGAGGGCGACCGAACATACAAAGATTCGGTTATACCTATTTCAAAAATTGGTCTAAGAACCAAAAACGATAAAAACGAATGCCATCAATATGACAGCTGTCTATCAGACGTTCCTCCACTAATACTTAAATTAAATATAGCATTCGGAAAAACATTAACCCGCGTTCTGTGCCAGAGTATTTGTTGTAGTGTTAAAAACTAATACTGAGCTTGTGTTTTCCGACTTGCAAGGTTGACTGTGTTAAATACCTGAAACATTCTGCGCATAATGTAGAATATAGAGATGAGTGCGTTTTTAAGCCTAATCGTTGCTCAAACCAAATGAAGTACAATGAATACGGAGCAGAAAACCTAATTGGTCCACAGCGTATAAAACCCTACCATTGTCGCAAATATATGTAATAACCTGGTGATGCATTGAAACTGGATATGTATTACTGAACAGGAATTAAAGTGCCTCAGTAGCCTATGTAGTTGTGCTCATCCCTTAAACAGGCTTAAATTCGACTGTTTTGTTTTTGGCTGTACTATGCTATGCTGCGCTTATATTGCTTGCAAGGTTTATTTATCGTGCAAGCAATTTGATCACAATACTGATGGTCCGATATTTTCGTTTATTTGTTGGTGGTTACTTCGAATGGGTAAAATCCCTCGTTGTTTCATTAAGCATTATTTTGTCTTTTTGTTGGACCAATAAAAAACTAAATATTAGCTTACAAATTGAAGCAACTAACTACAGGTATTACGAAAAAATACAAAGGTTATATCACAGTTATAATAAACGTTTGCTAGGGTAAACAAACTCATGGCTCTGATGATTCACAAAGCGTCCTACTCCATTAGCGTTCCATAAAAGTCACAATCGGACTATTGAGCGCCAAGTTTAGTCAGCCATTGTAACATAAAAGGTCATTGAATGGAAGATTCATTTAAACTGGAAATATCAATGAGCCCAATAATGCCTCGTATTTAACTGTCTGTACATGAACTAAGAATGTTCCTATAAACAACATTCCTTTAATCTAACTATCTAGAAATATGAAAGGAAGAAATTCTTCTCCTCCAGACGAATTCAGTCGGCCACCACATGCTCGGAATGCACTGAAAGATCGTTTCATACGGAAAGCGTTAGCAATGCGCATTCCATCAGACATGTGCAGCTCTGACACGCAACTTGACAGCTACCAGTCTGTGCTTAGAACACCGAGCTACTACATAGGGCAAAAATGTCGCCTGGTGATGACGCGATTCTGTCCTCTGCAAGCTAGCATCTTGTAACTCAGTGGAAAGTAAGCGGCGCCATATCACACCCGGGAACGTATTTACGACGGTTGTTGCCCCCGAGGCACAATGCTCTTAAGCACAGATTGACAACCGTCGAACTTCGTGTTTGAGTCGCACAAGAGTCTGATGGAATGTGCACCGCGGACGGTCGTACATTGCTTTTCCGGGCGTGTGATGACTGTCTGACTGAGTGCAGGTGCAACGAATTTCTTCCTAAACCATTCAATTACCATGCTATTTCTTTGTATATCTATGAATGTTTCTCACCTAAAGTATTATAAAAATATACTGCGTAGTCCACGGAATGGCTGAATTCTAAATTCGTTACTCTTCTTTACGCAATGCGGTAGATGAGGAAGCCGATTAAAATAACTAGACCATTACACCAATTCTATCTGGAATCGCTGACCTCATCTTATATCGCTGCTGATCATTTCCCTAATGTTAAAGTTTATAACACTTGATCTGTCTTGCGTTGGCAGCGACATTCATCTCTAAAAGTGTACGCTTACTAATCAACGATAGCGATGATCATCCTAAGAAAGCCTGCAGACATCTTTCGAATATCAAATGATAAACCTTAGTTCACGTTTGTGACAGAGCGATATGCACAAGTCAATAAAATAATAGGCCTACGTGGGAGTTGTAACTCTGTAGTAGGCGGTGAAATCGCTAATGACTTCGAGTGCTGAGTCAAATGCTCTCCTTTCTGAATAACCATTTCAACAACAAGCTGATGAATCTGTCACTATGCTTGTATGCAGGTATTTATGCAATACCTATTTGGGTTTAATTAAAAAGCCGTATAAATAAAGTTACTTTTTGTAATAGCGCACTTTATATCTTTTTGCACAACTATAAGTCAGCCAATTAAATTGGTTCTCGTTTTAATTCTTTTAACTAAAATATTGGCTTAATAACAAAGTGGAATTACATGCAAACAGCATAATCATTTCCTAACTTTGGGATCTAGTTGTCCAATTGGCAATGTACTTCACGTCGGTAGGTTTATGTTTCGATAGATCTCAACAAATTTAATAAACACATCCCAAGTATTAGGCTAAAATTTATTCATTTGTCGTCCTGTATACTTCAAGGACATGTCAAGAACTCATTTGTGTCTTGATGAATAAGCTGGCCATTCGAAAGTCGATTTTTAAAGTCATATATCCTGTCTTCTATTAGTACGTCAAATACTGATTAGTTGCTAGGCCCTATTCAATCAATGCAAACGTGCAATAACATAAAGTTTCTGTCAGCTACAATACGAATGCTGCTAGGCAGGCGCAAAGATAAATGCGCCAGTGTGAGTTATCTGATGCGATGAACTGCCAAACTTTGGGCTTTGTGGTCTCATGGTTGCAGTTAGGTCGCAGCACACAATTTCTATTGGTTCCTTGATTTACAATGAAATAGAGCTCCTTGTTACAATCCCAGTACCGTCTCGACTAATCACGTTCGCGTTTGGACTCCTTGGGTAGAGAATCGTCCAGGTGATAGTGGAAGGCGCAAGATAGCGGTTAACACATGAAGCCACGTTGAGTCGGCTATGATGTCTGGTCAGCGCTTGAAACAATGGTTAGGAGTTCTATGTTTTGTTTTGAAATACCAAAGTTAACGTTGGAGTGAACAACATCGACCACTTTAAGGATTTGAAATGGTATTGATGATGGAACTGCTCGCTATTTCCCTAGAAGAAAACCAAAGTTCCATATGAGATGGTATGTCGCCTCCCAAACACAATGCATATCTTTCAAACACCAATATAGGATGATAACAAGTGCTTGAATTGCTGCTCAAAGGTTTCGGTAGCTTTTGTGATGAAGACGTCAAGCTGTCAGGCATACTGTTACGAGTTCTATTTACACCTGTAGCTACGCTACCGGATGAATCCAAGCTAGGACCAAACCGTCCATAAAGTGCAACGCTGTTTTCCATCAGCACCGAATGTGGTACACCATCTGTAGTTTGCTGCCAAGCTAAATTTCAATTTGTCACAGGTGTTAGTGGAAGAGCTAATTTTGCCGCAATTTTGATTACCCGAAATGATCAACCATTATGCTGTTTTACTATCGCAACGGTAAACGTCGCCGACCATCACAGCTGAATTCGTGGGTTTATACCATTTCCTGAAGCATTATTTTTGCTCTGAACTTTGCTGCAATATACTGCTCTACCGTATACATTTTAACAATCAGACGGAAGCGAAATGGTTAGTAGGAACAGGAGAAAAAGAATAAGGATATCTTGCTTGAAATCTTTGTACTGAAAAGCATTATCAGTAGTCGATTTAATTCAATTTCAATCGCGAATAAGAGCTTAAGTCAAGTTCACTTCCAGAAATTATTGGTGATTATTTCGCTGCAACTTAAGCTGCTACAGTAGGCGTATTGTACTTTCGTAACTCAAAAATAGCTTCAACACAACAGCTCTTGACACGCTCATACTTTTCTGTTTTAAGAGCGTGAATTCATTTTGACTCCCAACTCTGTATTCCGGACAGTGAAACCCTACGCACTAATAGGCATAAATCAGTTGACTGCAGCTGAATTCAAGCACATTCTTAGGAACAGAGATATCCTAGCTGAATGAATACACGTTTTGATTTAGCAAGGAAGGCCAGAAGGTTAAATTGGCTACTTCGTAGCGATGCTACGCGCGAGATGTTGACGTCGTTCTATTTAATATCCTAATAATCCTGCATCACAGCATTCAGCTATATCATGCTGTTCCTTGCAATATGCTTGCGTTTGCAGGACGAAGTTCCATCAAATTCGGGACTTGTCGTATAAAAGCAAATTGTCAGGAGAGTGGAACTTTTGGGTACTCTAACGGATCTGCTGCACATTAAAGATATGCCTATGCTGCACAGCTTATACAATCAGATGACCGAGGGAATGGGCACCACTGACGAGCCCCAATAGGGCGAAACGCGTCTGGTGCTTTGCCGGACTAGGCTCTGTTATGTAGCTTGTGAACTATTGGGATGAAAGCCTTTTCCGAATTACAACTAAAATGCTTGCTACTCGCGAGTAATATAAAAGCTGATGACATGTTATACACCCGGGATATCGTAATGCACTATTGGAGTAAAACTACTTCTGAAGGTCCAGTATATTGAGTTCTTTTGTAATCGTTCATGTGTGCAAATTAACCAGCGTCGTATGCGTCTGCACGATTGGTTAATTGTACAGGTAGCTCGATTTCCATGTTTCCTGTCGTGCAATGTACACCACGTATGCACCAGACGATTGAACTAAACGATGAGTTAACATCGATTTTGCTATCAAACCATTGCAAATCCACTGCCTAGGAGGAGCATCGAAAAAATAACCTTACTTCTGCCAGATATTTGCCCAGAAGAAACTTATAGGGTTGTGTGCTACGCCATGTTTGACTTAAAAGCTGCGATAAACTTAGTGCCGTGTAAAAATTTTGCGAATATATGATGCGTGCCTGAACT
The DNA here is from genome assembly GCA_944474145.2 of Dicrocoelium dendriticum. NCBI lineage: Eukaryota > Metazoa > Platyhelminthes > Trematoda > Plagiorchiida > Dicrocoeliidae > Dicrocoelium > Dicrocoelium dendriticum. The sequence goes on from OX104067.1 coordinate 93,702,189, forward strand.
GATATATCTGCAATTAATTTTTACTCATGTCATATATATCCGGCCATTACTGCGCTGTAAAAATTTTGCCAAGAAAACCGCTTGTAACTCCATACTTTAACTCCCGGTTTAGCATTGGTAAATTCGTTGTCTAACGAGGGAGTTATCCTGTCCTCTGTACGACAGTAGCGCGTACGCTGGCATATTGTGAGCGGTACTATATCACACCAAATCACTTAGTCACGTCGGTCGTTATTGACCTCTGCAGTCCAGCGGCCTTAATTACGGACAGTCGGGCTGTGGGCTCTAACCGTACAAGTGCCAGATGGAATTCACACGGCTGACGATTCTTGTAAAGATGAAAGCAGTGTACAGCGTTGGTCGGGGTTTATGGTGGCTGTCGTATCGTCTGGCTGTGAAGTATTTCTACTTATGCCAATCAAGCAGACCAGAGGATGGAAGCAACTCCATTAAATTAAAGTGACATAAGATAAACATAACAAAACGATGGCTACCGTTGCTTGTTTTTGAGAAAATCGAGAACATAAGGATAGGCAGCGGTACAAACGACCGACTCACTAATCTTCCTATTGAGTCTAAAAGGTAGCATGTTAGTTTGCAGTTCGGCAGTTACAAACGGATGCATATGCTTGGATGAGAGCATCTCGGACATCCAACATCACATCAGCGATATTCATTATCTCTCTTTGCGTCACATTGATTACATGGGCTCAATAATATATTTTGAATGGCCAATGAAGTATTTGTTAGAATCGACTCTCAATTTATTTGAACAAGGAGCAATGAGCAATGATGCCTAAAATGTACTGGTTGGCAGTTCGCGTAGGCTGGCCGAAACAATCATAAAATGTGGCGGTGGAGAGTATAAATGTTTATTTATTTAACTTAACAACTTGTTTACATGAACACACGTGTAGATTTCACCTCCACCAGATTACAGAGAAGGCTGGTGAACACACCTTTTGCAAATGATATTTCATGTATTCCAGCCTTAGCTTAAAGTGCACTAATGTATATGCAGAAAATTTGCAATATGGAACAGTGTTCCTTGTTCGAAAAACGTGAAGGAAGAAATTCGTTTGTTGATGAGCAATTCGACTGCTATGCGTCGTCAATTTGAATTGGAGGCCTGGCGGATTATATTGTGGCTGTTACAAAATATCGCATCATGCGTGGTTGCGGTTCACCGACATTAAGGACGCGATGATGTAGCACCCTCGATAGCACCCATACGGGTCACTGTAAAATAAGAGAACTTGTGTTTTGATTTCTTAAGTAAGATCAAATAGTCCCATAACAATTTGTTCAACCTAAGTTGTACAGCTTCGTGTGTACCAGGGCTACTATGCTTTAAGTGCGTATACCATATAATTACTGCCGTATTCCTTTGGCAATGCGGACCCATGCAACACCATCTATAGGTGGCTTAGATGTGACCTGTCTCTTCTCGATGCCATTTTGATTTAGCTGAAAAAGCCGAATTCGTGCTGCAGCAATAATCCGAGATCGGATTTCGAAAAGCAAGCAACAGATTTTTTCCACAAAAGAAGATGTTCGTGGATATTCCTGGGTTCAACTGTTCGTAGATATGTAAACGGCTCTACCGAAACTAGCAAATTGAGCAAAACGAAGTGGAACAGACTCTCTGGTGAACATGTGCAGGACTTGTCGAATTTACACTTCATTACTGTGTTTGTATTGTGTCATATAATGGATCACCCCCAAACGGAAGAAATTTAGACTGATGTATAGTAACAAGACCCTCGGTAGGAAGAAACGTGGTCAAGAATGGAGTTCTGGACTCTTCCATTCAGATAACACTGAACAGTGTAGTTAGAAGAACCTGAACAACGTTAGAAAATATTCCAGTTGACGGATATTATTGGCTTCAATCGTATGCCGTGTAAACTGGAAGCGCTGTGTCGGCGTAAAATGTAAAGACTTTTTTAACATATTCACTGCAGAGGCTTAACCCTAGATGTTGTGAGTTGTTTAAAAAGCTGGCAAAGCTGCCAAATCGCGTTGGCCGCATTTTGCCTAGTTTGTGGCAGACCAAGTACCACAAGCACCGCATTCTGCACAAACAGTATTTTAGGATCAACACTGAATTCCACTCTGCTTTGTGTTTGACGTTTTCCGGAGACACATTTTACTTAGAGCATTCACTGAGTTATGTAGCCAACATAAACTTGCTCAGACAATGATTCTTAGAAGCGATAGACTGAATTTCCCAAGACTCATCAGAAAGGACTTCGTTTGCTTCAGGCGATACATTCGCTACTAGCTCAGTGAACCGAGTGGCAAACTATATCCAGGCCACAGTGAACAGTTGCATCAGCAGAAATGACAGGTTGATTGCTTAAACGTGGTTAAAGAGGACGTTGTAATAATTGATGATTTACTCTTGTTAAGTGTTCCCGATCATGTAGTCCGCGGGCCAGATATCAGGTACCAGTGGCCTCATGAGACCGCAGTATTCAAGTGGCGCAGATATGGTTATCCTATCGACCATTCTTTCCTCTTTGTTGAGCAGGACTAAATCAGTTGATAAGTCACCCAAGCCTAGGTGCATTAGATGAGTGAAATATATGTACAAGTTAACCTTGCATTGTTCACTGAGAGAAGCAAGGATATCGATGGAATGCATCGTGATTTACCCCAAGAAGGGCATGAATGTCTGGTCCAACCAGGCCACGCCTCATAGCAAAATGGGGGCGGTTATCCTTCCCATGGTTGGACATTAACGCATGATATGTTGTCGCTAATGAACAAAGTAGTAACGTCTCAGGCGCAGACAACACCAGTGAAAAGCAAATTTTGAGTTTAAGGGTTCTGGATAATGTCACGGAACCACAGTTGTAACACAAGTTCTCCCTTCCTCCTCTGCGGAGTCCCTCGATTCGTACTAAACGCGCATCAAATTTATCGCACAATCACTGTTCTTGGGAGTCAGCCATGTTTAGGTTACCACGATGACGTTCGAAGCCATGGAAACCTGATGAGTACGAAGCTCGGTTGACTTGCTGAATTTATTTGCTTATTGATATTTAAGCAGCCGAGTGTCAGATATGTTAGAGTTGCATTTCCATTTACATATTTCAGGTGTGAGTTTCTCCGATCATTATAGGGTCGGTGACCAGGTTTTGTATTGAAGAGCTGAAATATGCTTCCGTTCCTTTCCACTTTGCGGTGCAGTTTTTCGTTGTAAAATGTGACGGAAAATCCGGCCTGTTTTCGGCAGCCAATGGCTCTGACTACTTCCGCATTCTGACCTGTACACATTTACGAAATATCCCTGTTTGTTTAGTGTTTGGTTACTTCTTGCATCTTACCCGAATCTCACCCTCCTAGTTCCAGTGATAGTGATAACCTCGAATTTGGATTAGCGATAGGTTTTGTGAGCAAGAACTATACGGATGAAACACCGTTCATCCAATATTTGTGCTTGAGCTTCTAGCTCACTTGAAGTGTGGTACTTGCGAACACCTTGGACAGCGATGCAGTTTTCGCATTATGTTTACCCTAGTCATCCTTATTTTTCTTGGCAGAAGAATATCTGGAAGGCAAGACATTCCATGAGCTAATTTAGAAACAAGCGCCTGACAGTGGCACGGCCACAGCATCATCTCCTAACTGAAGCGTTACTTGGAGTTGCCGTGATCCCCCGTTTTGCCGCAAGTTTGGATGACAGACGGGCTGCCTCATGCTGGCGGTTTTGAATTAAACCCAGATTATTCACAATTGGAGTTCTAGCCATCACCTTAGCTGAGATTGAGAAATCACACCAAATAATCTGCTACAATATAAAGAGTTAGGATGATAGGAATTTCTGAATATAGAAGCTTCAGAAAGCAATTAATACACTGTTAACTATCAGATTATGCATCCGGCATGTGTTGTTAATCGTCAGAGGTGTCGAAAGGAGGGGGGATTGACAAAGACATCCAAAACAAGCACGCCACTAGAGCCGGTTGTTCGCTTTATAAACAGATGTATCCAAGCAAACGGACTTCCGGTTGTTATACAGTTCGTGCTCTAAACTTCAACCCCAAGGGCGCTAATATAGTTGGCGAGTTGCTTAAATTTTTTGACGACTTTTAACTGACTAGCGCCAAGTGTCATCGCAGAAGGCGGTCCGTGTCATTTCTGGAGAACGACTTTGTAATTCGTGGAAAAGAAGCATAACCCAAAACCATTGGCCGCCAGGACTAATCTGTCATGTGTCACTTGACAGGTTTGGGAGCTGTCACAGATTAATCCAAATTTGTCGCTATATTTGCTAACTAGATAGCAGCATCACATCTGGTAGTTCATGATAAGCGAACACTGTTTTCATAATATATCTAATTGTGAATTTCTAGCGGAAATATGGCAGCATGCAAAGTTAGAGCGCACAGTTGGAGATAGTGAAGGGCGACAACAGATTGTCACAAACCCTCAGTCTGCCCAAATGCGCATACAGCGCTCTGATAATGTTTATGTATTTTCCTGTAACCCACAGACGATCAAAACGGTAAAGGGAACAATACTGTAAACTTACAACGTTCTCCCGGCAATATGATTCCCTATAGCAGCGAAAGCAGCCTAACAAATTTTTACGGGTTTGTTGCAGGCCAGTCATGAGGCGATAACAGCTCTTGTGACGATAGCAATACGACACCCATCGACCAGTCGTCACATACAGCCAGACTGTTTTTCTCACTTGCTGACACCGCGACCCATTAACCACTTCGCAGGGAACCTTTATGCTGGCTTTTTCACCTGCAGGAAGGCCGACTACCGATCGATCGAAGTATGACACCTACGTTGCGGCTGTGCTGTCTGGCTAACGTCCAGTTCTCACAGCTGAGCGCTCTGTGTTCCGTGGGTCATGCTCTGCGGGCGAGGCATGACACATTCATCGCGGCTTTTGTGTCTGGCTAACGTGCAGTTCTCACAGCTGAGCGGCCTGTGTTCCGTTGCTTTTGCCCTGCGATCGACACATGACAGGTTGATTTCGGCAGTGGTGTTTGCTAACGTTCACTTCTCACAGCCGAAATGCTCGGTGTGCCCTGCGACCATAGAAACACATGTCCCGCTCCTGTGCCCCAGCTCACCACTGCCAGCTAAGTAATTTGCGCCATTGGACAGTTAGCAATTCAGCGTGCTTGGGTACTTCATCGCCTGAGTGCTGCCGCTCCCAGCTTCGGGCTTGATTAATAAAACACCCTATACCTAACGAGTGGAATGGTAATATCTTATGTACATAACCAAACGGTATCAACACATGCTGGCCAACTGAGTCAGTTGAACACATGGGGAATGAAATGTTTTCCAAAGTGTGTGCCATACCAACTTAAAATTAATTAACTGAGCTTGTCACCGTCTACTGAGTTGCAATTTTGATATGTACGGACGTTTAAATGGCAAGTGGCAAGCAGTGCCAAGATTTGTGCTTAGGTCATAAATTAAGTTTTGACATCATAGAGAACAACGTAAGGTTGACGGTATGTTACGAAGTTTCTCAGCCAAAACAACTGATAAATGCACACTATTTTTTCGGTTCATCTTTACCTGCATACTAGCAATCATTGATCACTTCAGCGGGATTCTGTTATTATATTGGTTCTTTCTCCCCTTCGGAATGAAGGGTTCTACAGGCGTTTACGTTGCGCAAACTTATCAGTGGCAGGTAAGCCAAACAATATGCAGCAGACGGATTTATGTTGAATTATCTAATCAAGTTTTGCATATAGGCAGCCATATTTGGTGATGCGCAGAGACGCTTTTTTACATATTTTATTAGTTTTCATTAGGAAAGTTGCGTACCCTGCTTTGTTCGTGGTAGAACACTTGATAAGGTGTCGCATTCTTTCTTTTCAAGACATTCAAATTTTCTCGCAAAACACATTTTACCTTAGTAGATGTATGTTTGTTGGATCTTATTCGCACAAAAAGCAGCACAATGCTTCACTATTCTGTTGCCAAACTTTAGTGATATTTCCTATTTTTAGGAATACCTTAGTGGACATCGTGCTTAAACTCCTCTATTCCGGGTTCTACGGTAAGATATGTGTTCCGATGGTAATTTATATCATTTATCTTACCATTGATATGTTTGGACAGTGTACAGTAAGCGTTCATTCTGAATGATGTAGGTTTACCTCGAAGCTGCGCTGTTTAGCCTTACACTCATTTTATGGCAATTATTTTTAGGAATACTATCGTCAAAGCTCAATTTTGGGAACCAGAAGCATGCTTTTATGAACATTGTATGAACTCGATTTTGTTCTTAGCGAAGCTATATGATTGATAGCGGATCAGCGCGATCTTGCCGAATGCTTCATTTTTTGTGTGACAAGTGATTTCGGGATCAAATGATTTTACGCAATGTGGTGACGTAAAAGTGTTCGAGTTACTCACTTCTTCATCTGACAAAACCCAATTAGTTTTGATTTGTACAGGCCGATGAACTGAAAATGCTGGATATGCAGTGGGGCGAATGTCTGAAGCTGTCATTTAATTTGACAGATCCAATATACTTCTCATAATCAGTTATGCTGTCAGCAATTATCCGATTATTACGGATCATTTTTGTGCAAGTCGGGTTAGTCTAGTTATTTAGATCACGTTTGTTCTCTTGCGGATACCCAACACGTCATACTGTCGCTATAGATGCATAGCGAATCTATAGATCCAAGGCATATTCTTTTGTACAAGTTCGTACATTGATTTACTTATTTAATCGACGGTGATCTTGTGCGTTTTTGTTCAGTGCATGAAATGCACTAACTTCGTCAGGATAGATAAATAACTAACCACGCTCAATCAATAAATATTCATTGGAGCCAAAATCATGTGATTAAACTTACTTTCTTGTCAAACCATTTCTTATGTACATGTTCTAAAGAAATATGAAATCGAGACAAACATCTCTGTTTGTCTAGCTAAGCTTACTTTTCCACATGGTAAATAGAAAACTATGTCCTTCATGACACAATTTTTAACCGAATTGATTGCGAATCCGATTTTTCAGTCAGTTGGAATACATTAAATTTTACTATCTGACCAGAACTGTTTTCGTATATGTACCAAAAGCCAAGTGGAGACGCACAATGCGCTTTCCACTGATAATATTTACCAGACCTAGGGAATGAACGCTGCTATCGTTGTACAAGTCAGCGACGTAATATTTGCACATGCATGTGCTACCAAGACACACAATAAAGCCAAAGAAATTCCCACAAACTTTGTAGTGATGAGCCTGAAGATTTGTGATGGTAACTACCTGAAAGCCCTGATCGGGATAAGTAAAATGCAAACGCTTGCAAAATGGGGAAATATTTTTTTGTATGGTCTTACCTATAATTAATCTAAGGCTACATATAATCATCATCTTTATCATCAACAGCAACAACAGCAGTATCTCAGTCATTAGAACTAATGGTTCGCTACCTTATCATCAATAAGGTCTTTGAAAGGAAGAATGCAGAAGAATGAATAGAAAAATTTAGCATAATGCCGTAAGGTATTAACAAACAATCATTTTCAATGCGCCTAGGTATTGTCAATAACATAACGTCACAAACAGCTGGTTATCGTGCAAATTAAAGGCGGCTTCAGCGAGGAAGATCCCTTAAGACTCACTGCCCCGCTTCACAGTCAGCCATTACCCTGCAGAAAAATATGCTCTAAGCAAATTTCAAACTATCACTCCGACTAGGAGACGGCAGCAGACATGCCGCTGGTGTCGACTGCGAGCCATGTCCTGTAAAGTCTCGAGCCAAGCAAAAGGCGAGTCACGTGGACTCCAGCGCGGAAGGCGAAATGGACCGACGACACCCAGTTTGTTAGTCAGTGACCTCTTTTCCACTGCCAAATCAACTTCTGTTCACCGCGAGCATTTGCCGCATTATATCTGGCAGACAAAGTAAGGCCCTCCTCGGTAACCAACGGCAACTTCTCCAGAGATATATGTTGTTCTAAGGAAATAGCTTGGTTATCACTGCCCAGCACACGCAAAACCTCGTAGCCGTCATGCTGGTGACACCTGACACCAGCGATGCTCAAAGTCCTGAAGGTGCCTCAGATACTCAAATCGGAGTTGCCAAGTCTGCTCCAACAGAATAAAATTTTGCTAACGGTGGTTTTGTAAACGCGGCCTTTTAGACGCTAGGAACTCTGTTTTGGTGCCACACGTCTCGCAAAATCACGAACTCAGTGCTAAATCTTGCAATAGTTGGACTAACTTCAGTGTTAATGCGTCCAACGTTGCTAGTGTAACTGCCAGTTTAAGTAATCTGATCTACTACCTTAGGTTCCTCCCTATCAAGCGTCAAGGGGACTTCAAGCACCTGATGTTTTTGTAAAACACTGAACCTTGTAGATGTCAATCATGAAGTAAATGATGGGACCACTCTAGAGCGGATATTCAGGGTTGCTCTGCTGCCCCAACATTGTTAATAACTTAGAAATATCATCCGTATAAGAATAACCAACCTTTCAACAAGCAGTACACCAATGCCTTGATTGTAAACATCTGTAAGGAACGATCCATGATGGATTCTACGACAAAATTGAGCAAAACGGTGGTGTTGGACAAAATTGACGAGCGGTATTTGTTGTCGGAATGGTATACGACATACTACGGTAGACCCTGATACGACCAGCTTGTTTGAGTATAGGGCAGGCAAAACCTTCGCATATTATATGGAAACACATTTCCGTACAATTATCTAGACCAGAAGCGATCGATTGACTGAGTAGAACGCACTCTTGAAGAAGAGAAGCACGGCTATGCATGGTGCTGCTCTAGTAACTGCCGCGGAGTGAATATAAGATGTTGCATGAACTTCACGCAATGCTGCTCGATCAATCAGTCGACTTTAAAGATTTAATCCATGTCTTTCACAACGGTCGTAATTTCTTCGTCTAACTAGATTAACATACATCTGCGTCACTTGTGATTTCCTCCCACAAAAATTGACTTCGCCAGCCCAGAGCTGTTCATTTCCATCCAGCACCTATCACCATTCTGGACTGATTGAGGTAGCAGACCAACATCGGATGCCATGCTCCGTAGAAAATCAAAATTCTAAACTAGTGGTTCTCAACCCCAGGGTAATTAACGCAAAGGGGATAAAATGGAATTTTACGGAGGTTACTACAGGAACGGGGATTGGGCTACCAATATGTTGCCAAAGAAATTAATTATAAAATCATCAGTATGAAGA
>OX104067.1:93711897-93727678 GCA_944474145.2 Dicrocoelium dendriticum
GAAAATGACACTTGCTTTGTGTGGACTTGTGAAAAGGGTAGCTTTTCCTGTCCAGCCATCGTTTCACTCTACGAACTGACAACCCTTCACAGGAATAGATAAAAAGATTATATACTACGCGAATCAATCCATGGTATGCCAGACTTCTCAGTTGTGCTTTGCAAGTCGCATATCAAACAGAATGATATAATAAGGTCGCAGATTATCCAGCTAACATTTGGACTTAGAGGATGAAAAAGAAGAATTCAGTTAGTCGACCGTGGCGTCTGGTTATGGATAAGGCTTGTCTGCACTGATGATTACCGAACTTCAAACCGAGAATGCGAGCGACGCGACGCTGCATAAACTCGTGGATTACGTTCTGCAGGGGTGGTAGAAGAACAAAAAATTTATTGTGAGTTCGGTCCGTACTATGCACTTCGGCAGGATCTTACAGATATAGATGGAAGTCTAACGCGATGTTCAGTATTTTATCTCCATCCACCTTGGTTACCGAAATAATTGCGGGTGTTCATCTGGCTATTGTCCGAAAAATGTGAAGGAAGCCATTACTTTTGTTGGCCACGAATAGCATCAGGTTTTGAGACATTTGTGAGAACTGTCTGGCCTTCTGGTTGGCGGATAAATTTTACCTATTGAGATCCCATACAACCGCTACCATACCCGATGAGGTCGTGTTCCAAAACTGCCATTGACATTATGGGTCCATTCGCAACTGATCCAGTGAACAAGTAATACATACTAGCTGCAACGTGTTTTTATGGTCGATGGCCCGAGGTTCATAGGTGTGATCAACTGACCTCTTCTGTAGAACTGCGATGACTCAAAATCTGTGCAGTCGTTTCGGATTGTCAGAGGAAGTGGTCACATTATGGCCAACAATTTTCTATTTAGATTTTTAAACCTTTCTCCGGCATCATTATGCAAAGCATTTGCGGACTGCATCTTACAAGCCAGCAGCTAATGGTATGGTAGAGAGGCTTAATGGATCTATCAAGTAGGCAACACAGACAATCTAATTAGAAGAGGTACATTGGGAAAATACTATCGTAATGGCGCCGCTACTTGTGAACAAATAGCCACAGGAAGAACGACGGCGGAGCTAATGCTCGAAACATCCTGATGCCCAAAACGTAAAGTTGTACACATTATGTTCGTTTCTACAGAGCCCGAAATACAGAACCGTAAAGCACGCTACCAACGATCCTACGCTTAACTCTCAATTCCACTACGCTCGGGATCCTTTGTTCTGATCAAAAATAGAAGTAATGTAAAGAGCAACCCGATTTTGTCTGCACCGCTGAGAGTCACCCAAGCATGTGGCCTGGTACGTATCAGATGCCAAATGGCTTGCATATCAACGCCCGTCGGCTTTAAGTAGCAAATGGACCTGTAAAAATACATGTGAAAGTCAGAAGTAGCCTGATCCACCGCCCCACCAACGACACTGGTCCAGGCGGAACTCCAATAGAGCTGATAGTTACAAACCTGCATGAAATAAATGTTCCGAAGATGGAGGTAGCATTGTGATTCGCTATCTTGAGCTTACTCCATTTGGTTGAACTTCGCTCAACGCCGATTGCTCGATCAACCGTTTTAAGATGTTATCCGTGTCTATCGCAACGGTCGTATGCTTTTCGTTTACTTCGTTCCATATACATCTACTGCAGCTGGATTTGGCTGACATAACAGAAACGAATGAAAATTGAGGCCAATAATCTTGTCAACAGCGGATTTGGGATACTACCCGATTGGTTAATGCTATCGGTGCGACTGCTCTCCTAGTATATTGACCCTATAATCTATTCATTCCAGTTAACTGTGATTTCTGTTTCTTCCAGACATGTCCAAAAGGTTAGATAAGCACTTTGCAGCGGACTTTGCCACCATCCTTAAATAGTGCAGGAGCGAGGGTGTCTGTGCCAACAGCACGAAAACAATTGAGGGCTGCGATTGCGCTTAGGACCTTGGCATCGGATGGAGCGTTTAAACTTAACATCCATGGTTTAGCCTGATTTACATGAGCTGGAAACGGTATGAAAGCAAGGGCCAATTAAAATGAACTTGAATATACTCCGCTCAAATAGCCATACGGCGATACTTATTCTGAATTAGGGCACCAGCGCTGGCTCTGACTGTTTCATTTGCGCCTGGACTTCTAGGACCAATGTAGCATGGAGCAGCTTACAATAACTTCCTACTGCACCTTCTTTCTTCATTTCTTAAACCCGATTGCCTTCCTTATGAGCACGCAGGCTTTGTTTTGTTTCGCACCTATTAGACCGTCTGGTTACACTGTGTTCAGGTGCATCTGGGAGTATTTTCCTGGAATCTAACAGTTTACCGATCTCTCGGAGAGCGTGTGCATTGCGGACCATACCCCATTTCAGTGAAGTAACTTGTCGTTATGACAAGAAAACGAAACATAGGTACGCAGGCCATCATAGTAGGCTTGTTTGAACAATGTGTGACATAATTTATCAGTTGCCAATCAATGAGGCCGATCGTTCCGACTCCTTGTAAAGATCCTGGTAAAACGAAGAAGTGTTAAAGCATGATCAGAGTCGACACGGGTATTTCAGAAAGAGCGACAATCCAAGTGGGAATGACGCCCCCGCCAATTTATGACAAGGTGATAACTTTGGGACCACTGCTGATTATCGATAGATAGTCACGAATTGAAAATTCGACACTCAGGGTGTCTAAATCAGCGCTTCTTAAAAACAGACTGCTCCGAACACTGTTGGAACATACCCTCGCAGCCATCCGCTCTGTCAGAATGAAGTTTCTACTTAACACATAGCTGAGCTGAAACCCTCAGACAACCTATTTATGAATTCAGAAATACTGCTTGAACTAGTATATTTGATCTGCTCGCACTGCTAAGTAGATTGTTCAGCTCTTAGTAGAATCGCCTTTAGCAGCAGCAGAATTGCAGTAGTTTGGAAGCATAAGCGGAAACCACTAACATCGCGTAGTACAAGGGTTCCTAGCCCGGAGATAATTACCCCCAAAGCGGTAAAGCGGCGTTGTTCTGGGAGTTAATATCAGTTGAGAATCGGGTCATTAGTCAGTCGCAAAACAAGCGAATTAACAAAATCAGCTCTATAAGTACATATCGCTAACTACCAACGCACATTTGCCTAAGTATCCGTGACAAGTCTTTAGTCACTGCAAATAGATGACGCCTCCATCAGTTCCCGCGTCTATCGTTGTTCTTTTCATTCAGCAGTCATTCGCCGGGTCGAATAATGCAGTCCATTGCACCGCTGTCTGTCACCCTATCTTATTTGATGACCCTTCTTTTTTCTTTGTTAATTTAGAATATGACAATTTTGCGCCATAATATCATTTCTGACCAATCTAAATGTAGTCCTTTGCTAGGTTGTCTTCCTAGAGACATTGCTTTTCACTTCAGGGACACTCCATCGGGCTCAAATATGAAGCTTTCTTATGCGTCTCTTAAGCAGGAAATCGCGACCCGGCTGAAGCAACCAGAAAGTATGAGAATCCAACAGCTAGTTCAGGGCTTGCATTTAAGAGACGCGATGTCATCCGTCCTATTGAGAGAAACGCATAGACTCCCCTGCTCGTCTTCAATAGATGACTGCATGCTTCTAGAGCTTCGACTTCAAGTTATCGTCATATCCACCAAGGTCGCTTCCCTCACTCTAATCGCGCAACCGGCTAAGGCGATCATAGAGCATCGTCCTAAGGAAGCAGGTTATGCAACGCCAACCCTTTCCGCAGCCGCTGAATGCTCATAACGCCTCTCAGCAGCCACCTACTTCATGCAGTTATCACGCGGCCCCTCTATCTGAGCTTGTCATAGTACTTGACGAAATAGAGGCATTGCGTAGCTTTTTTGATTTTATTTAAACACACGTTAACTCACCGGTAACTAAGAGCAAGTCGGTGAAGCTCAGCAGCCCACCAAGTAACAAACTACGCTGGCATCACTGCCGTTTTTGTCCTAGGGCGGAGCGATTTAATTCGCCTTGCAGCTTCCTCTCGGCTCAATCGGTGAACCTTCCAAGCCTTAAATCCCTTATCAATATCTTCACCGGTCACATCTCCGGCCGTAGCCTACTTTAAGTTCAGGACTGCAAATATGTAACCGCGTTCATGCTTGATACCGTGGCTGATTAAGCGTGATTCCGCCTGCTCCTGGAGAGGCGACACGGCCGTCTACTCGCAGTCTTCTGGACGTCAAAGGCACACTCAGCCTTATTAATGGCCAACGCCCTTTAACCCATAATTTGGGTCTCTAGTACATTTCGCTGGGTGTTCATTATTGCCGACGTTCCGTTTGCCATCATGGGCATAGATTTCCTTAGACATTTCGACCTTTTGGTCTATGCGAAACAAATGAGGATTGATGACCCTGTGACGACTCTCAGCCACACTGGCACCAACGCCAGCATCTCAGCCATCACCTCAGTCTACGTTCGCCCACAGATCTCTCCCAAATACGCCGAACTTTTCTCTCACTTCCCTTAACACATTCAGCTCTGCCTGTGTCACATCAAGTCACTCACCATATTCAAACTAGTGGCATGCCTGTCTCATCACGCGCGCCGACTTTCGCCGGGAAAGTTTAAGCCAGCTAGGGCTTAGTTTGAGCGTATGCTCGAACATTGAATAATTTGTCCTTCAGAGAATTTCTGGTATACTCCACTCCAGATTGTCCCAAACAAATCTGGAGACGTCCTTGCAGTGACTACCAGGCACTAAATAAGCTTACGATCCCGGATAGGTAGTCTATCTCACACACACACAGGGGCTTACTGCATGCGTTACAGTTAAGACTTTCTTTATCAAGATCGATCTTGGTCGTGCCCACTACCAGATACCTGTCAAGGAAGCTGACATACCTGAAACAGGGTCGGCAAATACTTGCTTAAACTTTTACGAATGCATTTTGAACAGTGCAACGCGCGCAAACCTTTCAGCATTTCGACCACGATGTCACCCATGGCTTAGATTTGCCTACCCCCACCTCGTCGAAATTCTGTTCGGCAGTTCGTTCGACGAAGAGCATTTAACTCCTATTCAGTCTCTCTTCCAGGAGTTGACCGAACACGGTGTCACTGTCAACCCGACTAAGCGCGAACCAGGCAAGTCCTGGGTAGAATTATTAGGCCACCTCGTCTTATCATCTGGCGTTGAGGTCCTTGCAGACAAGGTCTAAACAATCGAAGGCTTCCCAGCCCCGACTTCACCTAAGCACCCACGTCGACTTTGTGGTCAAGCCAACTAGTACGGATTCTTAACTCATGCAGCCTCTGACTAACATCCTTAGAGTAAACCAACGTCAGTTTGCTTTCCCCGACGCAGCACACACGGCTTTCACCGAGCTCAAGGATGCTACCTCCAACATTACTCTTCTACCTCAAGCTGAACAGTCTGTTCGCGTATCTCTGACAACTGGAGCTTCAGATATTGCGGTAGGAGCTGTTCTCCAACAACATCTGGGTGCGCACTGTCGACCACTCTGTTTCTTCTCCAGACGCTTTCAAACAGCGGAATCCCGCTACAGCACGTTCAGTAAAAACCTGCTTGCCATCTACTTAGCTATTCGTCACTTATGACACACCTTAGAAGTTCGGGCTTTCAATGTTTTCACTGACCACACGCCTCTCATTTTGGTCTTTAATTCATCTTATGACAAATATTAAGCACGAAAAACTAGACAACTAGACTTTATTACGCAGTTCACTGCTGACACACGTCATGTCTCAGGTACCGCCAACCTCGTAGCTGACGCTCTCTCATGCGTCAGTCACTCTGCACTCTTTGCTTACTGTTGATCTCGCCGCCATGACAACGGTTCGAGCCCAAGACGAAGAACCCAAAGCACCCTGCAGTCCAATTCGCCGCATGTGCAACCCGTTCCTATCCAGGTTACGGACGAAACTATCCTATGTGACTCTTCCACAGCTTGTCCAAGACTAACCGTACCCGCCTACTTCAGTTGCACAGTATTCAACACCCTTCTCTCATTGTCTCATCCTGCTATACTAACACCTTTAAAACTGGTCACCGTGCGTTTCGTTTGGTTGAGCTTAAACTGAGCTCGAGCTTCTCTTCATTGTCAGCACTCCAAGTTACATTGACATATCTGTAATCCTCTCGGCTCATTCCCCATGCCGGATGCGTGTTGCTCTCAAGTACATGTATATTTGGTTGGATCCTTGCTTCCCTCTCGCGGATCCGTCTACGTACTGATATGCGTCGACCGCTTCACAAGATGTCCAGAAGCCATTCCTGTACCAGACTGCACCGCGAAACAGTCATTCATGTCTTGTTGGACCGTTTTGTGTTCCACTAAGGAAGCCCATCTACCATAACTAACGACCGCGGAAAGCCTTGCGCATCTTTACACTTAGATACTTTCTACAACTTCGTAGGTTGCCGCTGTATCCATGCAACGGCATACACGTTGCTGCGAATGGCCTAGTCGAAAGATTTAATCGACAGCTTAAGTCAACTGTCTATGCCACTTATGACCTTAACTACAGCGAAGACATTCCGTTAGTACTGCTAGGTACCCGCAACAGCGGCAAAGCTGACCTGCAATGCGTATCAGCATAGCTGGTCTACGAAACGACACTTAAGCTGCCTGTATAGTTCATTTCGCCTCCTCTCCATCGTGTATGCCACCATCAAACTTCACAGCCTCCATTTCCCACCGTATGCATTCGCTGCGCCCGATGCCTTCTCGTGAGCAGACCGGAGATGTGAAACTGCACAATGGACTATCTACCTGCCTTCACGTTTTCGACCGCAAAGAAGCAGTTAACCCCCACCTTCAGCGTCCCTACACCACCCCTTCAGAGTTCTCCAACGAACTCCTGAGCATTTTAACTTAGACCAGATTAGTCACAGAAAAACAGTGTCCATCCATCGTTATAAGTTGGCAGTTGGAGAAGATCCGCCTCAAATTTACCTGGTACGGCTGCAAAGGTAAATTAACTAGCAGCTGCATCTTCCGCAGCAGGTACTCTAGACCACTCTTTTATATCTTGTCTCTCCGCCAACCCAGCCCCAATCCCAGGCGACTGACCGGCGCGGTAGACAGGCCAATCGCCCCATCCGCTTTTCAGATTTTGTTAATGTCTGCTATGCCATTATACATGCGAATTTTCCACCTTTCTTGGTAAGCCTGCTTATATTCACAAGTTTATTGCAGAAGGGCAAAAACCAACAAACCCTTTTCTATAAAAATATTAACAAAATGTGTAATCTATTTATTTCGTATAATTGCCTCTTTATCTATACGGCATCACGCCATCTATCTTGACCATGTTCCACCATCCCCGAGTTTTACATTTCAGAACGCAAGTCCTCTGAGAAACCATGCTATCCGCTGACCCACCTTCCGGAAGCCTCCGGCCCCATAATCCTGGTTCCAAGGTACCGCGACTCCCCAGTACTGGTGCCACAACGACTGCTCTGGCCCCCAAAGAAGACATCCGGGATTCTTCGTGGGACGAGGATCGTTACGGCCATGGACTACGAGTGCGGTGGGGGGAATGACACCTCTCATGCGCACCGTCGGGCAGCAGCGAGGGAAATGACTTTTTGGTCCTTTTTCTGGACTAGCAAGACTTTGCAGTCCGGTCAGCCCGCTCCGACGGCCTACCGATGATGCACTCCAGTCCAAAGCCAAATGATTAGTTGGAAATAACAAAGAAGCCGGGATCCAACAAACTACACGCGCGCCTCTCTGTCCGCTTGCGCCTACTGCAACTACTACTCTACTTTCCCATCCTCCTTTTGTCCTCCCACCTGACATCTCTATAAAAGGCTTTTCTCATTTGGCCTTCTAGGGGAGACACCTGTAGTGAACATGAAACACTTACACTTTCAGTATTTTGTGACATCGGATTTTATTATTGTTTGTATCTTCCGAACGTCCGTTGGTTTTACTGACGGTTCCTCTGGTTCACTTTCAATCTCTCTGTTATTCGCACGCAATCTTGCTCCGTGCACTTGTTAAGTTCCTTCTGGTTCTTTGCAGCTCTTTACAATACAAGTTGGGCCCGGACAAGAACTCACTTGTGAACAACTTTTATTCGTATTTAGCTGCAAACCTCTACGACACCACCTAGGGTAAACCACGAAAATATTCACATATATATAACATCTATTTGCCTAATATTTTGCGAAACCATGGCTTCTGGCAAAAACGATCCTTAAAAGAAGCTTTTATGCCATGAGTCTTCACCAATCTTGTTGGTAAACTTGTTGAGTACACGCAATATTATTGTGCAGTAATGTGTTCACAGTGGTGTGCATGAAACCCAGTAAATTGGAAGATCATTTCGGACGAAGTCATTCCCAATTTGTAGGAAAAGTTATTACGTTCTCCAAACGGAACAAATTTGCGCTACAATTTTCGCGCCTGGATAATTCGGGCTCTTTTTTCAGTCAACTGTATCTGGTCTTGAAGCTCCTTACCGCATCACTCTTAAAATCGCTAAAAACAAGAAACCGCATAATACACAGTTATATGAGTCGAACGACGTCGCTTCTTGTTCCCAGCTACTTTCTATGTTCGGTACATAAAAGGCGAGGGCTTCGAAGAAGAGCACTTGTTCACAGAAGCATGGAGCACAATTGCACTTATGGAAGATGTCTTTAAAACCGTGAAGCATTTTGTCCAGGAAAAGGAAATACAGAGGTCGAAGTTGGTGAGTGTCTGTACAGACGGATCAATATCTATGTTGGACGTCCATTCTGGATCCCAAATATTAGGTAAAATATTTGCTCCGCTCGCTACCTTTAGTCATTACATCATATATCGTCATGCTTATCAGTGAAAACCCTTCCACCTGCTTAACTGGACGCGATAATCAACCTAGTGAAAATACTAAATGTCATCAACAGTAGTGCGACCTATATAAGTTTTCAGAGTTGTACAATCAATTTGGGAGCAAATTTGACGTGCTGTTGTTGCACACAGAAGTGCGTTGGTTGTCACGAGGCATAGAGTTTCTCCAAGTGCACGAGATTCGAAAAGAAACTGCAATGGTTATTGAAAGAAAGGATGTGCGTAAGTGAAAGTGGAACGGGTTACACGTTATGAAAACAGCCAATGTTTTTATTTCCAAACTGGCACATCGTGCGGATATCTTCGGAGAAATTAATGCGCTGAACCTCAGCTTGCAAGGAGATATGATCAATGTTTAACTGCTCAAGATAGCGTTGCAAGTTTTCCTCGCTAATTTCAGCTTTACAAACGCAGAGTTGCAGTTGACGACATGTCTACGTTTCCAGAACTAGCAATGGTGTTCCTTGGATGAAATGAAAAACGCAATTCACAGATGATATAACTGCCAGTTCTTCATAGTGCGTTTACAGTCAAACTCCAGTTGACCCTGGCTATGCAGGCCTGCCCATGGCGACCAGGCAAAAATATCCTCAACGATTTTCCTATATTTTCTTATTGGTCTTAACCTGGTTATGGCGACCACATGTCTAACGCTACCGTAACCATGCTTTTTGTTCTTAGACGTCCTACCACCCGCTCAAAGCGACTAACGCTAGCAAGACTACAGAGACTGCTAGTAGAGGTGTCAAGAAATTTTCCACTGTAGCGCTCAGAGCTTAGATTTCGTTTACAGGTGTCGTAATTGCCCCAGAAACCAGACCATATGACCTCCACTGATTCATGATCGCTCACGTTCACGCATTCTGTTTCCTTATCCGATTCCTCATGGTTGGTGGCATCCAGTTTCGGATTTGCCTCTCACAGTGGCCAGCCAAAGGACGCCTGCGCCTACAGAGGGACCATGGGTGGCTTGCGCTGCACCACCCACAGATCCAACCAAACCCTTCATATCCACTGTAAACCCGAAGGAATAAGACCGGGAGGCATGTGGATGGGAGCCACGTTTCATCAATGGAGCCGGCTTACACTCCTTCACAGGCAAACACAAGCACGCTGTACTTGGGGAATCAAGCACGCACAAGGCGGTGGCTAGACAGATGTCCGCTCCACACTGACTGCATGGAACCACTCTCCGAACCTATCACGTCCGCAATGACCGTGCACCCCGTCCCCCCAGCAACGACCAACTGTCTCCTAGAGCCCGTATGGAGAAGGTAGTGGGTAATAGACAGGTATGCACATTGTCAACATGCACATCAAGATCAGGCACACAGGGGACATCAAACAACAGCCAATCACTTAGAATGACGTTATAAATAAAATATACATGTTAAAATAGACAGATATGCAGACAACTCTTCCCTAAATGAGCAAATGAAGTAGCATGTTTAGCAACCAATCCGCGATAAGTACAAAATGTCCAGAAATTACTCACAAAATAATACCAACACATTAAAATTGACGAAAATAACCACTGTTAGAGTAAGTAACATAGCCAGTTAATGGAAGATTATTCAGGTAGGCAAAACAAACCAAATAAAGTGGAACGAAATTTATCCAGTTTAAATTGACTAAGTTTATGTGTAAGTTGGTTTAGCCCAACTGCGGTGAAGAAGCACCTTGAATGCAACATCAGCTTCAGCATGGGGCTCAATTCGATTCCTCATAGGCTTGTTAATACCCACGCTATTGCAATCGACCACTTCTCGTTGCGTACTCCCCCAATACCACTGGTTTATTCTCACCCCAGAAGTCACATCGGTATCACACCAGACTTGTGCAGTGACACATTAACCCCTGGATATCACCCTATGTAATTAATTAACGTGTCCCGTTATGGGCTGTGCAGTGAAGCAATCGGATAGAGCCATGTTGCGAAACCAAAGAGCCGTGGGGCTACGATCGCGCATTCTGGATTTTGTGATACGGTTGTACAGTCGCAAATAATGTGATTATCACTTGCTGTATCTATTTGTTTACTTTGTAATCAGTTGGTGGGCAGCACTGAGCAGGTACTATTGAGGCACGTCTTTAATGAATATTCATGTTTGTTGGCATACTTCTTTTTAAAGATCCTTACGAAGGAAAAAGTGGTTAGTTCCAAATCAGCCAAGCCAAAGTCATTAACACTTGGAGAAAGACTATCAGTAATTCGACAAATTAAAGTAGGTAAAAGTTCGCGAACATTGATAAAAATTTCTGGGTAGCAAGATCACAAATCCTTCTAACTTCAAAGAGAAAATCCGTTTTCGAACGACTTTGAGAACAGCGCACCAAGACTGAAAAGAAAGAATACTAGAAACACAGATATGGAGACATAAACGCACTTTGCTGGAAATGGTGCCAATGAGCCCTGGTGAGTGAAATCCCGTTATCTGAACCCGTGATTCAAGAACGACTAATGCACATCGCAAAGGAATCGCAAAACCTATACTTTAAAGTGTCAAATTGTTGGCCGCAAGTTTTCATCGGTGGACACAACCTTGTGTTTGGTGAGCATTCAGGAGAAAGCGGTGACGCAGATAGGTGTGCTGCATTTGATTGGACAGTAAAGTTACCTGAAATATATTCTGGCTACACAACTGGAGACACTTTTGCTTCAGGAGGAACTGATTTGTTGTTCAAAGCAAAGTCAGCTGAAAGATTTTCCGTTAAAAGAGGGAAATGAGCTGGTGGGAAAAGTAATAGGGAGAGTGTCATAGTTATACTGCTCACTAACTTGTTGGGGTGCGAGAACCGGCTTTAATGGTTGAGAAATAAGCCAACCGTCACATTGTTAGAAGCATCAATATGAACACTATTGTAGTTTACAATAATAATAAAATGGTATGGATGACTACAGGTATTTCCGAGGATCGACTTTAATGTTTTGACAGAAATTGTAGAAAAAATGCATGTCACATTGTTTATTGACAATGCCACTTGCCATCCCAAGTTCCAGCTACTTAATCTCATATAGCAGATCTTGCCACCCAAAATCACTGTATTAGTCCAACCCCTCGTCCAGAGTGTCACACAGAAGTCAGAAAATAGGGCTGTTGTATCCTATTACGATCATGGAATCCCACAAAGACATGTCCGGAACTGAACTCATGAACGACGTCGTGTCCAGGACAGCTTTCAGATGGAATGAGGTGGAGAACACAACAACCTATGTGTTTTGGTAAAGCGGGTTTTTCTTGTCATGCAGACATCTATTCTGAGAGAACAATGCAAACTGGACCTGAGACAAATGAGAAAATTGTACCTCATACAACCTCTATTGCTATGGATACGCTTTCAAAGGAATTGTTTGGATGCCAACTGGCTGACAGCCATATGTTCGATTCTTATCTCCAAAACTGTAACACAACTGTAATAAACTGGAACATGACTACCGCTTCAATTTTAGCAGCTGAGGATGTGAATAGTGAAGCAGACGATGAGCAGGGACAGGATTCTGTAGGCGTTCTGAAAACGTATACATTCACAGACCCACAAGTTGCTGTTGATGTGTTGCGCTCTTACGCACTACATAGCGGACACAGTGACATGCTTGAAATTACCATGAACGTGGAAGAAAAACTAAATGAATTTTCATTTCAGCTACCAAGCAACAAACCAATATACTTGATATTTTTTCATCTGATGGAAAGAGATAAAGGCGGAAGCATTATATGTACGATTTTTCCAAAACTTGTCGATTGCGGTGAGTTGCAGATCTGTTTTTAAAATGTTGGCTCATAAACCGGAACTTGGTAATTCTTATTATCCTTATATCCCACATTATAAGACACTACTTTTGGCGCCTTACGTAAAAGCTAAAAATAATTATAGAAACTGTTGGTTTACAGCTTTATTTCGCGATTTGACAATTTAACACACATGCGGAGTCGATCATGATAGTGTTGCCCATGCATGAACATGTCCATGACGATCATCTGTCCAAGGCAACCACTTTTGTCGTTCCCTTGAGTGGTCACCTTGGAAAGGTTTCACGGTATCATCAAATATTTCCCTTATTTGGAAAATCGCCAAGTAAAGGCCTTGCTGCTAAGACCCTTTTCAATGAATAAAGAAATGTTTCCATACACTGAAAATCAAAGGCAAAATGCATTTCTTTGGAATACGCGAAGATAACGAATTGAAAGCAGATTTCCAAAGTACACAACTGGTAACAATTATGGCAAAGATAAACGGTGAGTATGCATTGCTATCGGAAACGGCATTACGAATATTGATCCCATTCGCAACAAATTATATATATGAAGTGGATTTTAGACGATGGTAATAATAAAAACAAAAGTATAAACCGAATGAACTAGGTGTGTTAGCCAAAACTGCACAAAGTATGCCAGAAATTATTTGCGCTGTAATATCATCCGTCTGGTTAATGTATATTGCCAATCGATTGCTTACACTTTTGCGCCAAGCTTGCCGTTTTATTTCTTTGAATGATGGAGGCTAACTCCAAACGACTATCCGTTCCCATAATTAGAAGCAAAAAAGCGTGATATTTATTCGTTAGTTAGCGTTTGGAATGGAAATTCAGGGTTATTGATTATAGTATACGCGATTCGTGAGGGACAGTCTCAAAAAGATTGGGAACCGCTCGTCTACAGTAACATGCGGAAATGGTTAGTGTGAGATCGCTTTCTAACAGCACCATTAAAGTCGCAACCAGGACACCAGCACGAGCACTTTGGATGCGGTACTTATTGAAACAGTCATGTCTCTTATTCGCACTACATTCAGTCGCGTGGACCTACGTTATATCTTGTTCCCAAGTTGCTAGTTTATGTTCAGTGCATAAAATACGACGGCTTCAAAGAAGAGGGTTTGTTATCAGGATCACTGAGCACTAGTGCACCATTTACGATGTGTATTGGCCGAAACCGCAACAAATATGCCAGAAGCTCTTTATTCATCACTTCTCCAGTTAATGATAAATTGCACAAAGTGGAGTGTTTTATTTATTTGCACGACTAAAATTAGGTACCCGTGGCATTAATCTCAGCTGCATTGTAGCCAAATGTGCAATAGTTATTAGGTAATAGCCTTTTGATAGCTTGGGGGCAATTGTTTTTAGTAAACCCGCTTTGGGGGTAACAGCCACAAAAATGTTGGAAACCACTGGTCTAGTAGGACTACATGAATCAATCTTGGTTACTGTCGTCAAGCGGGTTGCACACAAATTATTGTTTACGTGAATCCAATCCACCAACAATGACTGCGCTTTGAAGATTTGGAAGACACCCACCCCAGCATAATCACTGACTATCTAATCTGCGGATGCGGATGCAAGAAGCCAATAGCGAGAGGACAAATCTGGAGAATTAATCCAACAGCCAAGGAATGGTTGTAGATCCTAGTTTCAGGCACAAAAAAACACGACAGTACGTGCTTGCGCATGTAGCCTGTTGCAATACAGTCGAATCAGCCTTACTCCCCACCATTGTTACTTCTCAAAATGGGCCATTAACCGATATTGACATCTTTCCCAAAAGGGAAAAACCATTAAGTCACTATATACCACTTCAATTGTAACGTACTAAGAAAGCCAAAATTCTTACTTTTAACTGAAGCCAACAAAAGAAGTTTATTCAGAAGAGCATGGACTATAAGTTAAATATATGACATTAACATCTTACCTGGATAGTTATAGAAACTGGAGCTACTGTATATTTTTGCTGAGAGAGCAATTTAACGTCACTTGTACATTATTTCGTGCAGATATCCGAGTCAATTTATCTCTGATGAAGTCCAATGTTGATAAGCAATCCTTGCCTTACCCACGCCAAAGTCCTAAGCTAAAGAGATCATTCATACAGATATTTGCTCTTGAAGGTGACACGATCTGACTGCTGTTACTCATAGAGGCATCCGCCAAGTCGTCTTTTGAGTCGCTGCCTTCTTCCTCTTCTAGTCTGTTCTTTAAAATATTACTGACGATTTCGTCGTCAACATTTGTCAGATCTGAGGTACATTCCATATGGTTGTCAAGGCGACGAACGATGGGATTGTGCAAGTGCTGATCTCGTCTTCAGCGTTGACGGTGTCCCTAGAAGTTGCATCGGATTCTAGTCGACTGAAGCAAAATTTTAGTAAATAAATAAACAAATAAATTATATATTCCTCGACGATGCGACAAGCTGTTCCCTAGAATGAACTGATCAAATAATGGTACTACTTTTCCATGACATTTCAGCAATAATTTTTAGAGATAAAAATGGGCGCAATTGCAAATTAGGTTAAGCAGGGTAATCAGAATCGTTCTGCTATTTTTACCTGCCATTGAATCAGGATTTTTCATAATTAAATGACATATTTGGGGCCGAGAGAAAAAAATGTAATGAAAGGGGCTGTTGTCCGTAATGTCATTTGTATGTTTCGGAAAATTATTCAGACACCATGGATACCGTTTTCAAATGCGTTATCTAGGGACTGGGATGTCCCGAACATCTTAATCTCGTTTTGGACGGTTAAATGCTTACTAATCACAAGCTTAAAATTGCCAAGAGTATAGCATGTTCTGATATCACTTGGAAGTTAGTTCCAAATCTTTGAGTATTGGGGTTAGAAAGAAACGTTCTCTGATTCTCGTAGAAAATTTTGGAATCATGACATTTACATCTTTGTTACGTATTGGGTATCTGCTGTTAACGTTATGTGAACACCGTTTTCAAGACTGCGAATTCGACTACTTATGATTCTGTAAAGAAAACACAGGTTCAGCTGCAATATCCGAAGCCGAACTGAGTCAAATCCAAGTTGATCACATCTCCCTGTACCTCAACTTTGAGGAATATCCGTATAGCTTTTCGTGAAGCATCTCTGGACCCTATCAAGAGCGTGCTGGTCAGATTTCCGTAGATTAGACTGTACCATTAAACAGTATTCCACGGC
>OX104067.1:93727769-93801677 GCA_944474145.2 Dicrocoelium dendriticum
TTGAATGAGTCCCAGTTGACAGAATTAAACAGAGGATAATGCTTTGTTTTCTGTACATCGGCCATGCGTAGTCTTAGACAGCATTTGATTACGCGATGATCGCTCCCTGGAAATGCATTAAGAACGTTAACACTGATTGCAGGTTTGCCCAATGAAAAAATGAGATCCAGAGTACTTTCACCTCTGGTAGGTCGGGAGACTTGTTGCTGCCAACCATTCATTCAGATACAGGAGCTAAGATTGTGGTATTTCAAAGGAGCGGTTCCTATGGACCGTGAAATCGAAGGCAGATTGAAATCACCTCCAATAATGTTATGTAAAAATGGTAGGCCAGCGGCGCATTCAAACGTGAGCGGCAAAAGTTCTGGGTCTTCTTATTTGCCTTTTGACGTACTGTATATACGTGCCATAAGCAGCTGCTACTGGTTAACCGATATCGTCAGCCAGAGTGATTCCTGAAAATTGTTCAACACTGGGTTATCGAATGTTGCTGCTGTGAGCGAATTTTTCAGATAAATTACGCAGCCACCACCTCGACGACCAGGCCGATTCTTCATAAACTTGTTATATCCGAAAATAGTTAACTGAGTATCAGACATGCCATCATGGCACCAGGATTCAGTTACAACTAATATATCAGGATTACTCACCAAAGCAAACGAGCCTAGTGTGTGGATTTTAGAGTAAAGAGAGCGAATGGTTATCAAAAATACCGAGATAGATGTGAAATATGAAGTAGATTTTTTAGGCTGTGTTATAAACACTGGAGTTTCAAGCCGTGTGGCTGGACCCAGGTTAGAAATTATTAAAAAAGTGTGCGTATTGCCAACGGTGGAAAAAGGTTTGGAGGTGGCCACAGCGGAGCGGGTTGAGACTGAGTATGGCCCTCTAGAAAATGGTTCCAGGGAAAAGTCCATGATTACTGCAATGACCTGTGGGAGGTGGAGAGTTAGGTTGTAGCCTCTGCATCATGTCGCAAAGAGGCTGTTGATTACGTAACGCATTGATAGGATTCAGTGGATTGCTGTTATTTCCATCTATGGGTAAGATCCGCTTACTTGCGCTCGATATAAAATGATACACTATACGCGGTGGAGGCACACTGGTGTCAATCAATACACAACATCAGCATAATTCATGTGGTTTGTTGACGGGTTCGGAACGTCATGATACCCAATTACACCGTGTGTAAGGTGCAAAGATAGCGGAACGTCTTCCATAACTTTATGATCAATGGGTGTACGTTTATCCAAACAAAATGACGATACAGAGACGGCCGATGATGCTTGCGGTAAATCTAGGTCAACCGTTCTTTTACTATCAATCAATTTGACCGGATCCATCGAGATTCTCGATGAGGTTGGACACTGGCCAAAGCAGACTCTAGGCGGGACATGACAGTTCGAGGCTTGAGGTATCGCTTTTGCATGCAACTGAGATTTAGCAGGTAATGCAGTTGTAATTCGCTGATCCCCAATGTTGTCACTTAGCATACAAGAAAGATTATTAGGAAACCTTATATGACTGCCAGAGCTTATTATCCAAGAGGAAGCACCATGTACATCACTAGTTTTGCGGACTGTAGTCGTTTTGGGCTTGGTCGGCTTAACACGCTTAGCCGTGAAACTGTGGCTTAGTGGAGGTTCTCCAATAACCAATTTTGCATCTGACTTTGACCTTAGCTTCGAAGGGCGAGAATTAGGTGTTCTACCGGACACAGCATCTAATGCAATAGAGTGGCCAGCATATTAATGTGATTCCTTGTTAATGTCAGAAACCACTTGATCATTCACCGCTTCGTCCCTATTTGCAGCAAGCGAAGTATTATCCTCACATTTGTGCTGGCCACTAGATGGAGCAATATCAACTGGGTGACGGGCGTCATATGGCTGTTGGGTATTCTGTTTTACCTCAGACGTTCTCCTCCTTATCTCTCGTTGTAGCGGGGTTTCGTCCTCCATAATTTTCACTTTTTAAGGTCGTGTTAAGCACAATGAGATTGCGCTTTAGAATAAATTGTTTAGCGATAAGTTCATTTTGCAACTGGAAAAGTATGGGACATGCGTAGCGCATTACATTTTTTCGTAGTCTGATGCAGCTGGACCAACAAGATTGCATACCGCATGCAACCTTGTTGCGACTATAAACTGTCTACAACTTTATGAAAGGAATTTAATTGCATTGCGCATAGAAATCTTTGCGTTGACATGCACCGCCGATGATAAGCCAGATAACACATTGTATTCTATGTGAAGAGGAATTCGGTCCGCAATTTCCTTTCTTGAACGGGTTCTCAGATTCATCATCACACTTTGGTCCATGGGTTGAAGGAAGCTTGCCGCTTTTGCTTGCAAAAAATTTCGTTTAAAAGTTTTTTATTCTCTCTACCTGTGGATGCTGTGTGCAATTATTCATGAGCAACGTAACTTTTCGGCCAAATTGACCTAGCTCGTTGTCCCATTCGCGGACCCACGCAGTACATAGTTCTTCTGACATCCACGCATATTTTAGCTCTATAAATTACGGGAAGTTTAAGTACTTTTACGCTATTAAAACATTGTTATTTCTTACATCTTAAATCCATACTATATTGCTTTTTTCCGTGCCTGTCATATTCTCGTAGAACAGGATAATTATGCTATCCGTAGATTTTTGATTTGCTGCAATTATCCGCATCAAAACACAAAAAGCATTCTGGAGTTGCTCAGAAAAAGGATCTTTTTCATCTGCATCGTACACGTCGTCATCATAAAAAGCATTTAAAAGTTCAGGCGGCCGATCATTCAGCAATTTTTTATAGACTGCTCTGTCCGCGGAACTCTTTCGCCATATGTACATGTATACACAAGTTGAGTTCTATTCTTCGATATTCCCATCCGTCATTCTGTGTCAGCACATGTTTTTTCTAGCCTTTCCCCTAATTCTTCTGTCTTTCTCTGCAGAAGCGAGCTTGTAACTGTTTGGTTGGGCTCACGAACCAAGAACATCCAGCCTTCCATACAGTTTCTTCTTCGCCGTTTCCACAGTAAAGCAATACAACGGGTTTGTCTGTATAATTCCTAGAGTGCTCACGTTAAACGTCGCCAACTAACCGGAAATGCGCGGCCTGATAAAGGGCTGCTGCAGGTAGGCGTCCAGTGGGTCGTGCGGGAAAGTACTTGCAAATGGTTGAACTGCAGTAGCTTAACGGCTGCTGTCAACGGGGCTAGGAATTACAGGAGGAAGGCTAGTAATAGGAATCGGGATGGAAATATGAAATAGGGTAGCAAAATAGAAGGGTGGCGCCAGTATTAGCATAATTTTCTTAATCGGCCCGTTGAATGAGGTAGATTATTCGACCTTTAAGTCTACGCGAAGGCTGTTACAGCATGTGGTTGCAGTTCGGAGAAATAGTCATGGTAGTACTTGGGCTTAGATACTGCCAGGACACCCAGACCTAAACTTCAGAACGATCAGGGTCTTCGGCCATTTGGGTCAAAAGCGTATCCGCAAGCCGCGCCCAGGTAGCATTTATTTGGTCTCGAAAAATTGGAAGCCATCCCATTTCAATCTTCCATCTTGGGGAACCAAGGGACTGAGTGCTTCCGTCATCTAAAAATTGACCAAGCTGGTAGGAGTATCATTCACTGTCTCTGAATACCCCACCCGATAAAGCCCAATGGGTCGATGATGTGCCCAAACTCTCGCATCACGTTAAAATTCAGTCGCATTGCTTCATTCACAAGTCCGGAGGTACTTGTAGTGCTGGTGACGGAATCAGTGGTTTAGGACGCTATGTCGACCTAATACCTGAATTTAGTCTAATGGTTTGACCATACTTTTGCCGATAAATTTCTGTCATTGAGTCTAGCTAGTTAGTGTTATACATAACTATATCAGATTCGGTGCCCGCCAGTGGTACTTCGTAGTAAATTAAGTAAAAAATTTAAATGTGCACAGTATATTTGTTGACAAGTTCCAGCAAGGATTTGTGTTCCAAAACGAATTCAGGCCATTGCCTTTTCTGGAGGTAACGTGACATGTGGTTCGTGTATTATCGAAATTCTCCTTGTCCATTTTAACTACTTGTGCCCTTGAGCTGGATAAATTATAGAGTATTCATTAGTTTCTAGCTTCTCGCTTTACAATGCCTTTGGAATCCTCGTATGTTAACTAGGTTGTATAATTTGTGTACATGTTCCAAACCGTCTTTGGCTCCGCCCCAAAAAAATAGACCAATGCAACTGCTATTGTTATCCGGATGTGTACATGTGAGCGAAGGGAAAACAGCTAGGCCGACTTGACGCGATTTCATTTCTTTTCGATATCGCTACAAACCAGCGAAATTTCATATGTCTTTGTTTAGTCTAGCTGAGAATTCAATCAATAAGAGCGGCAACAGAAGCAACCATACACTAAAGACACGGTTACGTACTTTGGTGATATAGACATAAGCTAAGTTTGTCATCAAACTCTGGTAATCGTCGTTATTTAACATGACTCTCATGAAATCGTTACGAGTACTTGTATACACAAGATCAATTAGAGAACTGATCTGATACTCTGTAAACCAGCTGTACCTTCGATTCATTGGTGTGTGCAAAAATAGAGCTTTACCTGAATTTTGGTTTTCAAAATTACGGTGTAGCAAGTCGGGAAACAAACCAAGTCAAGTTGTTCATGGGCACAATTTATGCACGTGAAGTTTCATTGCAATCATTTCTAGTAATAAACAATGAATACGTAAGGGTTAAGGAACAATGCTTCACAAGACCCTTTGGGTTGGTTGGTGGGCTGATGAAACACACTAATAAAATAAATGGTTAATACATCATGTGTGAAAAGTTGTTCTTTAATTATTTTATTTTTGTGGTCCTGCAAATCGCGTAGTATATCAGTAAATGCAGATAAAAAATAATAAATCCAAAGTATATTCCTGCAAGAGAATAAAGATGTAGTGCTAATTAGCAAACTGAAGTGATTGTGTGTGCTATCCAACCCTCATTTAAATATCGCTAGTATTGGTGTAGAAGCGAACGATTCTGGGAGAGCATTCCACGAATAACACACAAGCTGAAAGAAATACCTGCGGGCACTCCAGGCTGTTATGCTATCCCGCGAGTTTCAGTGACCAAGCTATTATTTTTGTACTGAGATTGAATTCTAGTATGTTGTGACAAAAGATCTGGGTACTGCGTAATGAAGTAGACCATTAGCAGGTAGCTTCGTAATCAGGAATATTGTCTGCTGAATTCCCCTCCCACCCCCGAATGGTTTTAGTATCTGCTCTTGTTGGACAATAAGGATTCCAATTAATAGGGTATAATTTCCATTATTTTCTAGAACTCGAGCCTACAACTGGACGGATCATGGTTACATGTGCGACCTGCTCAGGATTGCGACGCAGTCAATGGTTTGGGCTTTAACAGGGATAAGATTGGGACGTTTGTCGTGTTATGTCTCCAGTTCGCGGGCATTCCCATTTGGTTGTTTTCCGTGTAGCTAGTTAGTGCTATGATGGCAGAAGTTTGATGGTTGGAGGAAAGGAATATGAAAAGATGATGCAGTTGGAGTCACCAGTCAAAATCAGGTGAGTAATACACTGTCTTCATTAGCAGGCTGGAGTAATGCAGCTGAAACTATGTGTATGTATCAAGTTAACAATTGCAACACGAAGAAAAAGGTTGTATTTGGGTAACACAATGGATCATCATATTCAAGTTGATTTATCGGAATAATTTAGGCAGTATTCGCATCTTAGGGTGTTAAGGCATAGCGTAGTGTTTAGACATTGCTAGGTCTAATCATGGTGTTGAACTAATCAAGTTGGGTTTTAGGCTGCCAGATGGTTGAGATCCTGGGTGAGCTCAGTTGCATTCCTTTCAGCCTTCACTTGTAGTTGCACATCTAGAGCATGCGTGAGTACGCACGGAAAAGGTATTGTTGAAAATAGAGAAGTAAACATAAAGTAGACAAAGAAATAACCCCCTATTCCCTGCAAAGTAAGGATATATTCCGTAGACCGTAATTTTGTAGGACAGGCCAAAGACAGGATGATTATGAAACTGTGCAATAGTTGACCGATTTTTCGCGCAGAGGTGGAATGGAAAGTAACCGCAACTAAGAGCGAAGCTGTGGTCTCAGGAATGATTAATTGGGAAATATTTGTAAGACCTTAGGAGGGTAGAGATGAAATAACTAGGAAACAGGAATACAAGAATTTCAATACAGTAAGAAGTAGGGTAAGAAAGAACAAATGAAGTAATACGGGCATTAATGGAATCGTCTCCCAGTGACCTGCTTCCATGCAGGGCAGTCCCTTAGGAGGTTTCTCCCACACGTCCACACATCATCCGGTCATGTGTCGGTGTGGTTTAATAACAAGCTGGCCAATACCGGTTTTATTCATTCTTTGGGCCGTTGTTTTCTTTTGGTGAGATAGTTAATTGGATGTCCGACGTTGCGGTTGCTCCATGTCAGTAAGCTCGTGTTTCGGCCATGAGTTCTAGGCTTGGACTGGTATCCGACTTGGGGATAGATATACGCATTCAGCAAATGTCAAGATGTCAGGAAAGTCTATTCGTACAATCGTTCTTCTCAACAACCAGAAGTGTTGCTTACCAGCTTTCGATGCCAATGGGATTGCTTGGAGCAACTTGAGTCATCCTGAAACAGCACCAAAGATTAGGTTTCACGGACGATGGCTGCAATACGTGAGTCCTGTGCATTTGGGAGTAGATATTTTGGCGCCGTATAAAAGGTGTCTTGCATTTTCTCAAGTTGCAATGCAGTACATTTTGGATTGGCCACTGATGGAGTCTGTTTAGTTAACTCTGAATCAGAGCGTGGTCGCATTTAACTGAATTCTGCATCAAAACTTGATGTCCACGGAAAATAGTGGGAATTTTGAAGCGACTGCCTATGCGAGCTTATTAAAACGACCAAAAACACTCCGAGACTTATAACAGAGCTTTCTGCACACCACACTCAAATTATATTAAGTCAAAAAAGAGCTCCGAAATATTACCAATTATGTTTTTGCTGGAGAAAGTTGGCGACCCAAATTAGAAGACCGTCACCGATGCCGTAATAGCGGAGTTTGAAAAGAGCATTAGATAGTACTGCAGATCGAATGCTATCGAAAATCCCAAGAAGATCACAACAACGTCTTCTGTAACATCCGTAGACTAGGTCCCTCTACTCCGTGCAATTAGTACATTAGTTGTTCACGCTCATTGTCTACGGAAGCCGCGATGCTAGGAAGCAATTAGCTTGTACGTTTTCCAGACAGAACACCAACTTACGAGCAGTGAAGAATTCGATGATCTTGGATAATACAGGGAGAATAGA
The DNA here is from genome assembly GCA_944474145.2 of Dicrocoelium dendriticum. Classification (NCBI taxonomy): domain Eukaryota; kingdom Metazoa; phylum Platyhelminthes; class Trematoda; order Plagiorchiida; family Dicrocoeliidae; genus Dicrocoelium; species Dicrocoelium dendriticum. Next base: position 93,735,099 of record OX104067.1, read on the forward strand.
TAACGCAGAGCAGTTTGCAATCTTAACTTGCTTCCGCCTTGGTGAAGCGGAGTTATTATTCCAAGATTCCACGTAGCAGGAACCAGGATCTGTACCAAAAAGCGCTAGAATAACTGGGCCAAATGCTTCTTCCGTTCGTACTGTTGCTGATACCTGGGCCCCTGGACGAACGTCATCGACTCCCTTGGTGCTACAGATAGGGCAATCTAGGGCGATCTGTGAAAATATGTCATCACAGCCATTTAAACCAAATATCAAATCCTCCACGCATTTGACCCCATTCGGTGTGGTGAAATCGCTTGTCTTGTTGCTACATAGTTTATCCCATGATTGTGACCGTACCCGTGTCTGGTCACTTCGCCCACATGTCAGGCGCTGTTGAATTCCGCTGTAGACGTTTGTACCGATAGCGCGTGGGGCCTCAGTATATGTCATCCGAACAAGCGTAGGGGGAACAATGTAGCGCACAACTCAGCCGCCTACTAGGCCTGTACTACGGCTGTGGTTTGCTTAACTGAAGTGCCAGTCTGCCAATTCACGCCTAGTATCATAGGGGAGTCATAACCACGAAACATGGAGGCTTGCTAGTGTCTTACCATCCGGACAACCGAGATGTATCCTCACCTTAACAAAGCGACCCGCATCAAACTTGGCTATGCAGTGGTGAGCGAGTGCTACTGACGTACGTCGTATATAGGACCTAGGGTGCTGCTGAATCAGTGCTCTGATACACGGTGGTGTGACATTCACGACCGCCTGAGGTGAGGCGTGTGATCGATAAGTAGCCTCGATTCAAGCAGAACAGCTGAGTGAAGCGTGGTGGCAGACGTTAGGTGTGGCAAGAATGAGGCGACTGAACCACTCGTCCGTCCACAAACCAATGCTAAGCTGCCCATGCTGACCGTCTCCATGATTATTTACCAGCTCCAGTGTGCCTGTGAAGCAAGGTATATCGGTCTTGCGGCGCGGCTCTTGTCCAAACGCGTGAATAAATACGGCCTACGTTGGTTGCAGCAATGTTGCCTTGGGGCCATTGACAGCTCCACTATGGCTCATGTTGTCGATAGTGGTCATCAAGAGTATTCAAATATGCATTTAGAATAGTATAATAGGTTCGACAACACAGAAAGAAAGGTACAAGTCTTCCTACACTTGCGACGGTCAAAGGTAGTTGCAATCGCTCACTTCAACCATCCTTGTGCTCACAAAAGATGCGAATCTGGGCACTTCAGCTATCTTTGCCCGCAACAACGGAGGCTACTGAGGTCAACGGACTTAGGTCAAACTCCGCAATATGTACTTAACTTGTTTCATTTTTTCACGTACTTAACTTTTATTAACTGGGTCCATTTTGCTCTCTTTTTATCCCTGAATATGGTTCTAATGGTCCGAAGATGATTCACTGAAATGATTGCTCACCCAACGGTCAAGTTGTTCTCGCTAAGGATGATTGAAATACGCCTAGACCGCGAGCTATTGTTGGAATTCGAGGTGAATCCAAAGCAGTTCACCGAATGTCATCGTTCCGTATGCTTCCATGGGCCCGAATACCTGATGGTAATCAGTACCAATTAAGGTCGTCTCGGTAAGGAGATTCGGTGTGCAGCGCCGTCTGCTGACTCCCGTTACGAGAAGTTCCAAGCCACATAACAGTTTTGAGAGAATGGGTGCAGAGGGTAACTTGTTTGCATGATTCGCCACTGACAGCAATGGAAATAACATCGAAAACACGGAGTTTTCCAAAATTCTCAAATGTGTGTGATAATATGACACCTTTTTGGGCGGATAGAGTATATGAGGGTCGGAGGGCATTTTCATAGTCCAAGAAATAAACGGCGCATTCTGGAGGGTTGCATAGTTTTGGACTAACTACATAAATGTGCATATTTCCCGACAGGCGCAATACGTTCCCATTTGGGAAACGATCAGTTGTACAGCTACTTTAGTCATTAATTCAAGAAATCTGCATTCAATTTGGATGAGTAACACAATGGTTTGTGGAATATGCACTGATGAAGGGAGCGAAAAACAATTTAATTAAATAAATATTTCAACAAAGACATTGTGCTTCTCACCGATGAGAAAAGTCGTTCCCTGAAATGGATAGATCAAACAACAGTACTATACTGCAATCGTTTCGCGGCCTCACATACCGAGCTTGAATGACTGTGAGCATGAATTTCATGTTGCACAATTAATCCAAAACCTCTGCTGGTTTTTTAAACAGGAAGTGCAACACTGTAGTTTACGAACAAGTGATAGATGCAAGGGCGGGAAATATATGTGGCTGTGTGCCACAGCGTACTATGCGGGTGATTATTTAGTTTACACGCAAGGTTCATACGAAATATTAGTCAAGCACCGTGAATAACATTTTCGATTGCATCATCCAGGGATTGAGATGCTACAAAAATATTAACGGCGTTTTGAACAGAAAGATGCCTACTTATCATAAGCTTGGACAACATGTTCGGATGTCTTTTGGTTATTTGCTTCATATCATAATATAATGGATTAGAAATAAACATTTAATGTTTCGCGATGCACATCGGAATAGTGACATTCGATTCCTTGTTGCGAATACGGCAACTGTTATTCTTAAACATGTGAACAACGTTTTCTCCACTGTGGGAATGATGGTTTATGATGTTAAAAGGAAAACGCAGGTTCACGTTCGATCGCGGTAGCCAGACTGAGTCACGTCCAAGTTCGTTGCAGCGCGCTCTGTAGGTCATATTTGAAGAATAACCACATAATTTATTCTTAAATCTTCGCTGGACTCTCTCGAGAGTATGATCGTCCGCATTTCGAAGATTCCATTGGACCATTGAACAGTTTTATTGATTGGCACTAAATATCCTTTCTATAGCCAGATTCTAGAATCGTTAAGATGGAAGTGGCCACATGTATAGCCCATGGTCTTCATTGCCTTTACACTTGGAAGTAGCAGTGTTCAGAAAAATTAAAGGTGACAGAATATCGCACACCCACTTCGCGAACTGTCCTGTATTGCCAGCTGCGGTTGCTAAACAGTTTGGCGGTAATGGAGGTAGATGCGAAAAGCTATAACGCTTGTCTACAGCGAATGACGTCTTCCACAAATGGCACCAGGAATCAAGAGTACTGAGGTCTTCCTGACTGAGACGTATGGTTTCTTGGGATCCGCAGTTCACATGAGTCGACGGCTTTGATGTCATGAGCAAACGAAAGGTAGTACCATGTGCTATGCCCTGGAATACATCGTTTGTATACATGAGAAAGACGTGACGTGGGGTGATGTAATATATGTCTGTACCAACCGGATCCTCTGTACCAGTAGGTAAGAGGCGGAAATACCACAATATTTATCTTCGTTTTGGCTTTATCGAGTCCATTAATTCTTCATAAGTTGACTTGTGTAACAGAGTTCTTCTGAATATGGTAACGGATAAAATGCAGCGACATTTTAAAAATTTCATATGGACTGTAAAGACCGCAAAGGTACTTACAGCGCATGCGAGATGAAATATTGAACACCCAAACGTACATGTTTCACTCATCGCAGACCGTGCAAAAACCTACGGAAGCATCTTACATAGTTAGTTATCGTAATGCGCCGACAGCAGAACTGAGAAACTTATCCGGCCATGCATACAAAATGCATGGAGATGACCTAAGACTGTCTTTTTCAAAAAGCCTTTCACAGACTCTGTGTGATTTCTGATGCAAAGCGAACGATGTGTACCTTGTCATGACAGACAGCTATCGCCTTGGTTCGCCCATTTGTCACAACTTAGCTGTGTGGGATTGCATTATTGCATTATATCTATACAAAGCAAGGTACCGAAACAGACCTGAAACGCAACGAGATGCGAGGTTATAGCTTTCCTCAATAACATCTAGCATCAAACAAGTCAGTGTTGCATGTCGGAACGAATTTTAACCAACTTATTAAGCCTTAATATAGTCGCATTTCCACGTAAGTTTAATAGCCTTCACTTTTGCCAACATAAATGAACAGCTGTGCAAATTCAGTGCACGGCGATAAACTCCACCACTTTCTTATGTAATTAATGCCTAGTTCTGTGGATAAGAAAAGCTAAGGGGTCCGTGGTGCTAGGTTACACTACAAAGGGGTGAACGTGCCGAAAAGTTCGAGAACACCTGCTCTATAGTGACACACGGCATCCTGTTGGCCGAAGGCATCTGGCCAATGAGGAAGCTACTCGACGGTGCGCTTGTGCACCCAAGCCAAATTTTGAAACGCACCAACTTGAAAATGTTTATGAACCAAGTTGGAAATGCTTACGAACCAATTTGTTTGCTCTATAAACCAACTTTACTCGGAATTGGTACATAATATCAAGTTTATTCATGGTGTAATAAATCATGTCTTAATGAACACGACGAACCAACTGAGAAATTATTTTGTAAAACGCAAAACCAAAATTATATTAATAATGAAATCAAAGTCCTTATTTTACTATCTGTTCAATCTTTCAAGAATCTGTTCAATCTTGTTTTCTTGGATGGGGCAGGGATTGGATTACGAGTCCAATAACATCAACGGATGAGACGTTCTACTGACAACGCACGTTTTTCATACATGAGTAATTGAGGATGAGTTTTTCCTTGAATTTGAATGTAGTGAACATTTCAGAGTAGCAAGTAATGCCTATGCGATAGTCAGAATGATTTTGTGGGTCTTCTGATGGCATCATGTTTGAATAATGATCCATTTGTTGTATTGCTTAAGAATTCTCTATCTAAATAATTCCAATGTAAAGGTAGTGTGAAAAAATTTTCCTTTGCCCCATCAAACGAAGTAATAGCAAAACATGTTGGACATAAACAAAGCACACCAGCAAATTCTTATAATTCTATATTTTTAAGGTGATAGCCTGGAGAGTAGATATGTTCTGCTAAAATTGACAGTACTCACATATCAACACCAGTTTCCCAGACAATGCTGTCTCCTAAAATGCTGTGCAAAAGAAAAGAAAAGGTTATTTCTCGAGTTATCTATGTTCGAGATACTGGACTTTTTGCCGATTTGGCAGCATGTGTCTGAAATATTGGTTACTACAAGTTATTATCGTTTGAAGAACTTAAGTTCACTAATGGAATGCAATACAAGAAACCAGAATCAAGAAATGTGTGCAAACAGCAATTAAATTTTATTAGATGTATAATGTTATTAAATATACAGGTAATAATTTCAGTGGCACTGTACTAAATTCCAATGATATTTATTAAATTGCGTGATGGTGCAGGCAAGGTAACAGTTTCTTTTGGGCAAAAGTGGAAACAAGATATTCCTAGGTTAAATACTTACTGCGGCTAGACATCAACCGATTGGTATTAAAGTCACATAATCAAGAGTATCTTCAATGGCATAGCATTTTGTACCTAATTATCTATTAGTCTTCCATCCATTTCGTTTCTTAAACATAATCTAAGTCCATTTGGCTACAAACCATCTAAAAAGGTTATAATCACATTATTCTTTTTCAACAAATTCCTACGTATGGGCTATCCACGCAAGCTCAAAGTTTGGCAGTCGCAATTTCGGCTGTAACAACAATAAACCGAATGGTTGTGACTTTCAGCTGATCGGATTGGTTAAATGCAAAAGCTGCTAACGAATAAAGCATAAAAGAATCATATGGTTCCAATAATACAGCGAATCTACCCAGCTTAGGATATACAGTTTATTTGATGATTGCTGTATAACTGCCAAGTAGAACGCCTTGTGAATAAGGAAGACGAAACCAAATGTTGGTATCCAACTGAGTGCTAAGATAATTATGATTGGCTAATATACTCATGAACTTGAGACGCCCAGAATATTCGTAATAGGAAGATATTTGGATGGATGGTCAGGAACGTTATAGTGTTTCAAAATGTATTAAGCCAGTAGACTGTTTTCTATGTCGTCTTCGCGAATGAATAAAGGCAAATATACTGTGCGTACTAATGTGACTGCTTTGCATTTCTAAGTGTTAAAATTTAAGCCACTGGAAAAAGTTAAGTACGTTTCATCCGCTTTTTCCATATTATGTGGGTCCAAATGGTTTTAGGAGCAACAAAGTTAAGTAAAAACTACGGCAAGGTAACCAAGGGTAATACATTTCCTCTTAGCATTTCTTGGTGTTCGACACACAAGGGTCGGATGACCACTTCTCCCTGACGCCGCCCCACGGTGGATCCGGATGGATTCTGTTGTTTTCTATGAGTCATTCTTCCCCAATTTGCTATGCATCATTGAGCATAAATTCACTTGGTGCTGATTGATCAGCCCTACAAATAGCATACTGAGTTCCCAGATTATTAGCATTATTATTACTATTTCAAACTCAAATCCCGGTCTGTGTTTATGAAAAACTTCGTTGCTGCATAGCAACGGCACAATAAGCCTGGTTCAAGCAATTTGTGAAAGTTTTACACTCGTTCGGAAGATCTTTCTTATGGCGATCACGTCAACCAACAACGTCTTATATCAATTACCCCTTGCGGCAGCTGCTTCTCGTTTCTTGGTTAGTAGCTGTTCGTTCATCATTCCATTAATATTGATCGCCGACACAAACCCGGTTGCCCCTAGGTTGACAGTGTCAATCAGTGCTCCGGCGTGGCCCAACTTGCGAACTAGCACAGCCACATAACCGGCTAGTGAATCCTCACTTGACCTTACTACTCACCTTGCTCATCCAACTACTGCGCACAACCGACCAAAGTCAGTAAAATAGATAAAATCAACTAATTTACTGTTTCAGGTAACAAAAGCATGCTGAGTAGCAGTATGCAAGCAGGCGTAAATGAAAATGAACCCCGGGCTAATGGTACGCTTGGGTCCGTAGAGTGTATTCGAGTATACGCGTTGGGTTTAGCCTGCGCACATTGTTCCAGTTGATGCCATCTAACGTAAACAAATCTGCCTAAAAGGGGGCAAAATAAATAATTGCTCCCAAAATGTCCTGTAGGTTTGTAGTACACGTGACACCATCTCATTAGGCAAGCTATTTTTATCCTAGTTCACAAGTACGACCGCTTAACTTCAGTATTTGGACAGTTAAAGAGCGCTAGGGTTATTTCATTAGAAGCCATTCTACCGCAGAACATCGTAGTGGCCGTTGCGCAAATCAATAATGCACGATTTCTTCATCCGTAGCATGATCTACAACCTCTATTTTTAAGACGGATTAGGCATTAGCAAAGGAGTCTGCTGCATTTAAACTCAGGCTTTTCTGGTCGGCCTCAAGTCCACCTGGAATTCAGTCACTTGTGCAGAGATCACTGCAAATGTCACTCAAGTTGCCAAACTTAAGCTGTAATCGATTGCATACATCACTAACGCAAACAGGAAGACAAAATTCAGACCATCACCTCCTAGCATAAAACCAGGACCAACAATATCTCAATTTTGCAGCACAAAAGACGGATCCAAGAATAACAGCATGAATATAGTGCTAAAAAAGCTTAGAACATATCGTCATTAAATTGAATGGTACGTTATTTGACGAACAAGGCACATGAAATTTATGGTTTGTTTTGATGAACGTTAAAGCCAAACCTACAAACCAAGTACGATTTACCCATTACACGAACTGCACACTTTGGTGGACCCAGACTTGTTAGAGTTAGATTAGAATCTGTGACTAATTTAGAATTGATTTCAATCAATGCGTGTGCTATAACAGAGGTCCGTTGGATACGCATTTATCCTGAGATACTTCGGAGTAAGGGACAATCGATATAAAACATTGCAAAAGCAAATATCAGGCAGGATCGACTAACATTAATTTTCATTCATAGGGTCCCACATCTTCCTTTTCGCGAAAGTAAACAAATCTGAACTAACGATTTGGATCAGTGGCAGTTCTTCCAAAAAACATTTTTTAGAGAAAGTTGTTCCCTCTGTTACTCAATAGGCTACCGCTCTTACCAATTATGGGAGATAAAGCACAATAATCCTGATAACTCTGGTTCAGTCGGATTCTATGTCCACAGAATTATTAGAAGGTAAGCGAGGGACTCGGAAATGCCTTCTAGCTGCAATTAGTTTAATGACTGCAAGTCTTAAAAAGACCGGATATGAGTAAATCCGAACGAGAAAACACACCAGCGATTACACAAACTCTTCAATTTATAGCCACGTCAAGCGATTCAGCAGCAGATCCAAAATGGGAATGGGAAGTGTCTTGGCCAAAGCAGGCTGCTTACGTTGCATCATTAACCCAACAAAATAACAAATAACGATCGACCATTCATCGATCGACATTTTTCCTCACTTGACTTCTTTATTCCCTTATATACACGCAGATACCAAATGAGTCTCCTGCATTTTACCAATGCTCAAGGCAGTTTCAATAAGCTAAAAGATCGCTGACTTCATAAATTACAAGATTTCATCTGTGTCACGGAGACATGTATACCTATTGAAATTACGGACACTGAAGTCTCGCTGTCAGACATGACACTCACGTGAAACAATAGGCTTCCGAAAGGTGTGGTTACGTATTATCCAATCTAGTTACTGCGCCAGGTAGTAGGGCATTTAGAATAGCAGTTCCACGATTCATGATTGTGCCATCTGAGGTTAAAAGACAGAGACACTTGCGTCGTTGAATTGGTGCACTGCTTCGTAACTCTGTAGCCGAAACGGAGTATCGACTCGCGAATGCTCTAAAACACTCCTAAAGGGAAGATGCACGCGTATCATGGGTGATTTCAATTTACGTTGGTAAGAAGCCCCTGCTTCCAACACAAAGCTGCTCATAATTAAGAGTAAAAGAAAGTTAGTTGTACTTCTTAAGTATTCCTCCTGGTAGCTCACAAGCTACAAGGCGCAACTGTAATCCGGAAGAGCCCCGGACGTGTTTCGCCCTGCCGGCGTTCTTCATTGCCGAGCATTCCCTCAGTCCCCTGCTGGGGATGGAACCCATGACCGCTACATGCTGACGCAATCTTGGCAGCAGCCTGAGCCACTAAACGGCTTGGCTACATAATTTGCAAGTTAACTGGGATATAGGACGACGTAGCTTCCACTGCAAAGCAGTTACTATTGGCTAATCTCCGAGCTTATATCTCTGTCTTATTAGAAGCTATGTCCAGAGCACTTCTAACTAAAACAGGCAACATTTTATATTACGGTCTGCTGTTCCACTACATAGCCTGTGAACCGCTGAGATGACCACAATAAATTACAAAGCGGATCTGCGAGAGCTTTTAGATAGTGTTCCGCTGTACATTTACGTAACTTGGCCTACTAGATTTAGAACCGCTAACAAAAGGTCTGTGCAAGATAATTTGCTTATTAATGAGAAACATATATTTGATGTGTCGCTTGTAGGCCGCTCGTTTAATAGCAATGACCATGCAGCTTTCAGTTTTTAATTCGTCTGCTATGTCGTAGATAGGAATGACAAACATGGACGATGCGAAGCATAATACGCTACGATCGTTCCTTGCCGAAGAACTCCCGGAGGCCGAATAAATCAATTTCTATCGTTAGCAGGAGAGCTGAAATAGGGATGCAAGTATATAACCCAGCATGGCGGGTGTGTAGTCACCATTCAAGACATTACACTTACGACAACTATACAGCTCAATCAAAACACTGCGTTCAACTTCTCAACGAAGACAAAGCAGCATATCAGTGGAGCATGGGGAAATGGTACAGCGCTAATCACAAACTGCTGTCCAGACATATCAGTGGTCCTCTTAAGTATATACAGGGAATATCTCCATTGCGGAGAGCTAATGGCCCAACAAGAACGGTTACAGATATAGTAAACGCGCTGTGGATGAAGTATGTCGGTTATTTCATATGGTCCAGTCATCAAGCGAACTTTCAGCAATTATCACCCATTCGTCAGGATACAATTATATCAAGTTTACTGATGAAGGTGTCCTGAACAGTGAACAATCAAAAATGAACAATGAGAAAACATGGAAAAATATCATGCGCTTTACAAGTCCCATAGGATATTTGAGGTAAAAATTAAAATTGAAGGAATCCTTGAAGAAGTAAATCGTTATTTTAAGTGACTACCGGTTTAAATGTACTACTGCATAAAGAAAGTTTGAAGTGGGAATGGGATGTGCACCCAGAAAAAAGTAGAAACTGCAGATATATTTCAGTGAATGCAAGATAAAGAAATAAGGAAAAAACCACACTCACTTATGTGTTGCATCATTTGATAGATGTGTTATATTAATCCAGTTCCGATACATCCAGGCTAAATACATGGACGTTTCTGAATGTATCCTCACCGCCACGTTGCGGAGAGAGCCGTTAAGCACATGGTTAGGATTTCGTTATTTCACCCTCCAAGGAAAATAGACTATTTCAAGTAATGCAAGATAAAAAGCGTTTCATCAATGTGTTTTTGAATAGCGTTAATGTAAGTGCACCGGTAACGTAAGTCGGAAGTACATTTTAGGCACGGGACACACAAAGGGAGAAAACGATTCTTCGACAATCCAATCTACTGTAGGGCTAGGCAGTGTGAGCTGGTGGCCTCTCAGTTTAGTATTTTTGCTCACCTGCAAAGTTTGCGATAGGGGTGAGTTGAGTTCATCAGTATTAAGTCAACCTTGAGTAGTTCTCCTTGCTGACGTCGATATTCATCACTGTACAGTCTCATAGACTACCGTCTACGCTGGTTGAAGAGATGAATCAATCCTCTAACGCGTTTGGTCGTTCTACGTTGTGGAGCTTCAAGTGTTTTGATGCCACGTTTGTGCCATGATCGCCAGGCCCTTGATCGCAAATATCACCTGAGGCCTCATCTAGGCGTTCAGCGTTTGCGGAAATTTTGTTTGCTCGAAATTCCCGGAAGACCGCTGTAAGAGACAAACAATTTGACTGGAGCTTTGTGGTGACTTTTCAGCCTTTCTGGGGCAAACAGGATCGTACTGCACTATCATCACTAGGTCGCTTGCGTAGGAAGCATATTGTAACTGCTGGTCCACAAGCCGTTATTCATAGATAAGCTGGTGACGTATGCTTACAATTTGCAATTCGCCGCGTTTAACTGGAGCCGGTTATTGGATGACCACGCATAAGCCCTGCCGAGATCGCTCTGCAATATCATGTGATCATCCGCAGTTCTGTTATCATACCAAATTTTGTCGTCATATGTTAATGGTAAGAAATTTGCCTGCAGTTAACTAGCAAGATCTTTAAAGAAAGCAAGGAATATTCAGAATCCCTGTATTAACGCTTGAGGCACGCCGCACTGGACGTCAATGGAGTCAGAAATGAAGCTGTGGACTCTCACATTCAGCTTACGTTGAGCGATAAATTTACCGATCCAACCGAGCACAGGGTCACAGATTCCGTAGCTACAAAGCATGTGAAGATGAATGCAGTGATCCAAACGATCGAGAAGAATTCGACTCCCCCACTGATCTGTTGACTCTGTGCAGCTTGCTCATGCTAGCAGCAAGTTTGTAGTGCAGGATCGATTTCGGCGGAATCCGTGTTGCTGTGACACTGAGACGTAGTTGCTCTCAAGATATCCCATGAGCGCCTCTGCAATTGTATATTCCATTAGTTTAGATAAAACTGGGATGAGGGTGATTTGGCGGATGTCCGAGTATTCAGCAAGATTTCCACTAGTGACTAGTTCATGTTTCCACATCGTGGGAACGTGCATTTCGTCGAGAGAGCGTTGAGAATACCGTGACAATGGTATGGCAAGGCTCATGACTACTGTCTTCAATGTCTTCGGTTTGATGTCGTCCAGACCACGTGAGCTATGCACGCGCGATGACATTAGCGTTTTCATCATATTGCTTGCCGTGAACGATACGTGGTTTGGCCGTTGTGGCGATTGAAGCTGTGTCAAAAGCGGATGAAATGATGATTCACTCCGGAAAGTATGGATAGTGTTAGCGATGCACGTTGGCCACATCTTGTTCGGTTTACACAAGACTAGCAGTTGAACGTAAAACCTGGATACTGCGCTGCACTCTGCACAGTTTTTAAGCATGTCTACACTGCAACTTTGGATCTGTACTGAATCTCGCCGCTAACTTCAGTTGGTGCTGAATTTTTTCTTCGCAGATCAAATTGATACACTGATTTCTTTGAGTTGTGTAAGCACCCGAGTTCAGGTTACTTGAACTGACTTTGAAAGCGCGCCAGCCTGCATCACTTAAAGCCATGTATTTTCTAGTACGACTCAGTAGGAATGAATTCACATGCTTAGAACGAAAGACCTTGCTTTCTGACGCATTTTACACTGACTCAATTAATTGGGCGACGAACAACATCCAGGTGACATCGGACGTCTTCTTGGCTTGGAGGGACCCGCCGGTTTCTTGAACGATTTTTAACTTGCTGACGACACAGGTTTCCAAGTTTTTTTCACTGATATACTCTGACCAACAGATGTAACGAAAGTGCAACATCGCGAGATCACTATGGCCAAGTGATGCATCTGTGGTCACGGTGTGGACCATTAGTTCTTCGGTGGAGAGCACAAGGTCCAAAGCAGAGTGTGTATCACTCGTTCGGAATTGCGTGAGAGAAGTGACATGGTTGTACAAAGGTCTATCTACAATCGCCTTTTGCAAATGAGCCTTAAATTATTCACTGGAAATGCGCTTGAGTGCAGGTTGAAGTCCCCCACTGGAAGGACGTAACTTTCTGGTCGGGTCTGGACTTGTTTCATCGCAGAAGCTGTGAATTGATGCATTTGCAAGGTGGATATTGGATGGTAGTCAACTATTGCTACTAAACGTACATCATCACTTCCTATTGCGTACGACACCAGAGAGATCGACGACTTTCATTTCTGGATCTCAATGATATCATCATACAGGTCGGATCAATAATACAGCAGCACTGACCTCCTCTGCTATTTCGGTCGTTTTGAGTGGAAGTCTTGCCGGTTATTGCGATCTGAGCATTTGTGATCTCCCTGTTCAGGCATGTTTCGGTGACCATAACTAGATCCCAAGACGTGGGGACCTGATGATTACGAAGTGCAATTATTTTGGTGTTAAGACATTGTGCATTAGTATACAATATAGTGAGGGCATCGGTGCTCAGAAGCGTGTATGTGAATGCTGGTTTTCGCATATGGTCTGGGCCGACTCTTGCGGGGTGGGCTGCCGTTCGGTTTTTTGTAAGTCTGAGGACACAAACCGTATTGCGACTTCAAGTACAGAGCTCTCAGCTCCCACAATCGTGTGACCATCCTGTACTTCTTCAGCTGTTGTTGTATTTTGGAATTTGTACCTTATGATCTCCAAGCGGAGCTATTTGTAATGGTAAATTGTTTGCTTAGTTTTACATTGTCTATCTGTGAGCATGCTCGGTTATATAGACTTTCCAAGCTCTAAATCTTTATGCTTACAAAATGAATCTTTCTGAATCATTTTTTCTTTGTCACACTCTTCACATTAGAAGTCAGCGACATCGGGGGTTTGGGGTTTCCTTTACCTCGAGACGAGCTTTATTATGGTTAAACGAATGCTGTTATTCTTTAAAATACGAACCATCTCGATCTTACGTTTACCTGTTGTCAGCAACAAGTGTCTCGATAGCTATGTATTGCATTTTGGTCGCACTCCAAAGGGCTGCCTACCCTTATTGTATCGATTATCAGTTTAGAGTTGCCAGTTTATTCTACGTACTGAGTTTCGTAGGGGAATTACCGTGTAGTAGACTGGCGTTTTGTTTAAACAGTTCGGCTCTAAACCTTTTATCATTGAAGTTAGAGTCCCATAGATCGTTCATGTTGATGCCTCTCTCAAGGTGAACTGAAGTTTATCCTGAGGCAGAACAGTTTAAGGAACCGAAGCTAGAGGGCGGTCCATTTTTAGTGGATGGCGGAGGACGAAATACGACGACAACACGGCATGTTCCCTCAAGTCTTTACAATGGACGACACCAAAGCAAATAGACGACTTTCATCTCCAAGTTATTAATTCCTTGGAAATAATCTGCAACCATTATAATGCACCGCACTTCCATTACTATGTAGATATTTACGTAGAGCGGACGTAGTTGCCAAAGTCGTCGCGGTATCAAGTGATTTCGTCGTTTACACACCGAATGATTAATAACTGTTCAACAGATATCGGCTTGACAAGTTTAAAGCTGGTGTTATTTGCTGATAAGGCAAGGGGCGTTAGCGTACATAAACTGGGGTGCTTCCAATGACAGAAACATCTGCGGATGAGAATGTCAAGCACCAGCATTTGCTGACTTATTTGAGGTAGAAAGAATAGATGAAAAATAACTGGCGCATTGAGCAATGTAGGCCTGCGGGCACAATAGCTGAATTATGTAGTATCAGAAAAAGGAAGGCGATGCACTGAGTTTCGCTTGAGAACTATTTCGGTGAAAATTGTCATCTGGGCGTCCTGCGCATTTAGATATTTCAGAAGAGTAGTAGGGGGAGTTGAATGGTATAGGTAGAAATTCGTCAAATCTAGACTCACTCAGACAGCCGCCACACGCCCGGAAAAGCACTGTACGCACGTTTCATCCTTTCGGGAATCATCATCAGTGCGCATTCCACCGGACCCTTGGTAGGGCTTGAACCCGCATCTCGAATGTTGTCAGTCCGTGGTTGAGACCACTGAGCTACGGAGGACGGCGAAATTTTATGAATTTCTACCTATACAATTTAACTCCCTCTACTACTCTTCTGTAATCAGTACGCAGACCAAACTTCTTATAGTGCCATAAGTTAATTGGCGGCCTAAGTTTGGCAAGCTCGTCGCTTGGCGAGCGGGCTACCTTGTCCTCTACACGGCAGTAACGTGTAAGTCAGTGGATATTGAGCGGTGCTATCTCACATATAGTAACTTATTCACGATGGTCGTTGCCGTCCCCCGTAGCTCAGTGGTCTCAACCACGGACTGACAACATTCGAGATGCGGATTCGAGCTCTACCAAGGGTCCGATGGAATGTGCACTGCTGATGATTCCCGAAAGGATGTAACGCGCGTACAGTGCTTTTTCGTGCGTGTGGCGGCTGTCTGAGTGAGTCTAGATCTGACGAATTTCTACCTATACCATTTAAATATTTGCTGAGTAAAAGTGAAGGATTGCACAATAAAAGTAAGGTAATAAGATGAAGCAAATGTGTTTGTAGTTGCACAAGGGCAAATTTAGATTCGTCCTTCGAAATTATAGTAAAAGCTTACGAGTGGGGTTATTAAATCATATATGTAAAGTCTTGTGAAATTCGACATATTTTGCTTCTCACAAATTTTAGTTAAATTTAGATCCGTAGGTACAGATTACTGACAAACTACCCTGAAAATTTCGAGGGGCCAATATTCTGCGACTGCATAGCAGGCCGTAGATATGGCATATTTTGTTAACACATTTGATTAGTTTAGTTAAAAAAACGTCGTAATATGGAAGCAGCTCAAATATATGCAAGTTGATGAACGACTGCGTCCCTCATTCTACCCGCATAAAAGATATTTATTCTCTACTAATCGGTCGACTGTGTTGTACTGAAAACGGCTGTTCCCCATCTTTCAATTTTCGTACACAAATGTTCTTCATTCAAGTCAAGGACTTTGCTCTTTGCTTTTAGTTTTCTAATCCTACTCTCACTAGTTTATCTCAACCAGGTTAAAACTTATTATTAAGCTCGGCAACGTATGCTCCAAAAGAAAAGATTTTGAACAAAGAATATACTTAAAATGTTTGCGGATAAACTCTCTTCGTTGATATGAAATTTCTTCGGTTTTAAATTGCAATTTCCTTACACTGCGTACTGCTTGCTTCGGATAGGTATAAAATTATTTGCTACTCTAAATTTAAGGTTTATTCATCCTATTTTGCGTCATGGCAAATTTAATTTCCCTTGCCAGTTGCGCGAACATGTTGCTTCAAGGAAAGCCATGCAAGTGCTGCGGACTGGATATGCAAATTAAAACTGGGAGTGTTCCTCACTTAATGCACATTCGTTTGTTGGTAAATAAAATTCTTTCTTGAGAGGTTGGCTAAATTAAAAATCGACAACGATTCAAATTGGGTAAGTAAATTCTTGCTTACTTGATTGGATCTAAAACTAAACATAATTTATTTTAGTTCTTGTTGTAACGCTTCTTCTTCAACGTTGTAACGCTCCTTCTTACCTCTGCTCTCTGCCACTGACGACTGTTTGAATTCTCAGTCACGCGCCCAACCAACCCACGGAATACAGAAGACCAAGGCTTGGTAAACAGGGAGTCTATCTACACCATAAGATAACTGTATTTATAGGTAGCCGAAACATACTAATTTAGGAGGTCAAGATCGCTCATTTTTGTGCGTCCGGATTTCAGCCAGTGTGATTGAGTTCCACTCCACGGGTTTATCATAGTGATGGTATAGTTCGATTCGTTTTACGCGGACTGGTAATTGCTGGCCGATCAATTCTCATTCGATACCCAAATCTAGCTCCGCTTACTTCTCTATTAGTTCGAAACGCTTAACTCCAAATTTTCATCAAATCAATAGGGTTCTTGTAGACTAGATTAAATGTACATGAAATAAATTTATCCAGACCGTTCTGACAACGCATGCACAAGGAATAATCAGTAGCACTGTTCGCAGCATCACGAAGATTAGTGACTTGGGACACGCGCTCGTCAGAGGAAATATACATAAATGAGTATAAATATTCCTTGTGTTAATGCGAACGATGAGTTGCAGCAGAATGTAAGTGCATTTCAGTGCATTTCCGGATATGCGTTGATCTATCACTGATTTTAGGCACGATGAACGATTCCAGTAATACCGAATCCTCTCGGATGCAGTTCTGGGACTGGTAAGCAGCAAGGGTTATCTGAAATCTTAAAGGAAAATTTGCAGCCTTCTCTTAGGTTTATGGCTGCTTTCTGCAAAGCTACAATGAGCATGTCGATGATGGATGAAACGCACTGAATGGCAAGTGAGTACATTGGTCAACAACGAATGTTTTCTTGTTGCCAACGATATTTCTTCTATTTAATGGCATTTCGGTGGTGCTGATCGAAAAATGAAGCAGGTTTTACTAAATGGCAATAGTTTTGACGCACAGTTAATCACATAACGCGTCAGTTATATAACTAAACCTTCATTTTTTCACTATGCTAGCGATAATGCATAATAATAGCAGGCAACTATTTGACTTTTCGGTTTTGCTGCACATATGACTTGATGGTAAAAGACAAGTCATCTCGATGCGTGTTATTCTTGTTCTTCATACGTGTAAGGCTTCAATCAACAGAGGGAACCTAAATGAGGGTAACTTGATCTGGTATCAGCTAGATGGCCTGTGCAACGTATCGTCATTTCCTCTTTTGCCGAGTTTTTATTTTCGGATATTGAAGAATTACTTGCTTTGGATTCTTGCTTTAATAGAGGCGCTAATATTATCAGAAAATAGGAAAGATTTTCTTCAGAATCTAGAAGATTTTCACAACAAAACAAACCAATCACATGGCGGACCATAGTTTATAAAAACAAGCATTTTAAGTGTTGACACCCAGGCTCAGCGAAACGAACTGCTTGCAGGGAGCTAGTAGCTTTGAGCACAAGAGAAGCGGCAATGCTTCGCTGCACCGGACGACCTTATCTACTGCAATTAAATTGCTGGAATTCTTCCATTAATGGACTACCGGTAGGTCACCCGAGAACCTGAGAAGCTTTTATAGACGGCTGCAGCAGAAGAATCACGTGTGCCTTAATTGCATCCGGTCAACGATTATGCACCTATGCAAGTTGCCTACACAACTAAAGTTAAGGAAGTGTAAAATTTTTAAAAAGATTTTAGTGAACTGCTGTAATGGGCACAAAGGGATTATTTGCATAAATTTGCAGATGGTGAATTTATTGCCAATCAACATTCTTCGAAGAAAGTAACTTGACCTATCACGCAAAACATGAACAGAGTGGCAACGAAGGCCATGAAAAAAATCTCGATTTGCAGTTTTTATTCTTCCATCCCTTTAAATAACGCTGGGGCCGGTGAAAAAAGCGTTAAAGACCTGGACAAACAAAGAGCTTGTTTCAAGCGCTCTTATGGATCGTTTCTTCAATATAGTCGAGAGAAATGAAATAAAATAAAAATAAAATGAACTTCACAACTCATTACTCGTTATACTGTTCAAATAAACGCGAAGTATTGCTGCGTATGTTTGGGATGGTTTTACATCATTTATCACAACTTCTGCCTGAAAAGAAAGAAAGTAACTATGATGCATTGATAGAGAATATCATCGCAAACATGGAAACGTTGAGCTGTATGAGAAAATTCAGTTTGACGTTAGCGAGATTATTTTCTGTGGAGTGTAGACCGGACCATTATTTAGCTCCCAGCGGCAGAAAAAGCAGCTGCCACCTTGTAGCTTCGGTTGCGCAAAAAGTATCTGCTGTAGTGTAATTATGTTAACAGAACACGCTAGTTTGCCACAACTGTTTACTGTGCTGATATACAGAAATTTTCCTCTGCGATAGCCGAATACTGTTAGCAATTTTCGTCTCATTTTTGGAGGAAAACGTTAAAGATTAGGATGAAAAGATGCAATCGGCAAATTTGCACTTTTTTCTCCTTAATAATAATAAGCTATAAAGCTGGGTGTTTATATGATGCATTCCGGTAACATTTCCAAACTCTTTCGAAAAATAGCAAAAACCAGAGCTACAATAGTTTAAAGTTTAAAAATTAGAATGTGATGGACAAAATTATAGATAGCCTAAACAACACCATTTAAACAAATACTCATTTTAAAGACTAGAATGAGCAGAGATAAGTAAAGTGTCATGGCTGCTAAAGGATAGCACATTACCATTGAAAAATTATACCATCTAACTATTACAGTGTTTTTAAAAGATTGCATCATCCTGGTGTTTAAGCAGTCAGCTTGTTCATAAGCAAGGGGGAGCATAACATCAATTACTATATTTCTGTTTGAAGAAATTATGCGAGACTGGAGTGCTTCATGGACAGAGCTAGTTTGCATAATAGAAATATCTGTTCACCCCATAATTCACTTGTTCCTTTCGAATACAAATTTATTCTACGCCATACGCAAGTTTTTGTTGTACGCACTAAGTGTGCAGTGACAGGTGCATTTTATAAGTTTAAACCTTTGTTCTACTTGCAAAAGGAACACAAAAGTACTTAATTTATGTAAATATGCTCTGTGAGTCCATTTTACGTAGACCAATAAGAGTAATTTTGTATAAATTCTGTGGGTTTTCTTCAAACTGATTTAAATAGTGAAAGTGCACAACAGCTTGGATTGTTTGCATATCATACTTTGACTATGCTCCAGGCGACTTCACCGAGTCAAGGCTCATCCAAGAAAGGTTGTTCTTTTCTCCGGAATTTGCAATTATGTTTGCTACCGATGTCCGTCTGGTGGAATAATGTAGAAGTATCGCGCATGACCGATTGAAATCCTGTGTCAATAACTGATAAGCTGGGATACTAAATAGCGTAGATCAGTGTGTTATATAAAAATCAGTAAGAGTATTTTGAAATTTCGGGAATAAAGGTCTCGGCGCTAGCAAATACCAGTTACTTTGATGGAAATACAAAGGTCATAAAGAATATCCATCAAGATATATATACGGGTTAAGAGGCCTAAAATTGATCTTTTGTGTGAACAAAAGTAATATACCTGTTTCGCAGACTTTTGCCATCTAGGCAAGATTTACGTTGCTAGTAGCATCAGCTAGCCTCTTTTCATATACCAAATGTAGATGTTTGAAAGAATAACATTTCCTACTGTTCGGATCGGAATAAGAGTCATTTTAAAGAGTCGATTCGGCTAGTTAGAAATCCGCTAACTACCTCAGAGATCTCGATATTCTATTATATACAATACCTAGATTCTTTTTATTTTAAAGTGTAGTTGATGTTATCAGCTAGTTACATTAGTTTGGCTCCAAGCCAATACAATCCGTAAGCATCCGCTTTTTGCAGTAACCTTTTCATATCGAGTGGCAACAATTACACAAGTTATCAACCGATCATTTATAGCTGGTTACATGACAACAAGCTGACATAGTAAAACAAAGCTTCTATTAGCAGTCTTTTTCAAACATGTGTTTACCATATCTGTCATTAGTATGTGCCATTTCAAATACCAATCCTAGTTACCCACTCTATGTTTCACGTGCAGTGATTCTCGGCAACGCGCACGGTAAATTTGCTATCCAAGGAGAAGCAAAATTGTTATCAACTTCACACCATCTGATGAATTCCTATTTTTTTAGAAATGTGGTAAGATATCTTTGTCTCAGTAAAGCCATCGTCTAGGTTAAACTGGGCAGGATTTAAATGATGTAAACGAGTATTTTTTGCTGTTAACATTACATTGTATTAAATGAAGGCAGATCGGTTTTAAACAGAGAAAACGATGTTGCTCATAAATGCTAAAGCAGATTTCGCAACATTTGTAATAATCAGAGAGTTAAGCATTAGGACCGATGCAATGGGATAGCAATTGCTCTAAACATCTTCACTCAAGCTCAAATTCAGCGTAACCCATTCAAACTTTGGATACTAGAGGCCCGCATCTCACAAAGCTTTCACTATTTTTGGATCCTGAACAAATCATAGAAAAGAATATGTTGCCATCACTCGTGTCAAGCGTTAGATCAAAGTGCAATTATTCCTGTATTCCAGTAGTCTGGGCAGCCTAATTTCATCATGATCTACTTTGACTAGAATCATCTGCGAATGGGGGGCATTTAAATTGACGATTACCGTTCCCCAAAACATCAATTTTGCTCTAACTACTGTGGCCATATCTATTTTGTAAGAGTATTTTGGCTACTTCTTGTGGTGCACAATTTTCCTGGTTTGAATTGGTCGTTTGGCAAATTCAAAAATTCCTACATAAATTACATACTCACAAAATCAAAAATACTCTAAATTTACCATGGCTCTTTGAACACCTGAAGGAAAGATACTTGGGTTCATTGGGAAGTGACGAGTGATTGAGCCAATATACAACAGCAGGACAGAGACTGTGAGCTTATTGGCAATAGGTCGTGAACCAAGCAGAAGTAATGTATTAAGTTGCGCACCTGATCCTCAGTCCTAGGTACCTAAGTTGGTAGAGCAGCGGACCGGTACTCCGTATGTCCGCGGTTCGATTCTCCCGTCCAGGCAGATTATTGTGCAAAGCTTAGTCGGGGCTTCTACTTTCTACATAAAATTAACGCAGTTATTTCCTTAAAATACTTTGAACAATCTAATGAAAAAGAGCACTAGTAGACGCAAGCAGTTCGTATTGTCTCATTAATACCAAAGCAGAAACTAGAACTCATATATGAGTCATGAGGTATAACTAGGTCAATTTGGTTATGAGTTTTCGTCAGTTGTTTTTGCATCAGGATCACAGCAAACGTAGGTTGATGATTAGTGCTTTTTGCTACATAAGCACTGTCCAATCCAGCTGCCGACTGCTTCGGCAAAGCGGGCAAAGCCGAAATGATTTGGTACAACAATTTTCGAAATACAAGAAAAAACAAAACTGATGATGATCGCAAAAATCTACATGTCTACTGAGGACGCTGAAGGTCTTTGCGAGCGCGTATCGTCGGAGAGATTTGATTAATTTCGTGGGGATCCAGTTTCGTAAGTGTTCCTTTATGCAGGAATCCAAAGCACTGACGGTTTTGCTCATGTAGCTGACTTCACATTTAACGCAAATTTATAAACACCATGTGATTTAAAGCCGATTGCTTTATCTTCCTTTACTGAAGGTATCGACAACTTTCAACTTCTGCTAATAACTGCCCTCTGCACATTACCGTACGTATGCGGAATGGCCGTGATTACACTTTTAGTTATCCTACATGCGGTAGCGTTACCCATGAATAGTAATATATTGCACAACTTTTCTTTGGCGTACCTAACGCAGTTTATTTGCGAGGTCTAATCTGGCTGTGCATCTCAATGAGTCGTTTTGAGTAGGCGTTCTCCAGCAGCTTTCTGGTAATGAGCTCAAAAACCTCAGCTGAAAAGTCGTTCCAGCAGATATGCTCAACACGAGTAAACGGTGTTTTGTCATCGGTGAGAGGCTAGCGAAGTGCGGATACTAGCAGGACCATGTTGGATTTTCGTATACGAGTGATTTATTGAGCTTATATCACTGCGGCTGATATGAATATGTAGGATTGATATACGTGCATTCGATTCGAATTCACAAAGCTTCTTTGGACTAGTGTTAATTTGATTAACTAATGTGACATTTAGAATAAGATTTCCTAGTTAGTTTGTTTGCATTGATTTTGCTGTTTAAATTTCAATGTCACTGAAACCGTATGAATCCGCCGATTAATTGACATTATTATTCAAAACACCGAGCGCAACCGTCGGTTTCGTTCTAATAATGTGTGCCTCGTGAACCGGATAAAACTCCCTATAATTCTCTCCATCAATAAAATCTCCTTGCACAAAGGTACGAGACTGTTTATTTGGGTGAGATCTGTGCACCAGCATCTATTTTTGTTTATATATTTGTAAAATCAGTTAAATATGTTGAAAATGTTTGGCCCGTTTCCTGTCGATAATGTAAATTGATGACAATCTACACCTTCAGGTACATAAACCTACCCTGGACTTGGATTAAAAGGTGGAAGTAAGTGATCTGACTTCACTGAAGGTGGATTAGGATGCTAATCAACCAAAAATTTGTCTATACATTTCTCTGACAGACTTGCTTAAAGAATACAGGGAAAGGTTGTACAAAACATACTGAGCTATTGGCTAGTCAATTGATGTAACGATTGTGGGTACAGCTACAACGATATCAGTTCTTTGCTATCAGACACTTTTCTGGCACGGGTCCTTAGAGTCAACGGTGGGAATTTTGGAGGAAATTGGGTTTGCAAGTGTGACAACAGGAATAATATGTTTAAAATTTGCTCCAGCGGAATCGGTAAGAGATATTGGCACCGTCAAATCGGCGGTGGATTCAAGCTACGCATAAGACACCCGGATCAAATTAGAATTTATGGTCATGAGTGTCAACGGTGCTAAGTTTACAAAGGGTTTGGTCAATAAATTGTGTACTGAACTTGATAGTGTTCAGCCCAAATGTAAATACTTCTGTTTTCAAATTAAAACCGGACATCCAAACAAGACCAAATCCCGGCAAAAATTAAGTAAAATGCAACCGGTTACAAAGCCGAAGAAGCAGTTTAATCTGATACGATTTAAAGCAAAACGATCGATAGTCCAACCAATAAAACCGTGAATTTCGGCTGATAAGAGTCAGTCACAGTCCGAAACAAGGGAATTATTAGGGACTTGGGGCATGCTTTACTGGAATCCAACACCGTCATTTATCCGTTACAGGCATGTTCTGCTACAGAAGTGGCGTCAAGGAATTAATGCAAGTTTTCATGCCGACTTACTGTTTAGCTACAACGCCTCATTACCTCACTTCTCTGATGGAAGAATCCTCAGCAAATCTCCTTGTGAGAATTTGGTGGTGTGATGGAATATAGATTTTTCCCTGAGGATTTGCGACTGGACATATTCAGATGGACAAAACACTCTGTTTTAGGGTTAAAATCATTTTGGATTTATGAAAATATCTGTATCCGCTTTTTATGCTACGGGTATATTGACAGCTTAGTACGATTTACCGGTAGCGACAACAAAGACTATAACCGTCAGATAATGTGAACTGCTTAATTAGGGAATTACCTCATAAACATTCTGCGGCCTATATCAGAAGAATTAACATTGTTGAGTAGGAGGATACGAGCGGCCGAATTTCATTCGTCATCGTAGGTCTTTTAGATATGCAAACAAACCAAGTCTGATATATTGCACAAAACTCAGGCAACATTACTGGATATCATCCGATGTTAGTAGCCCAGAAAGCATAACGGTAAATGCAGGTTTATGCCAACATTTAACGACACCTCGCAATTCGCGGCTTGCTAAACGGAACCAAATGCTATAAATTTCTCAGACAGAGAATTTTGTCCGAAAATATCTGCTTGCTTGTTCCTCTAATCAGTAGCCGATTCACGATTGCGGACTTGGGTGCATAAATATGCTTTCTGTTCAAATGTACTTTGTTCATAAACCTACTCGAGTCTCAAGCTTTAACGTAAAAATAAAATCAGACCTTATAAATAAATAAATTAATTCATAAGCGCTTTATTCTTTTCGATGGTGCAAGTGTCAGTTCGACTGTGTGGCCTGACTACACTGTACAGGGAGATCACGTATACTAATTAATTATTCATGTTTTGCATAATGGATCTCATATGGGGTTTTGAAGTGATTGTCAGTCTTAGGGTTTCAGAGCGATTGAGAAAATGGGAAAATTAACAGATGGACGTAGCCGAAAGTTTAAGTAAAGTAAGATGGACATCCGTGGAACCGTCCCCAACGGAGATGTTTCCATACGGGGTGTTTTTTCGATGAGTTCCACCGCACTACTATGCTTTAACTGGTTATGTGCCAATGTGGTACATAGCATGTAAGCCATCACCTGTTTGACAACCGGCTTTATAGAGGCTGTTGTATGCCTGAATTGTGGGCGATGAAGCATCAACCGGATCATTTATAATGGGTATAATTGTTATCTTGGAAGCTGTAATCCGTCACCTCCAGGAATCAGCCCACTCGTAGCCAACAACGAGATAGGGAAGAATATAATGTATGATGAATTAAAAAGCATAATACTAATAACTATCTTCTTGCAGATAGACAAATCCCAAGTTTCTAGAAAGCCTTGTTGAATAACGACCGTGGTGCGGAAGTTTGGAAAGAATTATTGCATTGAGGCCAGTTTTTAAGGAATAATGAACAGTAAAGATGATCAAAATGCAATTGATATTCCCTTTGCAGTTGTAGTTGTTTTCTTCCAAAAGACAACCGATTGAAACACTCAGCACTGGAAGACGATTAGTTCATTAATTCAAGGCAATCGAGCACAACGTATACATCCATTATCAATCGTTCAGTGGAGACGCAAAAACAAAAAGAGATGTATGGATGAATACATAAGTCAACCTAGAGCAAGTTTCGAGTGAGATTGAAAATAAAACGCAGATATAGACTACACAAATGTAACAAATGGTTACCGTGGTTAATTGTTTCAAATATGGTCTGGTCCTTCCTCAAACAATCTATCGTCGTTCAGTTGCAAAATTAAGACCTCTCCATTGTGCTGGGGTCAGGAAAATTTTAAATAATTTGTTGTATACCTTCAAGCATTTTGTACAACTTATACAATAAAGCAGTTTCTTCCATATCAGTTTGACTCTTATAAGATAAAAATTCTGTCTGACTTTGGTCTGGAATGAATGTACTACAATCATACATCGGTGCCGCATATTTCATCTCTTGTTTCCAACAGAAATTGCATGGAGCGGTGTTTACTAAGCATGTTATGCTACACAATTTTTGTAGGAAACCAAGGTTTAAATATGAGCTATGCAGCCACAATGGGCTCAGGTTTTAATTCATTGCGTCTATTTTTATAAGAAACAGGTGTGGAGTAACCAAAGATGTATTTTGTGGATGCCATCTGGTCCCATGTACGTAACGCTAAATTATTCTAAAAAGGGTCTTACCTTGATCTTACAAACTATGTCGCTTGTCTCTTTCAGAGTAACTGACTAAGATGCCCTGATACTTGCAGTGCCTTAGTAACAACAAAGTTCGCACGTTCGTTGAAATTTAAGGAGCTGGAATAATTAAGTCCTAAATCCCTGACAGAAGAGCAAGTTGGAATGGGCTCAGCATGAATTAGAAATAATCCTGCCTCAATATGACAACCAGAATTCATGATATGTCATTTTGTAATTTAGCATTGTATCCGCCACTATGCAGCCAAGTCTGCTTTGGCTTGTAGATCAACTTTAATATTTGTTACGTTAGTTATGTGCTGTGATAAAGAGAACAAACACACACCTTCAAATAGTGTGCAAAAAATTTATGAGCTTCTGAAGCTTATAATAAGCATGTTATCGTTTATTACATTAAGAAATAAAGGGGATCTAAAACTCTGTCTTTAGCAGCTAATAACATGTACATGAAATCTACTGATCTGAATATGACCTAAACCGAAATTAGAGGATAAATGGAAACTCATGCACGCTGCCTATGCTTGGTTGATGTCTATCGTTATATTGTCCGATTGTGTTGACCACAATTTGTTTGCCATCTTTGGCCATGCAATGCGAAATCGAGCCAACCAATTAGAATATTTGCCGACGAACAACCATGAAGTAGCAACTGCTCATAGTCCTAGCAACCTCAGCAGTAGTATACTTCACGCATCGCAATTGGAAACATTACCTGAGTCGAAGTGGAAAGTCCTCCACAAGAAAAAAAGGAATTGTTTAAAGACCAAATTCGGGGTTTTGCTCAGTTTACAGAGCTTTGGTCAATTCCTACTTCCAGTAATACCTGAAACAGAATAATTTGCCAGGTATTGCTTTCGAAGTTTAGAGCGAATTAAAAAGATGCTCTGACGAGCTTACACGTTTATATACCTTGTAAAATGCACGATAATAAAACTACTTTTATTAAACAGCATAACTAATCTGGAGCGATAGTCATGAAAGAGGCCGGATAAACTCAAACAGGCGTCATAATTGAAAAGCTGTTCGAGTTTAAATGAACTACAAATATGGGAATCACAGATGAGGAACTATACGTAGTTGCTGTTACAGCCCTCAGTCTGCCAGGTACAAGCTTTTATTCGGCAAAGTCAACTCGAGGAAAATTATAACAGTTAGGCAGGCTAAACTACTCGAAAAAAGTCGCTCGTTCACGTCCATTACTAACGACTTTTCTGCGTTTATATGGTTCCTCTTTTGAATCAGTTAAACAAATGGTGCGTAACTCAGACGAATTTTGGCCATTTTGAGTCCGGTAACTTAATCCGTTACTCTTATCACTCACTTGTTCTTTGGCTCGCTAATTTGCTCCAACCGTTCTCCGGATATGCCACTCCCATCACATCCTCGATTATTTCTCCTCCTTGCGTCTCCTTGTCACTATGCACCCCGTACACCTTGCCAATCCGCGTCATCTTTGCTGTTTTTTGCTGCCGTAATCTCCTTGCCCCACGCCATAGGGCGCTCCAATCCCAATCCACGTTGCTTTATCCGGTGTCATTTCAATGGCACTCGATTAGCTCTGAGCGTTTGTCTTCCAAACTTTATTTCTTATGGCGTTGCACCGACCTTCACTATCGCCACACTTTTCTTCCAACGCTCTTCACCACCAAGTACTAAATAAACCCACACTTCCTTCCCCATTGTAACCTCGGATATTGAGAGTGAATGGAGATCGTAGTACAGTTTCTGTGTGGTCATTCGTTTTCTCAGACTGCTTTTCAAATTGTGACGAAGCTGGGTGCAAAGTTTTGACAGATGCAGGCATCAGACTTCTAGTCCCTCGGCTGTATAGGCACTGCACTTATCTCGAAACGATAGACGTTGAGGCAGTGTTGCGATTCTCCGGTAGCATGAGATACGTGTCTTAACCAAGGAATTTAGCTTTTGCTAAGAGTAGTCTGGCATGTTTCACTGCCAACTCCGCCTTTCCATTTGATTGACTGTTATTTGAGCTGATTTGCTGGTTCAGGAGTTCCCGCTTGGTTACGTGGCCTGGAACGCAATGCTGGTGAACTGGGGACCATTGTCGTAGACAATCTTCGGTAGTCCGTGCAGCGCGAATTGATTGTTGATTAATGCTTCTGTGGTTCTAATTGTGACTGAATCGATTGCAAAATAGTCACCATAATAATCCGTCGTGAAAAACTAATATTTATCGTTGTCACAGAATGAATCCACCTCCAACCTCTGTCACGGTCATTCAACGATATCATGCTGCATCACTGATTAGTTCGTTTGCAGAATTTTGCTTGAACGGCAAGCCACATGATTGGATACATGATCCGTGATTTGTCCCTTCGTTCAAGAGCAATGGAGCAATTCTCTCGCTCGGCCAAACATATAGTTGGCACCCAGATGAGAACGAAGTACATACTTTAGTATTTCTGTTTGGAGCAGTGATGGGTTCAGAACGCGGCTTCCGTTGATCATCAAAATATCATAGACGGATAATATATCCCAAAAACTGAAGTAGGGTGTTAGTCGGAGTGCAATTTTGGATTATACATTGTGTGATTGGATTGCAACACTCAGTCTCAATGTAGACCGCGGTTCCCATTGAGGTGAACTTTGATCAATTCGATCACTAGGATCGTAGCTGATGAAGGAGGAAGCAATTTGCTTTTTAGGAGGTCTCCCATCACTGTTAGATGCTGTACCAGGTTTACTGCTTTGACCTGTTCCGGATTATGGTCGGCTACCTGCAAATGAACACTTGACAGCGTCCCTGTTATGAACGTTTGTGCACCAGGCGTGTACACAATACCCAGATCGTACTTGTGAAGCCAGATGAGCATACCCTGAAGGCGAGGAGAAACGATGTGCATCGGCTTACTGACTATTGACAAAAGCGGTTTGTGGTCGTTGTATACAGTTGTTTTTCTTCCAAAGTTTAAGCGTTGTAAAGCTCCATGACATAGACTACTGCATGTGCTTCGCAAACCGCAAAGTGCTACTCGGTCACGGTGAGTGCTCCGCTGCGGCAATTCAAAGCTTTTTCATTTTGTAAGAGAACAGCACCTATTCCGTCCTGGCTGCTGTCAAACTGTAGTTTCAGTGGCTGCATTGGATCGTAATATCCTAGTACAAGCGCGTTGCTGTTAGGGTTTAATATTTGTAAACGCGGCTTCCTGTTATTTTCCCAAATTACTCATTACTCAGTTGTGGGTTCGCCCCTTGCTCAGCGTCCTAATATCAGCTTTTGGCATAAAACGACTCAAATAGTTCCCCATTTCATTTAAATGATGGATTCCCCATCACGTCGTCATGGGGATGCATCTCTCGTGTTGTCCTAATTTTTCTGGTTTGACCCTTGGCAGGTAAGGCATTCTTATGAAAAACCATCTGGCCCCTCCAAAGTTCAATGTTCTCGCGGTTAGGCTTGATGTTCATTTGCACACGGCGCTGCAATAAACGGTGGAGCTTAGCGACCTTCTCTTCTTCCGTTGCACCCGGGATCAAAACATCATCTACCACACATTATAAATTATATAAATAGTTTGCAGGTTGCATCAACCGTTTTTGAAAATTTTCGCTATAAACTTTAGGCGAAATGGTAAACGTAATCAGCGACAGCGCCCGAACCGTGTGGCAAACGTGGTAAAGAAACTGTGGGCAGGTCTAACATCGTAAAATGCTTTCCTTTGACTAAACGCGGCACAATGTCTTCTTGGGTAGGTAGCGCATAATGCTGTCTACACAAGGCCTAACTCAACGGTTTCGGATCAATGTACATGCGCAGTTAAACCGCCTCCTTTGTAATGATTAATACCTGACTAACCTAGTAGGTTGGTTTGTCAACTTGACAACAACACCTTCAATTCAGCGGAGTACTTGCCATGAAATGTAAATGGAACTCTCGTAGATGATAGCTTCGTCGGTCGTATAAAATTATATAACATCTTGTGAGCGATTCGCTCATCTCTTTCAAAACCCGAGCTAAATACAGCCGGAATCTGGTCAATAAGATCGGAGCTTCATTGGCAAGCATTCACGAAACGACCACTTTTAAAAGTATCAAAACCAAGAGACTAAATCTAAGCAGTGCCGAGAATCAGAGTGAGTTCCTTTTCAACAACCTAAACTCTGGACAATGTCAGGCTCCATCCCTTAGGTTAACCACTCCGATGGTAGCAAAGCCCTTCGAATTAAGTCTGGAAACATTCCACACGTGCAGGCAATCCTGATTGCATCGGATACATACCACAGGACAGTGCTTCCTGGGTAGAAAATTGACAGTAACACCCGTGTCTTACTGCAGTCATGTGGGCTCGCTTTAGATCAAAAGAATTGCGTAGACACATCTTTGTGATACCCTCCGTGACACGTTGCCAATTAGATGTTCTGCGTATGTGTGCACCTTGCCACGAACAAGCGCAGTCACAATGGTTGACTGACAGCAACAAGCAAAGTGCCACATTTTTCCACATTTAGCACATTTCCGTCCCAACGCAGGACATCGTACGCAACTGCTCGGGTGTCATGTGACCCAAAAGTTGCTGATCTCCTGTCTCATTTTGGTAGCCTTCGTAGTTTTGCGTTCGAAAACGGCAAACAATAGCGTCAAACGCGTTTCTTTTGATGGCATTAATACTTGGTCGAATACTCACTGTTGCAGATATTGATGCACCGCTGGAGAGATGGGTTGTGTTGCCGTAAAAGCAGCTTTGCCGTACCCTCATCATTGATTCCTAGAACTATCTGAGCTCGTATGAGGCTGTCACCCATGTTGTTACAAAACTGCATGACCGAGGCGACCTTTTATTTAGTGATGTACCAGCCGACGGCTTCATTTAGGCCTCTGCTTCGCGTAAAATAAAGGTAAGGTTGGTAGGACTCGTTGGTTTGGCCTTCGCGAAATTCGCTGAACTTTTCAATGACGGTCTCCAAATCATAAGGATCATTCTCTTCGCCGTAGTGCAACGTCTGTTGCACACAGAATGCGTCATCCATAGCTGCGTGTCGAAACATGACCAAACGATACGCCATCAGCCTCTAGCCCAAAATAGCCAGTGAGCAAAATTCCTTCCAATTGCTCATCCATGTACGGCAATTTGTGGTTAAGTTATGTACAACAATGTTCCACAGGGCAGCCATTTGAACAACCTCTGGTGATCTAATCAGCTTCCAGACGCAGCCGGTGGTGTTCATTTTGGTCATCTCTGAGATAGCGTTGCAGAACACAGTCTGTCATTTAGCAGAATTTATTCGGCAAAGTTAACTAGGCGAAAATTATGACATTTTTGCAAGCCAAATGCCTCGATCTAAATTGCTCGTTCACGTCCGTGACTAATGAATTTTCTGAGTCGATAAAGTTCTTCCTCTGAATCAGTTACACAAACGGTGAGTAACTCAGACGAATGTTTGTCATTCCACGTCCAGTAACTGATTCCGTTACTCTCTCCCATTGCCTGTCTGACTCGCTAATTTGGTTCATCCGTTCAATCTGATATGACAGTCATCGCAGTAAAGGCAGACATCTTTGACTATTTTAGTTAGCTATATTGGATGAAATCGCTCGGCTGATATTTTCATTGAAGAGTTAAAACAGCTTACCCCTATACACCGCGTAGGATCACTATAGTAGGTTTATAAATGATTGGCATTATAGGGGCTGAAGAACTTAGTGTACTTCGTAGTCAGAATAACAGAAGTAGCAAGTTTATATTAATGATGTATTTAGTATGCTCAGCATAACTACCTAGGTATTTGCAACGCTGCTCAAGATGTGGGCTTAACCAAATTTTAAATCTATCCTTACCTCCGACCAAGTAGGCTCATTCACTCATTGCCAACACACACTATACACAACTGGTGTGTGAATGCGAAGCAAGACATGTTCAAAGCCGATAGGTCTGCGCATTCTCAACTAAAGTAATGATTACCTAATGCATTTCAACCCAAAACCAACAAATATTACTGTACCTTCCAATATCACTGCTCCCATAGGCTATCCGCTTCAATAATAATTAGGCAACTGCTGCTCATACGTCATTAGTAACAGATGGGCACAGCCTTCACGTTAGTTAGAATGTGGAGCCCAATATATTTTTTATGCATTTCCGTAAACAAAACAATGTTTACTGACACGCGTAATAGGACAGACTTTTATTTTACGGTTGTCGCAAAATAGTTCGGAAGACATAGATTCGATTCTGAGATTGCTGTAGTCTTTTCTAGGTTGATCATAACAAATATGAAGACGGCTTTGATATCACGGGTAACAAGAAACTGTTTCACATGAGTGAAGACCTGGGAGGTCCTATCAAATATGACATTAACAGTGAGCCCAGGGCAATGCTCATATGAGCAAAACTAGTGACTGGTTTACATATTTATTACATGTTAACCCATGCGGATTGAGTTGGGTTTTAAATATGCAACTTGCAATAAACCAAATATTATCTCAGGTGTTGAAAGGAATACGCATGATTGGTAACCGTGAATGTGAGCTTGGCTGAACGCTTTCTTCATGTCAAGATTAAACAAGCATGAAACATCTATGGTTCACATTTCTTGTAACATTGCACAAGAGCTACCACTGGTGCATCCGATATACTGCCTTGAAAACCGCAATAAGATTTCTGAATGCGATTAAGAGGAAAAGAATTTCGGTTTTTCTATTGGATAATTTTCTGTATCATTACTAATGTTTCTGAAAACAGGTTGGTGAGGCTGTGCTTATCAGATTTTTGACGCCTACCAAACCAGTATCCCAGTAAAGTCACTTTATGCTACATGATAATGAAAGCTTCATTCGCGGAGAATATCTACCTAGTAGAATGAACAGTGCGTCGAAGCTAGCAGTTTAAGCAAGGTAGAAGAAAAGTAGGTTAAGGATAGTGCAAGATCTTGAGCGATAGACTGACCTAAATAAACATAGACATTATCCACACTATACACGTTAGCTAGATGTGGGAAACACTTCAGTAACTGTGCCGCGGTACCTAAAAGATAAAAAGGAATAAAATGCAACATGTGCAAGCCAGCTAAGCTACTAGTAAACGATAAGCATTATTCCGATAGGCTATCTGCCGGCTACTATGCAGCAGAAAAAATAATTTATACGCAAAATTAATTAAGGCTAATTAGTGAGATCGTGGTTGGAAGGGGAGGCTAAGTGGGATGGGGTGGGACCAAGAAACTTACAGCTCTTGGTCATATTAACAAGTGTATCCAGCTAAACGTGTTCATCGTCTTTCTGACCCCAACCAGGGAGTCAAGACGCTCCAACTGAGGCCAGCTTCGAAATGAGGGCCTTCATTTCTCTCGACTAATTCATTGCTTGGCCACCTCTCTTCTTCATCCATCCACACCGTTGGCTGGCAAACAAGGCACGTTGCGGGAGTCGGCGGGCTGGCATGCGTAACACGTGGCTTATCCATCGAATCCTGGTGCGTGAAATAACGGTGCTGCAAGTCTCATTTTCTTTTCCTGTGCCGTAAACAAGACGTCGAAAACGCTCGTTACTCACGCGGTGTTCCCACCAGATGTGTGCCAAACTGCGTAGGCACCGATGGTCGAACGTAACTAACCTCTTCAAGTCCGCCGGTCTTATGGGCCAGGTTTCGAAACCGTACAGTAGGGTTGAACGTACCGCTCGCTGCATTGTACACTTTAACCTTCAGGGCGAGAGTGATGTCGCACCAGTGCCAAAAGTGGCGAAGATTAGCAAAAGCGCCTCCAGCTTTGGTTAAACGGTCCGCGGTTTCATCTTTAAATCCACGGGCGCTGATAAAACTTCCCTGGTATTTGCATTTTGAACTATATCTAGCTGATCGCCACCAAGGGTCATCGAAGGAGGCGGTCCAGACTAACCTTGGAGGAAGGCTTTGCACTTCGAGGGTGCAAAGCAAAGCCCGAAGTGACGGGCAACCAATGCTAATCTGTTCAGTGCTGCTTAGCACGTTTGTGAGCTGTCACAGATTAGGGTAATATCATCAGCGTGCTCCAAATCAAGCAGCCATTCTCCTGGGAGTACCTCCACACCTTCTAAGTCGTGTCCCGTGAACACGATTTCCACGGCTTCGTCAATAGCGAAGTTGAAATGGAAAGGTGACAGTGGGCATCCTTGTCTCACACCGTTGGAGATATTAAAGGGAGACAGCTTGCAGTAAGCCTTCACTCTGCCTGAGCTACGCGCGTATAATGATCGGATAATATTTATATATTTATCAACTACACCTTTCCTGAGCAGACAGTTCCAAAGTGCACGTCTATCCACCGAATCAAATGCACGTTTGATATCGAGGAACACGACAGCGGTGGGCCGTCAATATATGTGGCGGTGCTCCAACAACTGACGCAAAGATGTAGCCACGACCTCGAGGAAACCCGGCTTGCTCTTCACGAATATAGCTTTCACGAGTGCCATTCCGTCTGTGAAGGATGACGGTGGCAAGCAATTTGGAAGCGTTGGGGATCATACTGCTTTTTCTGTGATTGCCGCATTCCGATCGTGAGCCTCCCTTGAAAATTGGGACCATGACAGAGCGGCTCCAGCCGGTTTGGACAGTATTTTTCTCCCACAGTTTCACTAGTAACACGTATACATCATCCACGAGAGCAGGTCTCCCGAATTTGAAGAGAGCTAAAATAACAGCATCTGTTCTCGCTGCATTATTTAACTTTAATAGGGCGATCTCACGTTCGACTTCTGAGCGAGAGGGTGGATCCAAGGAGACTGCCCAGGGAGCAGGGCGATCAGTATCCGGTGATGAATCTTAAAATTCCGACCGATTATTCCTTTTTAAAGTGCTCAGCCTAACGCTCTAAGCGTTTTGACAAGTTGTGGATAGGCAGTTCACCCTCGGCATAAATGGTTTCAGTAACAACAGGTCTCCTGCTGCCAGTTATTCGTATCATCCGGAATAACTTACGATGGTTAACAAGGACGGCGGCCATATCCATCTTAAAAGCAAAATGAGACCACCAGGATTCACGGTCTCTCTTCAGGCTAGCACGGAGTTTTGTCCGGTGCTCTTTGTGAGTTCCATTGCGTTAGATTCCAGCCGAAAAATGCCGGCGAGCATCCAGAGACTGCGAAGAGACCCAATGTCCATGTTGGGTAGTACACTTACCCCAGGTAGATAGGCCTGCCACTAGTAAAGTCCCGGTGAACATGAAACCAGTAAGCTTCAATTGCATCCAGTGAGCGCTTACTCAACTCGCATGACAGCGTACTTTGATAGGCATTCAGAACAGCTATTTTCGCCAGTTGGCTGGTGTCAATGCGCTCACAACGTCGTCTTGGGCTTCCGCCAAAACGCACCCGCAAGTCAGCACATATAAGTGCATGGTCGGTGTCCACACCCGTGCTCCAAATAAAGCGACAGTTCTAAAGGCAACCATTCCATCGGTAACTTATCGAAGTGTGATCAATTTGCGTCCATAGTTGGTTCGAGGCTGGTGCGCGCCAAGACACCCTCCAGCGTGTGCTGTGTCGGCAATTAGTGCTCGTAGGAAATAAGCGAACATCTTCACACAAATGAAGTATGCGCTCACCGTTATCATTACGGAAGTTTAGACCAGGTTGGCCGCCCAGGTGTAGTCCATCAGTGGATAATTTTCCAACAAGCGTTCAGATCCCCAACCAGCTCCACAGTGTCCGTGCTTCTTCTGTGGTGAAGGAGCTCTTTCATTTGGCGATTGAGATCATCTTTTCCCGAATCGGCGAAAGAGTTTATGGGTGCATAGTTAGCGATGACGATTAGATACTCGTTAGTCCCACGCGACTTCGAAGCTTTGATCTAGCTAACTAATTGAACTGCACACATCCGACGACTGATTGGAATCCAGTCAACCAGAACAGCTTCAGCTCGGGGACTCAGGGCACTAATAACACCAGTTTGGCCGGTGCTCGAAGCTGTATCGTCACCGGATAGGCGCAATGAGAAATTGCTGCTGGTGTCAACTGAAGGGGATGGTAAAGTAAACACAGAGCTCGAGTCTTGCAGGCGGGTCTCCGATAAGCGGCAGATATAGATCGAGAGGGCCTCAAATGTTCGGAGAAGTGCTGTCTGTTTGCTTATCTATAGCAATAAATGTACGTTGTGGCATGCCAAACCGAATGATAATCGAGGGCTCCAAATGGAAGCCGATGAACTGGACTAGGCCGCTTGCTTGGACTTGGGCTTGTCGACAGGGCAAAAGTGACGCTCCGCGTTCACATGTGACTTGAAACTAAAAGGTAAAAGCCTATCAAAGCGAGGTGGGGGAGGGCCAAGTATTGAAGGGTTGAGAACAGGGGGGGATAAAATTGAAGCGTTCAGAGTGAAAAAGCGTAAGAGGGGGAATAAGAAGATGGGTAGGCTTGAGCAGTATCATCCATATCTCTATCCACCTTGCTCGATGCAGCAGATAGTGCACCGCTGATTATCCTCTGCGGTGGCCATAGCATGAAGAAATTGTGTGAAGAGAAATTCAAAGTCATTGATAATTCGCAAATATTATCTCATCTTGGAAATCGGAATGACACTGTGACCTGGCTAAAGGGTCAGGCGACTATTTTTAGCAAAATCATATAACACAGACTTGGACTATAATTATATTCTTCGACACTTTGACATGTGGTCTGTATTGTCCTTAGCGCCTTATTGATTATTTCTGAAGCTAAGAATACCTTGTGTTATTAAGAGATCATGTGCCGTGATTCGGTCTCGTAAATCAACCAGGAGATTTTCTATGCGCTCTTGGTGCAAGATAGTTTGATCTTTTAACCACCGTTGTAATTCATTTTCAACTGTCATTAGATTTCTGAACAACGAAATTAAGGACAAGGTCACCGTACCAGTACACTGCAGTGGCACAAGTATATTTAAGCATTAATAAGGTTGAAAGTGTGACCATGTTGTCGTACAACGCCAACAAAATTTTATCCCATTTCACGGGTCGTGCTAGCATGGATTTAGATTGTTGCTGCCAAAGGGCGATAAAGCAAAGAGAGTAATTGGTCACAATTCTTGTTCGGTCAATTTTAGCTTGACGAAATGGCTGGGGTTAATAAGTGGATTGTCACCAGAAACCAAGAAAATGCTTACAGTATGCTGATAGACAGCATACAAAATTTGTTAAAAATCCGAGCGAAACCACTCCCGTTCTGAACTCCATTATGAACGCAGATCTGTCTGAATACACGACACAGTATGTGTGATACAGAAATCTTCAATAAGATACATTTATATATAATAATGAGCGCGTTATTCTGGCAGGTAAATAAATACTTTTGCTTATACCTTCGAACTTTGAAGTTTCTTAAATGGAAGCGGTACAAATATTGTGATGTACCCACTAAATATGTCATAAAAATGGCAGGTAGTCGAAATATACTGCACAAATTGGGACTTAACTGTGGTTCGACGTTGATTTTTCGCAAACGAAATAACAAAGCTTAAACAGAAAATTACTTAGGCAGTAATTTCTTAGTTACCCCATTAACTCCATCCTTAGGCCACAATTAGAAACTATTCTTTAAAGCTCACTTTTCACCATAAAGTTTGATAGTGCACAAGAAGGGCGATGAACTTCTGCTACGAATGGGTTTGCCTTTCTCTTATCACCTCACTGATGGACATTTCAAAGTTCTTACACATAAGTTGCTAATCATCAACTAGCTAGTGCTGATCAGATCACTTTGTTTATGGTCAACCCGGATCTTATGTATATAAGAAATTTTGTTCCACAGGCAAAATGTACATACAGTGTGAGTCAATAGGAGACTTTATTTATTGCCCATAGTCAGGAGCATCATTACTGACGATCACCATAAAAATTCTACCTAGATCACATTAATACTCTCAGTACATCAGTTAACTATGCGTAGACAACCCTGCTATAAAAATTATGATGGTTTGGAAAGTTAGCAAGAAAAGCGGTGCTGCTCAGTGGCAATAATATCGCAGATTTGCGAGTAGTTCTTCGTCCTAGGCATAGCGATGAATACCACCAACATAAAAAAGCACCCAGAGGAGAGTTATTCGACTGTAATCCATGCAGTAGTGAAGGTATTTTGCATGTTCTTGTGTTACATCAACGCATCGTGTTGTCGATGTTAAATTATAGGAAACCAATTTTTAACCTGCTAAATAATGAGTAAGTTTGTCCAACACAGAAGACTTGGAAAATACACGATCATATTGGGCGAGAGGTTGCGTAATCCATTCAAAGTATAAGGTGGGTGCAATTAGATTCGCACTTATTATTCAGTCAAAATAACCTTTCGAACCCACATATATACGCCCTTTATCTATATGGTCCTGCTTTAAAAGTGTGGCATTGGCGTGTTCAATGTCTTGGTTCGGCAATTGTACTCTTCGGGATCGATTTATACCTCGGATCTATGTAACTAGTTAATGCACAACAAAGCACGGAATTTTTCAATTACAATGGACTGACCCACACAGACTCCGAAGTTGGCGGCAAGTACCCTACGTCTGCCATATGCTGCAAAATTGCAGTGAGATCAAAGGACACCTAACCATATGACGATGGTTGTCTAACCCTCAAAACTAATTCAAATAAACTTTACGGAAGAATTTGTAATAGAAAATCTGTTGAGTATACATAAGCATGTTTATCCTAGAGTTTATAATATACACCCGATGACTTTAGCAGCGGTAGTAGTGAGTTCAACTGAGCCTCTGTCTCGACGAAACATAGGCTCCCGACATACAAAAACAGTGGATGATTACTGTTAAGCACAAAGGAGGGAGTCGTTCTGCTCCAACAAAACTACCGTCCCATAATCTTATTACCTGTGTTTTCAAAGATTATGGAACCAATCATTTATGATTCGCTAACTTTCTACTTAGATTAATTTAACTAACTTGCACCGGAACAGCACGGATTCCGACGAAGCCCATCATGCACTACACGTGTACAATTAAGATGATGCAGCTAAACCGAATATGTAGACTCAGGCACAGTAGTTGATATAATATTCCTCGATTTCTCAAAAGCCTTCCTCTGGTTAAACCATGACATAATGCTCTTAAAATTGCGGACCTATGGTATTGGTGATTCTCTTAAGTGGTTGATCAGAAGCTTTCTCCTACACCAACGCTTGGAGGTACGATTAGGTAATTCCGTGTCAGCTCCCACCCCAATCGAATGCGGAGTACCACAGGGATCGACTCCAGAACCGCGGTTATGTTTTACTTATGTCAAACATATCGCACGCAGCATAAGCTCGAGGTGCTTGCTTTATTCCGATGACATCAAAGTGTGGAGGACTAGCAACACACCAGATGATATCACAAAGCTTCGAGTCGACGAGGATAGAATTATCGCATAGTCTATTCAGAATTTAGTTCGATTCAGTGCGAAAGACGTAGCGTGCTGCACTCACAGAACCAGGTGTTATGAATCTAGAAACCCGGCAACCAAGTACTCCAGACGTCCTCTTGCTAAAGTGATCTAGGAAATTTTGTCCATGTCGATCTTGGATGTTCGAATCAGGTTAAAAACGCGTCAAGGCGGGAAATCCAGCACGTCGACCTCTAGAAGCGTGCATTCAGACGATTCGAAACTTTGATATTTCCACAACGGACACATGACGAATACGCAATACAGGTCTGGTAGCAATGGCTAAGGAGAAATCTCACCACCTTGGAGATACCACAACGTCGGGCAACTAAGGATGGTAAATGTCTATATAATCTGCAGAAAGAACGATGGCTACAAGTGCTCGGGGTCTTTAGCTGGCATTATCGGCGATCGCGTGGGGACCTCATTTTCATTTACCAGATGTTAAGAGAGCCAAACCACACGTGTTGTTACTTACTTGAGCCCAGTCACAACAGCAATTTGAAAGGCCACAAACAAGCTGGCAGAGCATTGCAGCCGTTTGGAATATCGTCGGAATTTCTTTTCCGTACGCGGTTGCCAAGCGCCAACTGCTCCGTCAGAGTCTGTTATCTGTGCTCCGAAGCTGGTAGAGTTCAAACCCCAAGTTGACGTTGCACACATTTCGCTGCACCAACTAATTTGACTCACTGCCCATGCCTTAACACGAGTGACTCTTAGGGATTTAACTGATGGTGAATTCCCAGCATACATACCACCATTTCACCTTTTGTATGCTTTCACCAGGAAGCACAATGTACACTAACGTCTCAGTTGTCTTCATTCCTTATGAACTTACAACGGAGTAATATTCTATGCTATATGTATCGCAATGCGTCCACCGGTGTAAATCCAAGTGTACTGATAATTTCGCTATAATTTGATGGTTCCTCATGATCATCCTACGAGACTTGTTAAACCTTAGATATTTTACCCTTACAAATCATTGTCGCCTGGTTATTTAGTTTTGGAAACCAGTGTAATTTGTCACTCGTCCACTTGAAGCTTGCGTAACATGTATAATATGACTAGGTACGAAGTGAAAAGGTGATAAGAAGTTATGCATTCTTCTTACTGAAGGGTGGAGTAGGGATTTCTTTTTAACTAGACCACCTGATAAATTTGCCAAAGAATCGTGACTGCACGTTACGCATTGTCCGTCAATTTGTCAACCTTTCTGATCACATTTCAAACAGTTATCTCTAAATTTGCCATCAGAAAACTTCACCCGTTTGATTAACAAATCTTGTCGATTTGCGGACTATTTCGTAAAGCATTAAAATGTGATGCCGTCAATGTGTGTTGTTTCCATTTCCATCGTCAATACAGCCTATCCTTCTTTCACTCCGGCAATATTAATCTTAACCTTTTCCGTGCCTGTGAGAATGGGCAGAATCCAGCCATCACAGCTGGAACGCAAATAGACCAGCTTTCGCGGCTGTTTAGCGAAACACTGTGATCGCAGACTCAACGCAATCAGTCCGGAAGACCGGAAGGGCGTTGCTATTTCCGATGCAACTTGGTTGGCCATCATGCTGTACGTTGTATAAACAGAAAATTTCATCATGGTTTCTTGTTATCTAAGCCCGGTCGGTGGCGTGTACTCTCCTTTGAGATAATAATTGTGGGTGTCGTGGTCAGTATGATAATGTAAACGGGAGGGGGTGTTTCCATAAGGAAAATATTCCACGGTAGCGCGTTAGCGCAGTCATTAAGCACTATGCAAACGTTCGGATGACATCGCTTGAAGAATACAGGAAGACAGCGATTTCAAGTGAAAAATGGAAAATGGTCATTAGCTATTCCATGTTTGTCATTGAGTGGACAACGGAAAAATTCATCGGTAACGACATCCTCAAGCGGCGCGGTGTCACGACTGATTTGAAATAGAATGTTGTGATAGTAGAAAGAGAAACGATCGAGATGAGCGCAGAGAAATGCGACCAGCTAAATGCTGAGACTGTTCTTCCTGAGTGCCCGAACCACATAAGTAAGCGCAATTTTTCACGGATGCGAATTGGTAGAACACCGGATACCTCTAATACCAGGTGGGGAGTGCAAGCCGATTTTCAGGCGGATACAACAAAACACCTCTTTGGAGATAAAGAAAAAAGTGGCTGAGATGGGGGCCAAAGGGCTCGTCAGGCGAACAAACAGCTCGTGTTCATCACCGTTATTCCTGACCTAAAAGGCGGACTATACCTACAGTTTCGGCATTGGG
The DNA here is from genome assembly GCA_944474145.2 of Dicrocoelium dendriticum. Classification (NCBI taxonomy): domain Eukaryota; kingdom Metazoa; phylum Platyhelminthes; class Trematoda; order Plagiorchiida; family Dicrocoeliidae; genus Dicrocoelium; species Dicrocoelium dendriticum. The sequence goes on from OX104067.1 coordinate 93,776,252, forward strand.
TTCAGAGAACTAAACATAATAATGGTAAATGCTGCATTTTAAATACCAAAATTGGAAACCAATTTTTCTAGTTTTTTACGACGCCAATTTGAGTTTCTTGATAGAACTGCGTTAGGGATAGTGGAAACTTCCCATAGCAGTAGAAGTCCGGTATAATACAGCTTTTAGTGTGAGCGTCCAGCATTTGAATTCTTGTGAATGTCATTTAGATTGTGCAACGTTCCGGCGAAGTTCATACGCTTACAGTTGCAGAACCTCCAAGATGTGATTGTCTGTGGAGCTGACAACCTTATAATCTTGTAAACGAAACCTGAACACAGTGTCCGCCCGCAGCCGTACTAAAACGACTGGAGGAAACCGGTCTGAAGCTGAGACGCAAAATGTCACATATTGCTCAAAATTCCATTGTTTATTTGGGCCACATTTTAAGAAATAGCCAAGTTCAACCGCTTCCAGCGAAAGGCGAAGCAATCAATACTTTCGTAGCCACCAATAACTAAACGTCAGCTCCGGTAGTTTCGCGGAATATGGCATATGATTCGAAATTCGTGTTCAATTTTGCAGATATGATCAGTCAATCATTAAAGCTACTGCACAAATACGAGTTATTCGCTTAGACGCATGAAGCGGATCGGGCCTTCATATACCTAAAGGAATGCGCTGCGGAGATGACAACATGTTTACGACTACCTAAGGCTGGAGAAATATTCACGGTGGCGGTCGATGCGAACAACATTATAATCGGGGCTGTGCTGTCTCAGCCTGCCCGTGTGCTCCAATAAGCCGGCATAGTGCTGACCAGCGCTGCGATAAAATGTATTCCGCGACAGAAAAAGTATGGTTTGTTATAGTTTAAGCCTTAGCGGAATGAAGAAAATACCAATTAGCGACTGAATAGTATGTCGTGACTGACCACAAGCTGCTATCATAGTTAATGACGATGAGGCATCCGCGGGGACGACTGGCACGGTGAGCGTACTGACCCCAAGATAACCAATTTACAATTGAACACATAAAGGGAAAGAAGGACGTAATCCCCTACTTGTTATGGCGCCAAACACTAGGCTAAGTACTGTCAGCTAATGCCATACCGGTGTGGGATGTCATCGCTGATGTTCGAGGCCTACTGGAAACTCAGCGTGCAGATGAATTAGTGAGGTAACCCTGTGCTCCTTTACAGGCCGGGAACAATCAAAGAGGCAACATCTAGAGCAATGGAGAAATTTTTCCGGATCTGGGACAAACTTTATGTCGCAAACGGTCCCCTGTTAGTGGCGACAAACGGAAAAAGAGTACTTATTATTTATCGCAATATACGGGAGCAGGTACTGCAAGTGACACATAATATCGTCCATAGGGGATTGTAGAGTCTCCGACCTGCCCCGGAGGTAGTTGTTTTGGGAAACAATGGCAAAGCATATCACCACATACATTCGTTGATGCCAGCATGGCAATCAATTCGCCAAATGGATGCACCACTGTTCTACATGCGACCTATTGAATTCAGGCAAGCGTTACAATTGTAGGGATTGGACATCTCTAAGCCCTTGCCGGTCAGTCGGTCAGGAAATAATTACATCCTGTTGATGATTGACCATTTTACTCAATGGGTAGAAACCTTACCGACCAGGGATTATACAAGTAAGACAGCAGTACATGCATTCTAATTCAGGGTGCCCGTAATTTATGAAATGCCACAATGTGTTATTACCGACCAAGAATTCAATTTTGAGCCGAAGGCGTAGCAGAAAGTATGGGTAGAATGGAACATCCAGAGAAGACGCACATCACTGTACCATCCGCAAACCAAAGAGCTAATTGAATGGTATAATCAGAGAATGAGGACGTGAGTAAACTGTACAAAGTTGGCGTGGGAGGAAATGTGGCCTGGGGTTCTTCTTAGTATAGATCTATAAAGCAGTCGAACACAAAAGAGCTGCTGTTCCAAGTACAGTGTGGCAGACAACCAAGGATTTTGCTCCATTCAACATACCTCACGCGCAGGAGTAGAACGTTCCAGCAACACGCCGCGAATGCTTGGAAGCAACTGACAGCAGAGAAACTATTTCTGAACATGCACGGAATAAGCGCAGCTACGATGCCAAGTATGCGGTCCATAAGTGGAGACCTTTCAGCGTGGAGAGCAAGTCAAGATAGGAAATCATCACCGCCCGGAATTTGGGGGGGGGGGGGTTAGGAGCATAGAAATTCAGGGTGAAAGCCACAAATGCACTTAGGGAATAGTCGAACAACGTGTAAACAACGTGTAAACGTGCGGCCTTCAACATCGCTACAGTAAACAACGAAAATCGGAACTGAGTCCAACTCACCGGTAACGATAAAAGTCACCGTCTTTGAAATACGGTGACGTGTTACAAACTATAAATGTTGCAATTACAACATACAATAACGGTTTTCACGATAAAAGGATCAAGCTGCTTCTTCAACACGCGGCGGCGGTACGGTTATAAACACGTCAAGCAACGAATGAAGCGCGACCATGTCGGGCGTGAATTGATATCATTGTCAACGGCCTAATCAGAAGGCCACAGCCACGGGACCGATCACAAAGCTGTAGGGAATCTTGGATGGTGAGAGCGCAATCCAGCCGTAATGCGCCAGCCATACCAGACCAGACGTGCTAATCCCAGAACAATGAAAAATGATTTATAACTGGTAAAAAAGCAAGTGCTGGACATGTCCCGTAGGAGTGAGGAGGAAACGCGAGTCAGTAGCAAATCGTGAGTCAGACACACCTAGTGAACTCCAACATAAGAAAGAGCAGCGACTGACCACACAGCAAGGCGCGGCGGGGCACACAGAAAACGGTTAATAAGGTAGACATCAGACAATGGGACCATGACACTGGTTGAATAGATGCGACTGAGAGTTCGGTCTAAGAATCAAAGGGCACAAAGGAATGGATTTCAGGTGTATGACAATGCAGCAGGTTTTAAAGTAAAGTTGTGAATTAAACCAAGAGAACGTGGGGGCATTCGGGCAGGGGCTTGGGGTTAGATGCACGCTGACGGAATTGAGCGAAAATGTCCATAACACGGGAGGCGCTTGAAAAGCCCCTAGGCAGCACTGGATAGGTAAAGAGGGAACACCGAAATTGACACGGGAGAATCAGGTGCCGCTAAGACACGCGAGATAAATGCAACTAACAGAAGGACCGAGTTTAGGGTGACGGTATTCATTGATTGCCTGGAGGAAAGAAAACCACAAAAACGGGGACGGACGGGGACGGAAACAGGCGCACTGCGGGAAGGCTGACGGGGGAGCTCTGTTCTGAGGAAATGAGCTGAGAACAGGTCACGAGCGGCGTCCTTTAGTTAGTCTGCACTAGACAGAACAGAGAGAGATTACGACAAAAAGGCAAAAAATTAAACAATATAGCCGTTGTTGCAACATATAGGAACGACGCCGAGCAGATTGATGCATCCAAGTTCAAGCAAATCACGAGCTATCGCAAGACTCCGGGCCGATAAAATAAGGGTCGCCTAGAAACGGAGATACGGTGATGAAATTGACGGCGACTATTCTGTCACGTTGTCCCGAATTTGCATGGCAGAATCGCGAGCAAATGCCAGAAGAGGTAGTGCTTACGTGAGTGGTGGTGGAGGTTGTGATCGCATCAATAAATGTTGTGCTTCATTTCCACATCGTTCTTGCTGCAATATGAACATCTAGGACGAATTAATTTTGTGTTGCAACCCAAAAGTTTTACTGCGACCCGCTGTAGGAGTATGGCACAAAGGAACTTGGTACGCCGGACCAAAGAAATATTCCAGCACACATAAAGGCAATTAAAACGCTCCCTTTTAATCACAACCTAAATCTGAGTAGAAGTTTATGGCGATTATAAATGTTTGGAAATTTATTAGAGCTACTTTTATTTTTGGCAAATATTTTTCTTTTTTTCTTTTTGATTTAACATTTTAGATGCAGGGAGATACAGTGAATGCATGACTATGCATTCTGCTTTTTCTTGGTGAGGGTAATATCCTTCGCGGTACCAGTGAAGCGGTCTAAAATATGCAAATTTACGTCCTCCATGCAATTTTGCCTACTTCGATAAGGGTGAAATAGTAAAACCAACATTTTGTGCAGCCTAATTAACGAGAATTGGGTTACGATTTTTGTAAGAGCTGATCAGAAGCCATCGATGTGTTCGTCATCGCATCCCAATAGCCAAACTGTAAAGATGCACTATCCGATCTGCTAACCTCATCCCTCCTAATGTCGCATATATACTGGGATCTTGATGTTCGTTGTCCTGTTGAACTCCGATCTGTTGCAGTGCTTCACAGATTTAAGTTCGGGGAATGCGCTTGCTATTTTATCTGAAACAAAGTACCTGTGGGGTATTTTAATATTTATCGCTTCCTTACTGATAATACGCTATGGGATCGCATGACACCTATTATCCGCATGAATAACTCCGACACCATTACGGCTTCTATGAATGGTCTGAAGAGAATCCGCGTCTGGTTAATATGAGTTGATCAAGTCGAACTATTTGCGTCATTAACTGGACAGCAGACAAAACATTAAAAAAACCATGGGATTCAGGATTTCCGCAGGAAAATAACAGTAAAATCTTGCTCACTTAAGATATCGATTTCTGAAAAATTATTCTAAAGTGAACATTTCTATCGGTAACTATAGATATACGAACGTTTTGTATTCTATCTTCTTGCAATCAACCATAATATGTGTACCTTATCAAATCCACCACATTCCGCATGTAATTCTCACAGGGAGGCTAAACCGCAACTCGGTAGCAAAATGTGGCCGGTTGACGTTTGTAACACGATCAACATTGACTTTTAACAGTGACCTAAGTTGACCATGTATTAGTGTACCGGAATTGTAAATGTGCTATCACATTCACCACAATCTCCCAAAAACACGCAAAACTTTGATCACACAGTGCAATATGTAAATGCACTTTCATTTATCTCCCATTACGTGAGCAAGCTTTGAATTGCCTTCCAACACGGCTTCTCTCGAGGCTCATTTGAATTCACACGCAATGGGCCAATAAATTGTGCTACTCACAAGAGTGAATGGGACAAAAGCGTATACGGAGTAGTACTTGTTGCATACGATGCTTGTTTGCGTCTTGACGGCACTCCAAACGAAAGGGCAACAACGGATTGCAAATGGTGTAAAGCATCGTCTAACTGTTTCGTAAAGATATAAAACTTTGAACGCAACTATAACGCATGATGGAAAGGAGTTCCCCAATCATTAAATTCAAAGTATCTAAAGTATTTCTGACAGTATTGCAGCTGCCTGCATTGTGTGGCCAATTTCAGCTAATGCCCTCTAGTATTTGTGCTGCGGCTACGTTTCAGTAGTTGGCGACAAACGTGACTAGGGTTTATCAAAATATGATACGTCAGTATGGGGTCACACTTTTTGAGTCGAACATTTCAGCTGTACACTCCTATGGCGTAGCCCCATTTGCTAACAGCGCAATGGAACGAAGATTTTCACTGCTTCTTGCAGTGCTAGTTGGATTATATCTCCGCTTTATCTTTAAGGACAGGCGTCAAATAACTTCACTTTACTGGTATTTGCTTCTTCAGTGTAAATGTGATATTTGCTGTACATCCAAATAGATTACATCATGATCAGGTTGTAAGACGCACTCCCTTAAGGGTTTACGTAAATAACTTTGGCTTCATTTGCAAGCATTATGAAATGCCTACTTTCCTCTACCTGGTACATCGTTAGCCTAGCATTCCAATTCACTGTGGCATTATCTGTAGCAGTTACAACGATTCACATGAAATACTTTCCCCGGGCGTAACCATCTTACCCTACACTTTGCGTGGAACGTCCACCCATGTGGGGTAAGATACCCTCTGTGGACAGGGCCATTCATGGGACTCGTACGACGAAGAGAATGGTTTTAACTACTTTGCTTTACTGACTTTCATATACTTTCTTTTCTACTGATACTGCTTCGCTTTCTATTGTAGTGAACATATGAATGGTTGCGCAATTAATGATTCGGCATCTTCAGCTTTGCGGCATACACTCTGCTTGCTTACAATTCCTGCTTTTGGATTGGCGCATAAGTATTCAGTAACCTAAATTTCAGTCAACAGTGATCGCGGAGTATTACCAGATGACTGGAAGTTTTTCAATGTCAACTAACGTTGAAGGAGCAGACCTATCGTAAGCAGACTATATTGAGATCATGATCATATGGCTTCTGAATTTGGAATTATAATACGACACACAACAGAAGCATCTGCTGATTCAGAGAGGACTTGGGAATGGTTTGCTTTTGCACTTGGTGTAATTTAAAGCAAGGGGACCAGCATGACTTGGTTGGTACAAATATTCTGCGGCACATTAAACTGGGCAACTACAAATCATCCTTGTTAAAACGAAAGAATTAAACGACCAAATCCCGCAGGACACGAAGCCCTAAATAGCAGTATCAACCGTGGATAATTTATCGTTGACTTGTCCAACGATTGAGGCCAGATCAAAAAACGAATTTCTCTTCAGAGGTTGATTTAGGATCCATTGATCAGCAAAAGTATTGAACGTCAACTTCAATAGCTAGAGGACGGTGACTTAACAAGCAAGGGGACAATGTCAGCATGCTAACAGACGCCATTTCTACAGCAACATAAATATCATGACTTTGGTGGCAATCGAGTATTAACAAAGCAGGTTCTGTCATCGAAGGTTTAGTGTTAATAATGAAATCTTTGAATCACGTTATAAATTTCTCAGCTTCGAGACATCCATAATCCGAACAAGATGCAATTGATCAGTAGGTGACAGTTTCAACTGATTGGGATCCCCTTCTTCTTTAAGTATATGTGCATTAACATAAGAAGTAAAAGGTAAAATGACGGTCACCTTATACCCTTTCAAAACTTAACATTTGACTGTAGACCAGTTTTCTTCCTGAGCCCACATTCAATTTCTTTTGAACTAACCACAAACCAGTATCATCCATATTTCATTTATTACTTACTTCCTGTAAATGAGTAAGACGTTAACGCAGAAGGCAGCAGTCTTCAAAGCTGTCAACTTTTGCCTTGTTGAATCCAGCTGCACAAGAAACGCTGACTGGCTCAAGACTTCAAAGTGCAATAGAAAGATTTCCTATTAAAAATCCATCTATGCAATGTCGGTCTGCTTATTTAGTCTCAGTTGAATCGATGAGTTAGCTTCATCTTTTCTGCGAGCTCTTATGCCAGACATCGGATGTCTGTGGTGGTCAAAGCAAACATCCGTCCTTTTGCCGGAGTTCTGTTCTGAAGTGACCCAGAAATATATACCCATATGCACAAACTTGAGAAACAAAATATAAAACTAAAAATTGCAAGTAACATACTGTCTCTTCGTCGTTTTAAATTTCGTTAGTCAGTGTTGAATTTCTCATCAGTGTTTTTCAGAAAATGCGAATTTTAATTCCACCAGTGCTAACTGCAGGTAAATATGGGTCAATAGTACTGAGGCAATCGATTCTATTGTCGGTTATGACTTTCTCATATTTGCGTAGGTGGTTGTGGACAACTATTATCATTCCTTTGACCATGCGTTTCCCGTATTATCGTGCTAAGTTCCAGGCGGCTGGATAGTTTGGCACAGGTCTGCGTTTTGTACTCGCTGGCAGCACGTTCCTTCTCAGGCAATCATGAAGCAAGTAGAGCTTTTAAGGTGCGCAGGTTTGTCGGCAGGCAAAGGATTCTCAACGACGAGCTTGTGTTAACGTAGTAGGCCCGAACTGATGGCTATAGAATTGAAGACTGGTAGCTCAGTTTTTTCAAATGGCAGTTAAACTGTTCGGTGAGCTTAGCAATTTCGTTGGAAACCTTTCATCAACAATCGAGGTGACATTGTCAGTGCGTAGTTGTGTGGCGTACAGCAGCGTAGATTAGCGTAGAGGAGCATCGGTGAGAGTGATTGAGCGTGGTATACATGAGTTCGGAATCCTTTGCATGCCGACAAGCTTACACACGCCAAAATCTCTACTTCTTTCATGATTGCCAGAGAATGAACGTGCTGCCAGCGAGTACAAAACGCAGACCTGCGCCAAACTATCCATCCGCCTGGAACTTAGCACGATAATACGGGAAATGCATGGCTTAACTGATGATAATGGATGCCCACAACCGCCTACGCAAATATGAGAAAGTCATAACCGACAATAAAATCAATTGCCTCAGTACTATTGACCCAAATTTACGAATGGCGCTGGAATCCGGAATTGAACATCGAGTCAAAAGCACAAATAACCGACGCAAGTTTGCATTAAACCCAAAGTTGGACAAACTAACTAAGAGATATGACTGCACTGGTAGTGAAGGATGGATCATATATCTTACACGCCACCACCTCACTGCCACTGAAGAGGATGTCTTGATTTAGGGGATCAGCTTCAACGTCAAAGGTCTTTTCCCTAAGGATAATAGGCTAGCTTAGGGAAATCATTAAACGCAAATTGACTGTCAAGGGTATAACAGAAACAGATACGGCAGACCGTTGTCCAAGTGCTTACTCGGAATAAAGCCACCCTGACCCTAGCCAAGGAGGAACAGGATGCACTCAGACGTCTACAGAAAGAGAAGAACATTGTAATACTACCATCGGATAAAGCGCACATGACAGTGATAATGGACAAAATAGAGTATATTAAAAAGGCCAAAAACCGCTAGGCGATACAGTTACATATCGCCAGATCGATAAAGAGCCAAGTGCAAACTGGTCAACCAGGTCAACGCAATGATGAGGAAACTGCAAAAGAAGAACGAGCTCCCCGTCACCGAGAGAGGGAGAATGAAAGCTGATGACACAACTATTACACTGCTTTATGGACTACCAAAAGTACACAAGAATGCAGTCCAACTAGGAAAATCGTCTCGCTTCCCGGAACCCTATCATTTAAACTAGCGGATAGCCTGTGGAGAAGGTCGAAACATTTGGTTACCGGATCCAAACCCAGCATCAACCATGCTGAATACTTCCTCAACAAACTGCGGCGTGTCAGAATAGAAGACGAAATACTGCTTTCATTCGATGTCACCGCAATTGTCACTTCATTCGGTCACGAATTGGTCAAGGAAAACATTATGGAACTACTTGAGAATCCACTAGGCCCAACAACAACCATGCGACCTGAAATATTTGGGGAACTAGTGGACCTCTGCATGACCCCTTATTTCCGCTTTGATGTACAAGTGTACCAGTATGTGAGAGGAACACCAATGGGACCACCAATTTTGGGGCTCATTGCAGAGGCCGTAATGCAGAACTTGAAGCGCATTGCACTGCCATATATCAGCCCAAAACTCTGGATAAGATACGTGGACGACACGTTGGTCATCGTAAAACGGAGCAGGGTACAGGCCACGCATGATTTTTACAACAGCATATACGAGAATATCAAATTTATGATTCAATTAGAGGAGAATAAAAGGCTACCGTTTTGGATATACTGGCCACTAGGAATACACACGGATCTATGGAAACGTGTCTATATGGGAATAAAACGCATACGGACCAGCTAGTAAACTACAACAGCAGCCACCCGATGAATCCAAGAAAAGTTGCATTCACTTCCTGTTCAAAAGAGCGGAGACGCACTGAAGCACAGCCGAATCGCGGAAACAGGACTAAAATCACCCATATCGAATGTCTTAAAACAATTGTTATCCGAGGAATTTCATCAGAAAAAGCTTACAGAAACGAATGCCTCAGCAACAGCAGCAGCAGAATTCCTCTGAGCAAAAGACAAACAGGTAGTATTCCACTATATAAAAAAGTCTCCAAACTAACAGCAAGATTGCTGCCGTCATATGGAAACTCTGTGGTTAACAATTCATGTGCTAATCTAATGAAGTTATTTGCAAGACTCAAAAGAAATGTCCTTCATGCCGACCAATGCAATGTCATCTACCAGATTAATGTAGTGGCTACGATAAAAACTACGTCGAATAAATTAGAATAAAGCTTTGTACACGAATCACCGAACCAAATGCGGCCGTCAGAAAGCATGATCCGCACTCATTGTTTTTTGTACATGAAGATAAAGGCGACCAATTCGATCTGGAAAATGGACAGATCCTAGCATATGGTGGCACAAAACGCGCGAGGGAGTTTTGGAAGCCTGGAAGTCTATAACGCATCCCGTCCATCGACACATCGAACTGGACGCATTATAATCCAAACTACTGATGAACGACCGCCAAATCGATCGATCGCAGCTGGTGAAACGTGTGTCTATACCATTTCCTAGTCAAGTTAGTTAATAGAGGAAGCAAATTGGTTCATAAGCATTTTCAGCTTGGTTCGTAAGCATTTTCAACTTGGTTCATAAGCAGTTTCAAGTTGGTGCGTTTCAAACTTTGGCTAAGGTGCACACACGCACCGACGAGTAGCTTCCTCATTGGTCAGACACCGTCGGCCAACAGGATGCGGTGTGTCACTATAGAGCAGGTGTTCTCAAACTTTTCGGCACGTGCACCCCTTTGTAATGTAACCTAGCACGACGGACCCCAGAGCTTTCCTTATCCACAGAACTAAGCTTTACTAACATAAGAATGAGGTGGAGTTCATCGCTGTACACTGAATTTGCACAGTTGTTCATTTATGTTGGCAAAAGTGAACGCTGTTGAACTTACATGCAAATGCAGCTATATTAAGGCCTAGTACCTTGGACAAAATTCAGCGCTGACTTGTTTGATACTAGGTGTTATTGAAGAAAGCTATAACCTCAGATCTCGTTACGCTTCAGGTCTGTTTCGGTACTTTGTTTTGTATAGATATAATGCGAGAATGCAATCTCACACAGATAAGTTGTGGCAAATGGGAGAAGCACTGCGATAGCTGTCTACCATGACAAGGTACACATCGTTCGCTTTGCATCAGAAATCACACAGAGAGTCTGTGAAAAGCTTTTTAAAACGAAGAGTCTTAGGTCATCTCCATGCATTTTGTATGCATTGCCGGATACGTTTCTCGGTTCTGCTTTCAGCGCATTACGATAACTAACGATGTAAGATGCTTCCGTAGCTCTTTTTTACAGTCTGCGACGCGTGTGTTGTGACGCCCAGTACGCCTTCACCCCACGACCGCAAGAAGTCCAAGATGAGCCGGGATGAACAGATTTTATATTACAGCACGGCACCAGTTAAATAGCTTTACAACAAGGACGAATCCAAGATACTAAACGCATGAGATCCAACAGGCATGGAGAAAACACAAAATGGAACAAGCAAATGAGAGTCGCGAAAATTACGAGACAATGAAGTGCGGCAAAGAAAATAGTGTCTGCGGAGTTAATCCATGGGGGTTACCTTCTGGTGAGCAACCATTAAAAACGATGCGTAGCGTCCTATCAGTGTGGAGAAGTGATGCGTTTAAACAAATGCCAGCAAAGTTGATAGTGAGAATGATACACACCAGGAAAATAGAAACAGGTATACTAAATATGTGTCGGCTGAATATACATCCACGTGAAAAAGCTAAGGAACGCTGAGCAAAAGAAACCAATCAGAATGTCCACAGAATGAGACGGCTGAAATTATCTGTGAGCGATTGCGAATGAGGCTGAGGAAAACGGCGTGTCCAAAATGTAGCAGAGAAGCATGTAACTACGCAAACAAAGAAATAGGCAACTAACATAATTCATGAAACTGAGGGTTAAGTAGCCAGCTCTCTAACAGCGTGAAGCAAGTACGTTTGGGTGTTCAATATTTCATCTCGCATGCGCTGTAAGTACCTCTTTCTGTCTTTACAGTCCGTATGAATTTTTCCAAATGCCGCTGCATTTTAATAGGCACCATGTTCAGAAGAACTTTGTTACACAAGTCATCTTGTGGACAATTATTGGACTCTATAAATCCAAAACGAAGATAAATGTCGTTGTATTTCCGCCTCTTACCCACTGGTACAGAGGATCCGGTTGGCACAGACTTATATTGCATCACATCAGGTAGTACAGAAACATCGCACGTCTCAGTTGCTGCATGCTCAGAAGGCATATTGGATGGCCCAACTACTACAACATCTGCATTCAACGAAGAATATCCCTGTGAAACATTTAGCAGTATTCCATTCTTCATTTCATGGTCTCTGTTAATGTTACATGTCTAATTAGCACAATGGAGGTAAAAAAAATTAAACACAAGAGTCCAAAACACACCAGGAATTTCGTTACTATGATAAGTTGTACTTTGAAAGAAGTATCGTAGTGAACGAAAGTGCCACCCTTTTGTAACGTCGCTGAAGTATTATCTCTCGAGTTCGCATAATCGGCTGAGAATATTTGTTAAACACAGAAATAACCACGCTTTCCTTCTAAGCTTCCATTGAAGCGATCCCGCAAACGGGCCTCCCTCCCGGTTTGTTTATTTTTCGGAGAATAGTAACACTTGAAATGACCGCAAACTTGAGCCCTATCATATGGCATACTTCTCGCTGCCCCTCGAGGGACAGCGACTGGGTTATGTGAGCTTGAGCGGACGTAGAATGACACATCCAGCCATTGCCCATGGCATCACGGTGAAATTAACACGACCTTTCTGAACTTGGAAAGCCTCGTTCGCTCACATTTTAACTCCCAGCCAAAACAAGCTTCTTTCTTAGAAGAGGTATGTTTCCATGGGCAATGCACAAGGCTATAATGTAAACCGTTAGGTTTGATTTAAAACTTTTCACAGCATGTTTGTCATAAATTTGTGACATAGACTGATCGCGTCCATAAAATTTCCTAATAGAATTATAACACTTTGTGAGATCAAGCGGATTCCCTGAAGGTAGTCCACGTACCCCCTGGGCATCCCCGGACCACCCTTTGAGAAACAGTACTATAGAGATTCTTATATTTATAAATTATGCTCATTCAGACATGAGGAGAACAATTGCGGAGAAATTTCTTTTCCATAAATAATGTCAGGCGCTACAATTATGAAGCAGATAACTGAAAGTTGCAAAAAGCTGTTGCTAGCTATGTACAAGGAAAAGGACGTCGGATGATAGAGAAACCAGTTAAACTGGGAACTTATTATGTACAGCAATCCATGATTTATTCAAACGAGTCACGATTGACCGGTGACCTTGAGGCCTACTAACTGCGTGAGGACCAGTTCAGAATTAGCGCTTGCGCGAGAGCTTGCTGCTTGCATAATTCCGGCTGAAGGCGTTCGATAGCAAGAGTTTCAGCTATAGCCAAGAAGCGCCTTTTGAGTCCCTTTGAGCATCGCTATGGGGCAACTAGGAGAACCGTAAATGAGCATATAACACGACATTGATGCGCAGTGTTGATCAAGTGCTCACAGATGCGATGACCGCAGCGCAGTAAGTCTTCTGACTGAAGAACATTGTGATTGCCTAACTGTGAAAATGCACACTGATAACTGCACACGGTCAATAATATGACAGCCTTAGTGCATGTGCCACGATTGAAGTGGTTGCATTTCGAGTTAGAGGGAAACTTACAGGGAATAATATAATAGCACGGGCAATGAAAAGAGTGCCTAGCAAGTCTCGTATTTTGTTAGAGTGCAAGCCACAAGCACTAGTGCACAAATACAACGGTGATTCATTTATTTACTATGAAAGGGAAGTATTATTGCAATACGCAGCTGGGAAGTGCGATTCACGAAAATGGTACAGGTAACCATCTTGCGATATTTAACTTATCATTGTGACATATGAGCTCAACTTGTCAACCTGGTAAGTATAGGGCGTGAGAACGAAATTTCTCGATGCACTAAATTTGCTCGCGGCCCTCCGTGAAGAATCGTACGGTTCGGGAAGTTCATGCTTTGCTGATTGCTGTCTCTCCTCTAACAGGCACATGTGTTATACAATGGAACCCGCTTCATTGCCCATCTCGTTCATAGCCCACCCCGCTTCATTGACCAGTTTTTCAAAATACCAATTCTTTTCTCATAAATGTGCTACATTTTCACCGTCTAATTGCCCACTCTCTGGGTCGTCGCACCGCTTAATTGCCCGTCGGCACGGGCTGTGCTCTTGATGCTTTGTCGATTTTACGCCCTCGCTCCGACTATCTTCTATTACGATTACCCCATAGCTAGGTAGTCCGAACGATTCAAGAACAATAAAGCCATCGGCGGCTTTTTTGACAGATCAGGGAAGGCTACCTACGTCATTCAATACACGAGAAAGCTAAATGAACAAACGGCTGTGGGCAATCCCCCAGCCTTAATGGAACTCGAGAACTGAGCAAAGTGGAGTAATTTTCCGCTCAACACGTGTCCCTGCTCTTTTGGTTGCACACAAGTATGATCAGTAACAGAAAGGATTTGTCCTTGACAAAAAATGTTGGATCGCGCTGTCATAATTCATGCCGACAATGTGTTTACAGTCGGATGCCCTGTGACACAAGCAAGCAATAGTATTGCTCCAAAGGCTCTGCGTCGGCCGTTATGCACGAAATCGGAGGGCAAGAAGACACTGCTCAACGTGGCGGTTGTAACAGAACGTCCTACTGCACAACAAACTGTATCGTACTTGTGACCATTTTCTTTCACTGCACGGCTCATGGTGCTTTACTTGCGTTCTGAAACGTTGCTTTACATGGCAGTTAGTGCAGCGTGTATCACCGTGGTCACAAGCCGTTTGAAATCAGTTGCTGCTTACGTACTGGACTGCTTGCTAGATAGCGGGGACGTTGACGTATTTACAGTTAGGCACAGCCTGTTTCGTACGGCATTCCGAGGTACGGGTATTGCGTTCGGCTCTAGCGCGGAACGATTTGAGGTGTCCGTTACCTGGCTCCTGGTTCCCCAGGCTGTTTTCACTACTGACTTGCTTATATTATGACGTGCCTCCGGATCACGTTTCGTTTCAGGTAACCGAAAGGTGACTAAACCGCTGGAAAGCTTAGGATGTTATGTCATTCGGACAGCAGAAGTCAACTTATGTTGCGTCATCAGTGATGTGAGGACGCCACTTGACTAACATCAAGTGGTTTGCAACCAAACAAACTAGCTCTACTTACGGGCCATAACCTGCGGTACTGATGCTAAGTATGTTGATGGAATCATTCCTCTCCTGTGCAGCCATACATATCTAGGTAGGCTAAGAATGCTACCTAAGCGAGTACGCGCAATTCTCCACATATCTTCCGCTTGACACCGCTGCCCTCGGCTTTGTTAATAAGCAGGTTCTAAGTGATAGCTACGCAATCCGGAACTGTTACCAATACTATACCGCGAAACCATTCCCTGAATATCCTTATCGTATCCTGCGCGCCACATCAATCATAAGGGATTTAGTGAGGCGATGTCCATTCACCTGCGCTCATTTCCTCGTGCAAACGATTATCACATACCCATTGTCATCAAGCTTGCTACATCACTGCTCTGCAGAACGGTACACACCCGATTTCTAATACGTCTGTGATGCATACGTAAACTGCTACGAAATCTACGACGAGAAATGAGCCAGCATTTCCAACGAACCACATCGCAGCTTATGTGTTATCAGTAAAGCATATCGCAATACGTATTTCACGGCACATATACGGAAACGGGTACGCTGAACGACGTTGCGCACTCCTTTCTAAACGGGTGCCAGTGTGTTCCACTATCGCGAACCTGCATTTTGCAAGTGGAGCACGTAGTGTTCCTAGCAACCACTCGGCGATGAAAAAGGAAAACACCATTTCTATGTATAAAATTGTATGTTAATTGGATGAAAATTAGTTACAAATCGGACATGTGAATGGCACGTCCGTAATTCCCTGTCACGTGCTGAACCATGTTTTCGCAGTGGCGCGGTGTCACACGTGATCGTGCCTCTGACACAACCTGCTCCAGGAATCTGATGCGTCACTCGCTTTGACTGAGAACACCATCAGGGTCCCCTCGGAACATTTCCACATACCTGTTTTTCATCGTTTGCTTGACGTAGCCTTTGATTATACTCCAGATCCCCTCGATAGGGTTCAGCGCCGGAGAGTATGGGGATAATCGTAACATCCTACCTGATCGGTACTGTTCTTCCTGGAACACCTTTTCCACATCTGTGTGGCACGGCGCGTTGTCACAAATCAGCAGGCACCGTTCGATAACATCCGCACCTTGTGCATCTAGCAACTGTCGCAGCCACTGCGCACATCTTTGTTTATTTTAGCTTCCACGTAAAACGGAGAACGCTATCAATGCGTCCTTTGTCATTGCTCCGACAAGGTGCACATTTTGCCCGCAACTGTTTGCCACAGTACACTGTGCTCGGCTCCCACGTGGTGAACGGCCCCGAGTTCGTGCGCAAAAGAGATTAAAGTTCGTCCCGTCGATCCACATCGGTTCCCTTCCTTCCGCTTGAAAACGTAACAGCTGAAGGACGAACAATTTCCGTCGCTGTTTGTTCACCTACGTGTTCAGGGATTCAGGAATGGTATGTAACTTCTTCATCGTTATCAATCGCCCGTCAAGGTATCTGGCAAAAGTACTGGTACAGACACCAAAGTCGAACTCAGTTTACAAGCGCAAGCGGAGTTTTGCAAGGGTTATGGTGGATTCCGCCGACGCCCACTCAACCAGAGAGTCAACGTGGCTCTCTATCATCGCTCTGCAACGAGCACCCCCGTGTTGACCTCGTGGTTCGGTCGACTCCAGCATTCTTATCCAATTGCGGCAAGTGCTCAATTTCACGTGAAGTAAATCGGCGAGGTGCTTCCAGTCGTTTCCTTCTTCATACACAGTCAGTATCCTGTTCCTCACTTCGAACGAGTGGCGGACATACGGACCTCTTCGTGTCATTTGCTGTTGGCACAATGAGCTTTCCAGGACGATCAGGGAAAATATGTCATCACAGCTATTTAAACCAGACATCAAGTCCTCCATGCATTTGACTCCATTCGGTGTGGTGAATTCGTTTGTCGTGTCGCAACATAATTGGTCCCATGATTGTGGCCGTGCCCATGTCTTGTCACTTCGTCCACATGTACGCCGCTTACGAATTCCGCTGTGGACATTTGTCACGATAGCGCGTGGGGCCTCAGTGCATGTCACCCGAACAAGCGTAGTTGTAACAGTGTAGCGCACAGCTTAGCCGCGTACTAGGCCTGTTCTACGGCTGTGGTTTCCTTACCTGAATTGCCAGTCTGCGAATTCACGCCGAGTGTTGTAGGGGTCACAACGTCGAAACATGAAGGCTGGGTAGTGCCTTACCTTCCGGACAACAGAGACGTTTCCTCACTTTAACAAAGCGATCCGAATCAACTTGGCTATGCAGTGGTGAGCGAGTGCTACAGACGCACGTCGTGTATGGGACCTAGGGTGTTTCAGAATCAGTGCTCTGGTGCAAGCTGGTGTGACATTCATGACTGACTGAGGTGAGGTGTGCGATCGATAGGTAGCCTCGATTCACGCAGTCCAGCTGAGTGAAGCGTGATGGCAGACGTTAGGTGTGGCAACAATTAGGCGACTAAACCACTCGTCCGTTCACAAAACAAAGACAAGCTGCCCTGCTGACCGCCTCCATGATTAATAATCAGCTCGAGTGTGCCTGTGAAGTAACGTATATCGCGTGAATAAAGACTGCCCACGTTGGTTGCAGCAATGTGGCCCTGGGGACATTGACAGCTCCATTATGGCTCATATTGTCCATAGTGAGCATCAGGAGGATTCAAACCTGCCCTTAGAAAAGTATACGAGGTTCGTCAACAAAGATAGAATGGTATACGTCTTCCTACACTTGCGACGGCCAAAGCTAGTTGCAATCGCCCATTTCAACCGTCATGATGCTCATAAAATATGCTAACCCGGGCTCGTCAGCTTCATAGGCCCGCGAAAACGGAGGCGACTTAGGTCAACGGTCAAACTCCTTAACGTGTAATTAACTTGTTTCGCTTTTTCACGTACGTAACCTCTATTAACGGAGTCCATTTTGCTCCTCTATTTTAGCCCTAAATATGGTTGTAATGGTCCGAAGAAGAATAATTGAAAGTAATTGCTCACCAAATGGTCGACGTTTTCCACTAGTCTGGAAAGTAGCTTGATTCCAACGAAATGGTAAACATGTTCAGCATAAGTAATGACATGTCAGGCCCTCCCAAAGTTTTGATGCTATGTGGGATACCATCAGAATCCAGATGTGAAGACGGTTTTGTTAAGAGTCGGTCCATCAGGGACAAAACGTATATTCTGCAAACAACGGACCAGGCGAAAACGCAGGCAGAGGGCGAAGGAAAAATATCGGTATATACAGCTAGTTGGATCCATAATTAACGACCTTTGTGAATGCATGACATTTTTCCTTTGATTCAGTCAAACAAACTCACTCCAATGCGTCCACTGTTGGCCAATCAGCTTTCATGCGAGAAACGTGTGAACGTCCCAATCAGCTGCCGCCTTTCCTTGCGGCAGCCTAACGGCTTCCTTGCTGGGCTGGCACCGCACGTTCGTTCGAGTGTATACTCCCATCACATCCTCCCTTTTTTCATGTTCTTGCTGCTGTACTTTGATAACTAGTCCATACGCTTTGCCACTCCGCGTCCTCTTTGTTGGATCTGCCGATGCCGCCTCATTGCCGCACGCAGTATAACGCTCTCTCCCTGATTCACGCTGTCGCCTCGGACATCTCCTCAGCTGTACTCGGTTTCTTCTCAGCTTCTTCCCTCCAACATTTACTTCGTATGACCTTTCACCGACTTTCGCTGCCACGCTCCTTTTCTCCACCGCTCCTGTCCATCGGGAATTGGTTCAACCCATACTTCTTCCCCCACTGTCAGCTCAGGTAATTCCCGGCCGCCGTTGTCGTAGTACCGTTTCTGAGTAGCCATTCGCCTTTGCAAACTGTTCTGGGCTTTCTCAAGTTGTGGCGTGACAGGGCGCAGAAGTGTTGCGGATGCAGGCATCACAGTTCTGGTCCTTCGGCTGTATAGGCGCTTCACTGGGCTCAGGCCGTTATCCGTTGAAGGAGTGTTGCGACTCTCCAGTAGCATGAGGTATGGGTCCTCTTGAGTATCTCCAGCCTTCGCTACTAGTCACTTGGCTTGCTTCACTGCCGACTCTGCCTTCCCATTTGATTGACTGTGATAGGGACTGGTTTGCCGGTGTACGAATTCCCATTTGGTTGCGAAAGCCTGGAATGCCCTGCTGCTGAACTGGGGACCGTTGTCCGAGACTAGCTCCTCCGGTATCCCGTGCCGTGCGAATTGACATCTGAGTTTGTTGATTACTGCCTCCGTGGTCGTGGTGGTGAGTAAATCGATTTCAAAGTAATCACTATAGTAGTCAACCGTGAGTAAGTAATCTTTTCCGCTGTCCCCGAATAGATCCACTACTACCTTTTGCCACGGTCGGTCCGGAACGTCATGCAGCATCATCGGTTCCTTCGTTTGCCGAATTTCGTGTGAACGGCACGCCTCACAGTTAGACACATGATCCTTGATCTGACCTGTCATTCCTGGCCAGAACATCAGTTCCCTTGCTCGATTAATGGTGTAATTTGCACCCAGGTGAGCGCGATGGACATGCTCCAGCATCTCCTTTCGGAGAGAAGAAGGGATTAGAATTCGAGTTCCCTTGAACAACAGACCGTCACAGTGAGTTTGTCCCGAAAATTGAAGTAGGGTGCTATTTCCTTCGAGAGCTGCTTCTTTGTTTCTGGCCACCCATTGAGGATAACGTCTCGCAAAGCTGCAAAAATTTGGTCTTCCTCCGTGAAACGCCTTATGTCTTTCAAACGGTTTTCTGTCACTGCCAGATGCTGCACCATGCTAACTGTCTCGATCTCTTCTAGATGATGTTCGGCCACTGGCGGATGTGCTCTCGACAGGGTGTCCGCGATGAACATCTGTGTGCCAGGTGTGTACACAATGTCAATGTCATACTTTTGGAGCCAGATAAGCATACGCTGCAGACGGCGAGAAACGTTATTCAGTCGTTTAGTGGCTATCGACACCAGCGGCTTATGATAAGTGTACACGGTTGTCTTTCTTCCAAAAGTATAATCATTGAAACGCTCCATGGTATAGACCACTGCCAGCATCTCTTTCTCGATCTGTGCGTACCGCTTCTCGGCCTCTGTGAGTTCTCGACTGCGGAAATCCAAAGGTCTTCCGTTCTGCAACAGAACAGCACCTATTCCACTCTGGCTACTATCACACTGTACCTCCAATGGTTGTGCTGGATCGTAATATCCGAGTACGGGCGCATTACTGATAAGGTTCTTAATGGTTGCAAAATCCAAATCCTGTTCCTTCCCCCAGCTCCAATGTACTCCTTTGTGAGTTAGCTGCCTAATCGGAGTCATGACATCAGTGAGTCCTTGTAGGAACCGGCTTAAATAAGTCACCATACCGTTTAGGCGATGGACTGCCTTCACATCGTTAG
Source organism: Dicrocoelium dendriticum (assembly GCA_944474145.2). NCBI lineage: Eukaryota > Metazoa > Platyhelminthes > Trematoda > Plagiorchiida > Dicrocoeliidae > Dicrocoelium > Dicrocoelium dendriticum. The sequence continues at coordinate 93,796,606 of OX104067.1, forward strand.
GGGACGGCATCTCTTGTATCGCCTTAATCTTCCCTGGGTCAACCCTGATTCCGTCGGATGTTAACACATGCCCATGGAAAATCACCTCCTCTTTCCGCAGCTCTACTTTCTCGCGTTTTAGCTTGATGTTCTTTTGCACGCAACGCCTCAGGAACCGGTGTAGCTTAGTGTCATGCTCTTCTTCGGTATAACGTAAATCAGCACGTCAGCTGCCACACAGGTTACGCCATCTAAATCATCTACTGCTTGCACCAAACGCTTTTGGAAACTTTCGCTAGACACCTTCAGGCCAAACGGTAATCGCAGCCAACGATAACGTCCGAACGGTGTAGCAAATGTGGTGAGGAAACTGGATTCGTCGTCTAGCACAACGTGCCAGAATGCGGAAGAAAGGTCTACTTTCGTGAAAAACTTAGCTTATCAGACCAAAGGTAAAAACGATAACTTATCTTATGTGGCAACTGGGCAGTTTAAAGTGGATCTCGACAGCTCACCTTAAATGATAAGGACCTCAGTCACCACCGTTCCAAACGAAACTGCAATGTCACCTAAGCAAAATTCTAGTAAATACTACTTCCTCAATCTTGATGCCTGTGAACCAATTGAATTGAATTCACCGTTCATAAATGAAGAACTAACTTATAAACATTGGGAAGACCTGACTATCAAGGGCTCTGTAACTGTAAAGCGAGCTGAACTCAACGAACAAATGACCCCATGGACAGTCAATCAAATACTGCAGAAAACCCACAGCCACTCACCGGTTCCAACAAAAGAATTAAGTCTATGATGAACACGGTAGATACTAATAAGATCTACTAACATACATCGCAAAAACACTAGTTAAAGCGACATTCTGGGCCGACGAAAACCAGAAATAAATGTCTTTTGGATACCCCTTGCCATAATTCCCTTTCATACCACGAAAACAGGCACAGTAATGACAGCAAAAGCTATGTCGCAAAGTCAAGGCCCCTCCCCATCCCGTCAGATATGTGTGCAGCCATTCCCAACACCCATCAGAATGACCCTTTTTTAGTACAGATGGGAATGGAGCCGCGGCAATTCCCACTGCTTACATACCTGGCAGAAGCAACATACCTGTTCCAAGTGTTCTTGCAATTTTTACAGATGACTCGGCTGGCCAACTGCTGCGCCAGTATTAAACTAGACTTGCTCTCTCAAACATCTCCATGTTCACAGCAATATCGGAAACCACAAATGACATATTACACATATATCCACGCCGGTTAAGAGTAGACCCGACCACAGTACTCCTACTCATATCTCCTGTGTCCATAATACCTGACTACAACAACCTGTATAACAGCGAACTGAAACACGATGACCCCACAACATATAGAGCGTTTTCTATAATTCCACTTAATGCCTGGTCTAGTAACAACAAAGTGTACTTCCTAGGTATGCTTGCTCATATCAGCAACCCACAAACACTCCTCGTTACTGAAACCTGGTGCTCCCCGATACATTAGACTACCTTAATAATTCCTAATTATCAGCTCTATTGATAACATCGCGGAACAGGCAAAAGAGGTGGATGCATGATATACCTAAACTGTACATTCGCATCAGAAGTTCTTGATCATTCACAGCCAACCAATTTTCCCGATTCTCTTTGGTTGTCCGTCTCAGAAACCGGTTCTCACATTCTACTCCGATGCGTTTACTACCTGCCAACTGCGTCAACTGCGAGTGTTACCATCATCACTTCAGCTTTCGAGTTTGCTGACGGGATGCCCCACAAACAGAATATAATTGCTGGTGATTTTAACCAACTAAAGATAAACTGGTCTTCTCAAACATCTTCATCTACACATCCATCTTTCCCTTTCTCTCTCAGAATTAGTGGGTGGATACAGTGTGTTACTAAGCCAACAAGAGCGACCAATATACTCGACCTGATATTCACTTTGGGGGTCACAATTGCACAAACAGAGGTATTAGACAAAATCTCTTGTAATGACCACAGCATGGTACGATAAACTTTCTGCGTTAAATTGGCCACCAAATGCACCTTTATTTCGCAATATTTCACCCATAGGATAAACGGGAAACATTTCCAAAAATTTATCCGATCATTCGATTGGGACGCAGTCTTTCGCTCTAATAATGTGTGCAATACCATTACCTAATTCTACCATCGGGTGCACCAGGCCATTGCTGTCCATACTCCAAAATGTAAGGGGATCACACTGCCAAAAAGACGCATTTGTGCGTTCAGTCAGCCGAAAACATAAAAGACTAATTGCTAAATACATAAATCCGAAAAAATTAAATTGCTTTTAAGGTTACGCAACATATCTGCCAGCGTCAAACACATACAATTGACGAAGAAGATACACGAAACAGTTTGGCTCTACGGATGACGTGCAACACGTAGGATCGTGTTCAAATGCTGCGTCTCAAAACTGATAACCACTTGTTCATGGTCAATGAACTGGGTAATAAAGACGGACAGTCGCTTCATGATCCAGCCAACATCTGCGAAGCGCTTATCTCATCTTTCGCTACCTTGTTGAGCCTGGAGACGACCCCGTTTAATGCAAGCATTGGGGTGCAAACAACCAACGCTCAATGTAACATTGCATTTTCTATCATTGCTAACCAACATGTAAGAAATTCTAACAAACCTGTGATGGGAGTATACACTCGAACAAACGTGCGGTGCCAGCCCAGCAAGGAAGCCGTTAGGCTGCTGCAAGGAAAGGCGGCAGCTGATTGGGACGTTCACACGTTTCTCGCATGAAAGCTGATTGGCCAACAGTGGACGCATTGGAGTGAGTTTGTTTGACTGAATCAAAGGAAAAATGTCATGCATTCACAAAGGTCGTTAATTATGGATCCAACTAGCTGTATATACCGATATTTTTCCTTCGCCCTCTGCCTGCGTTTTCGCCTGGTCCGTTGTTTGCAGAATATACGTTTTGTCCCTGAAGGACCGACTCTTAACATGGTGTCAGAGAAGGAGAAGAACATTAGTACCACCCAGACGATGATTGGAGATGCACCGGCTATTCAAATGCCTGCCCCGCTGAACATAGATGAACGCAGTTTGGCAAGCAACTGGCGTTTGTGGAAGAGCAAATGGATGGATTGCTGCACTTTATCGCGTCTGGACAAACAACCGATGGCGTACCGATTGGCCATGTTTCGACACGCAGCAGGAGATGATGCGCGCCGCGTGGTAGAGACATTGTGTTACGACAAGAGCAAAGATGTTTTCTACAGAAAGCAGAAGTCACAAACTTTACCGTACTCACAAACATCCAACTTTAATCTACTACTGCCCATTGGACATTTGAAGAACAGTTACTTCAGCCCATTGGGAAGTGACGGGTGAGTGAGCCAATCTGCAACACCAGGACAGGTACTGTGAGCCCATTGGCAATACGTCGCGCACCAAGCAGAAGTCATGTGTTAAAATTTACGCACCTAATCGTCAGCCCTCGGTAGCTCAGGTGGTAGAGCAGCGGACCGGAATTTCGTGGACCAGGGTTCGACTCCCCGTCGAGGCATATTATTGTGCGTGAATTTTAATCGTGACTTCTACTTTCTACAAAATTTACCGTACTCACAAACATCCAACTTTAATCTGGAGACAGTTCTTGAGAACTTCAGTGAATACTGCGAAAGCCAAACAAACGAGACATTTCAACGCTACCACTTCTTTTCGCGGAACAGGCGGCCAGGTGAATCCGTTGACACGTACGTCACTGAGCTAAATATTTTGGCCCGATCCTGCAGTTTCTGTAAAGGTATGGCGGACAGTCTCATACGGGACCACATTGTTCTTGGGATCAGTGACAAAGGTTTGACGAAGCGACTATTACGAAAGCGCAACCTATCTCTGCAGCAACGTTTCAACATGTGTAGCAGTGAGTCCTCCACTGCCTATCAGTTCCAGCAGAGGACAATCACAAGTGATTCAGATTTGTGCGCCGTTTCCAGGATCAAAACTACGAGGGCCACGACCGCGCGACAGGAGCACTGAAACTTCTGCGCAACACTACATCCGAGGAACCGCGAACAGTGTCCGGCGTGGGGCCGCATTTGTGTCAAATGTGGGAAACGCAATCACTTCGCCCGCTGCTGTCAGTCGACAGATGTTAGTGCACTCGTTCCAGACAAAACAACAGAAGACACCGAACAATCGATTGGTAACGTGTCTTGGAAAGCGTCGCAGAAGTGTGTCTATGCAAGTCTTCTGATCGAGGGACGGTCTGTGCGATTCCAGTTAGACACAGGCGCGACGATCAATATTTTGCCCAGAAAGCACTGCCGCGGCGTGCAAATTCAATTGGATCAAGATTATTTGCGCATGTGGAATGGTTCCAGACTCAAGCCATAGGGCTCAGCAACAATTGAAATGATCAATCCGAGAGACGGTGTTTCGCATCGTCTGCAGTTCGTGATGGTGGATGAGGATCTCACGCCGACTCTCGGCACTGATTCCATTTTATCTCTTGGCTTTGTCATTTTAACCATGATCGTTTTGTGTACGCTTGTCAGAGTGAAGCCGATGTTAGCGACCTGTATCCGTCCGTGTTTAGCCCGGGTTTAGCGGAATTTGAGGGTACCGCTAACCTGTCGTTCGATACTTTTGTACGCCCGATTGCGTTACCTGCTAGGAGAGTCCCATTTGCGCCACGTGACCGATTTTCCGCGGAATTGAACAAGCTGGTTATGCAGGGTGTGATTGCAAAGGTTGATGAGCCAACTGACTGGCTTAGCCAGGTCGCAATCACTACGAAGAAAAGTGGCGAAATACGCGTATGTATAGACCCGAAGCCACTGAATGAGGCCTGGCGTAGAGAACCTTATGCGATACCGACGTTAGAAGATGTTTTAACACGTTTGAAAAAAGCGAAGTTTTTCACGAAAGTAGACCTTTCTTCCGCATTCTGGCACGTTGTTCTAGACGACGAATCCAGTTTCCTCACATTTGCTACACCGTTCGGACGTTATCGTTGGCTGCGATTACCGTTTGGCCTGAAGGTGTCTAGCGAAAGTTTCCAAAAGCGTTTGGTGCAAGCAGTAGATGATTTAGATGG
>OX104067.1:93802173-93911609 GCA_944474145.2 Dicrocoelium dendriticum
TGGTGTGTGCGGTTGATTCCCCAAATACAGCGTGCTTGTGTTTGCCTGTGAAGGAGTGTGGGCCGGCTCCGTTGATGAAACGTGGTTCCCATCCGCATGCCTCCCGGTCTTATTCCTTCGGGTTTACACTGGATATGGGGTATGTGGTTGGAGCTGTGGGTGGTGCAGCGCAAGCCATCCATGGTCCCTCTGTAGGCGCAGGCGTCCTGTGGCTTGCCACGGTGACAGGCAAATCCGAAACCGGATGCCGCCAACCATGTGTGCCCCATGCTGAGGCTGATGTTGCATTCTTGATGCTTCTTCACCGCAGTTGGGCTAAACCAACTTACACTTAAACTAGGTCTTTTTCAGCTGGATAAATTTCATTCCGCTTTATTTGGTTTGTTCTGCCTCCCTGAATAATGTTCTATTAACTGGCCACGTTGCTTACACTAATTGCGCTTATCTTCGGTAATTTCGTTGCGTTTGTAGCATTTTAAGTAACTTGTGGACATTTCTTACTTATCACGGATTTGTTGCTGACCAACTTACTTCATATGGTAATTTAGCGAAGAGTTATGCCACCGTATCTGTATGCATTATTGGATTTATTTTATTTCAGCTTGTCGTTTAAATTGAATGGCTGTAGTTTGCTATCCCTGGTATGGTTGCGCTTGATGTGTATGTTGACAAGGTGCCTACCTGTCTACTACCCACTACATCGTTCATACTGGCTCCAGGAGACAGTTGGTCGTTGCTGGAGGGGACGGGGTGCACGGTTCTTGTGGCCGTGCTAGGCTCAAAGAGCGGTTCCATGCACTCAGTGTGGAGCGGACTACGGTCCAGCCACCGCCTTGGGTGCGGTTGATTCCCCAAATACAGCGTGCTTGTGTTTGCCTGTGAAGGAGTGTGGGCCGGCTCCGTTGATGAAACGTGGTTCCCATCCGCATGCCTCCCGGTCTTATTCCTTCGGGTTTACACTGGATATGGGGTATGTGGTTGGAGCTGTGGGTGGTGCAGCGCAAGCCATCCATGGTCCCTCTGTAGGCGCAGGCGTCCTGTGGCTTGCCACAGTGACAGGCAAATCCGAAACCGGATGCCGCCAACCATGTCTTTAGGCGGGAGAGCCTATGGTGCGCTGAGGCTGGTGGTGGCTAAATCCTGACAGATGGTCTACCCACTGCTGCTACTGTTGCGCCATAGTCTCATGTCCTGGGCGCCTCCACGTGGCGACCGCTGGGTGGGAGTTAGGTTTCGCCCTTCTCCCTGCTAAGATCCAAAACACCAATCCGCATGAGTCAGCTAACTGACCATGTGCTAGACCCGCTGCCTTTCGGGTGTTCATTTAATCGAAGGCTTTGGCTGAGGACCCGAGTCGTTCTCCTGTCAGGATTGGGCGCCCTGGCAGTATCCTAGTCCATCCTCTCCGGAGGTTAGGAAGTGGTCGATGGCCCACTTCCCGTAAAACCTAGCCATGGGAGACAACAGGTTACGGGTGATATTCTCAATGCTCGATTGGCGTAGAGCACGAGTGCCACGCATTTTCTCTGACGGTGGGAGGACACCTCCGGGTGTTCAATGGTTTGCTACTGCCCGCCTCAAGCCAGGCAGCCCCTGGTCAAATTGGTGCAAACCCGCCAAAAACCCACCTGCGTCTGGCCGTGGTCGCATGTGCGTATCCAATTACGGTCGCAAAACATATGATAATTGTTCCAGAACCTCAAAGGCTGCGTGTGACGGCCGTCAAGCAGATCCCCATCTGTCTCTGCAATCACATTCCCGAGCTGGATCTGCTCTCCACTGCCTTGTGGGTCAGGCTATTGAGCCAAAGGCTCCGGGTGGAGTCCCTCAAGCAAACCTCCGAAGGACAACGACCACCTCGCGTGCGATTGCCCACCAATGCAATCGTATGCCTGCGCGCAAAGCACTCAGCATCGGGTGCTGGAACGTGCGCACACTACTGGACCGGAACTCGAGCGAGCGTCCGGAGCGACGCACTGCACTGGTCGCAATGGAGCTGGCGCGCTACCACATCGATATTGCGGCGCTCAGTGAAACTCGGCTCGCTGAGCAAGGTAAGTTACATGAAGCAGGTGCTGGCTACACATTGTACTGGGTGGGGAACGCCGCCTCAGCATCACGTGAACATGGGGTCGGATTTTGCAAAATCCGACCGCCTGAATGGCCAGCTGGTGGGTGAACCAACGGGCATCAGCGCGCGGCTGATGACTGTTCGCCTGCGACTCGGAAGAGGTAAGTTTGCTACTTTTATAAGCACGTACGGTCCGACCATGTGTTATCCTGATGACACGCGTGATCAGTTCTACACTGAGCTATCCTCCGTGATACGGTCTGTGCCGAGGAGCGACCGACTATTTCTGCTGGGTGATTTCAACGCGCGCGTTGGGCGTGATGCATCAGCGTGGACAGATGTTATCGGTGCGCATGGCATTGGTTCAGCGAATGCGAACGGTGACAGGCTGCTCTCACTGTGTGCCACTCACGGCCTGACGATTACGAACACTCGGTTTGCGCTGAGTGCGAGTGATATAGCAACTTGGACGCACCCACGGAGTGGTCACGCTCACCTGCTCGACTGTGTCATCGTACGTCAGCGTGATATGCGTGAAGTGCGCATGACACGTGTACTGCGTGGAGCTGAGTGTGGCACTGATCACAAATTGCTTCGGACCAAACTGTACATATATTTTCGTAAATCGATGTATTGCACTCCCGCCGTGAATCGGCGTAAATTTAACATTCTCTCCCTCGGCACTGTGGCGAAACGTACTGAGCTGGAGAAGGCGATTGCTGCACGCCTGTGTGGTGATGTGGACTGTATAGCCACAGTGGGCGACCTGTGGCACCACATTCGCGACCAGGTGACAGCTGCTGCGGAGGAGACTATCGGGCGCGCAAACTGTAAGCGACCTGATTGGTTTGATGACAACAATGTGACGATTGACGCATTGGTGTCAGAGAAGAATGCAGCATTTGCTGCACATGTTGCAGACCCCAGTGACTTGGGGAAGAGTAGTCAGTTTCGCAAACTTCGACGGCGACTGACCCGAGAGCTCCGTCGCATTAAAAATGCCTGGTGGACGGAGAAGGCGAAGCAGATGGAATGCTACGCCGAACGCCGTCAACACAAGGAATTCTTTGACTCCTTGAAGGCGGTGTATGGACCGAGATTGGAGCCGCTGAGGACACTGATCGATGGTAGTTCAGGCGCTACCTGCACCCAGACTGCAGACATAATGCAGATCTGGCGGAAACACTTTGACTGTCTCCTGAACAACCGTTCAGAGATCGACTGGCCTACATTGAATGGCCTGAAGCAGCACGATGTGAAGGCGGATCTGGCGGATACGCCGAGACTGGATGAGACGCAGAGAGCACTTGCTCAGCTGCGAAACGGCAAATGTGCCGGAGGTGACGGGATCCCACCTGAAGTATTGAAACACGGTGGACCCGCGTTGTTGACTGCGCTGCACCACTTGGTGCAACGCGTGCGGATTGAGGAGGAAGTGCCTTCTGAGCTGAAGGATGCTCTTGTGCTACCACTGTACAAGGGCAAAGGTAGCAAACAATGTTGCACGAATTATCGTGGCATCAACTTGCTGAGTTGTGTGGGCAAGGTGATTGCCCGAATCCTGCTCAATCGCCTCGTGAGTCAGATTGTGGAACCAAACGTGGCGGAAGAGCAATGTGGATTCCGTTCGGGTCGCAGCACTATAGATATGGTGTTTGCGGCTCGTCAGTTGCAAGAGAAGTGCAGAGAACGACACCAGCCATTGTACTCGCTTTTTGTTGATTTCACCAAGGCATTTGATACGGTGAACCGCGAGGCACTGTGGCTGGTGTTCGGTAAGTTTGGTTGCCCGCGTAAGTTTGTAAGTTTAATTGAATGTCTGCACAGTGGTATGCGAGCGAGGGTGCAGCTGAGTGGAGAGACCTCTGATGACTTTGCAGTTGTCTCTGGTGTGAAGCAAGGCTGTGTCTTAGCTCCTGCCCTGTTTATTATCTATCTTCATGCAATGATGTCTTGTGCTTTTGATGCCGCTTGTGTTTACGGTGTTCGCGTGGAGCACCGTATTGATGGTGGGTTGCTGAACATCCGTCGTTTCGGTGCGAGAACTCTAGTCTGTGAGACAACTATCCGTATGTTGCTGTTTGCTGACGGCTGTGCGTTGTTTTCACACAGCGCGGATGAGTTGCAGCACATGACTAGTGCTCTGGCTTTGCAGCGGCCAAATTCGGGCTCACCATCAACACAAGCAAAACTGTCTGTCTCTTTCAGCCTTCACCGGATTTGCAATCTTCAATATTGCCGCGAATCAGCATTGGTGCTGAAGTATTGGAAACCACCTCCCGCTTCTGCTACCTTGGGAGTGTGATGTCGACTGATCAGCAGCTACACGTTGAGTTGCGTAATCGCGTGTCGAAGGCGGCAGCGGCATTCGGGAAGCTTGAGTACCGAGTGTGGAACAACCATCAGCTTAGCATTGGCACGAAGCTGATGGTGTACAAATCCATGGTACTGTCTGTTCTTCTATACGGCAGTGAAACGTGGACGATGTACCGTCGGGATGTGCGATATCTCGAGCGGTTCCATCAGCAGTGTCTGCGACGAATTTTGCGGATCGGCTGGGGCGCCAGAGTTGCAGACACGGAAGTGTTGCGCCGAAGTGGGATGTATGCAGTGGACTGCATACTTTTACTGCGACACCTGATATGGCTCGGTCATGTGAGCCGTATGGATTCGACGCGAATACCGAAACAACTTTTATACGGTCAGCTGAGTATAGGGAAGCGGCATGCTGGGAAACCCAAGTTACGTTACCAGGACATGATTAAAGTGAGCCTCACACGTTCTAATCTTGATTGCAGATCATGGGAATCGAAGGCGGTTGATCGTGGTGCATGGCGCCATCTAATCACGAAGGCAGTTGCTGAGGTGCGGGAGAAAGCCCTCATGCATGCAGAGAAGAAGCGGCAAGTGCGGAAGCGGCAAGCACCGATGAATTGTACTCCATCGACATCGAGCGCATTGTGTTGTAGAACATGCGGTCGCGAGTGCCTTAGTCAGGCAGGCCTAGTGAGCCATGAGAAAGGTCACTCGGGACCACTGCCGAAGCGACGACGGGTCCCGCAGTGAACGTAGGCAGCACCGGCGCAGCGTTGGTAGGCACGCTGAATTCGATTTACTAACCGCATGCTTGCATGCTAAATCTCTTTATTTCAGGTGGTGGGTTTTCGGTTCTCTCCTAATGCCTTTCTTTCTCATATAAATGTCTAGTGGGCCATGAGCTAGGTCCTTTGGGGCCACTACAGAAGCGACGATGGGTCCTGCAGAGAATTACGACGAGCCGGCGCAGCGTTTGTAGGCACGCTGATTTCGATTTACTAACCGCGTGCATGCATGCTAAGTCTCTTTATTTCAGGTGGTGGGTTTACAGTTTTTACCTTAATGCTTTTCTTTCTTATATAAATATCTCCATGTACTCTATTCCATTAACTTGCACATATCGCTTTAGCCAGTTGTATTCGATTTCCATAACATTTTTGTGTTCGTGGCATTCCGTGAACTATACTTCCTGAATTCGTGCACTTAGCTGGGATGTGTTTGTAAACAACTTATTACGTATGCTATTTAATTAAGGTTTATGTCACCGTTTCCTTATGCATTCATCGAGTTTTCTCTTTCGATTTTCTCTTTGTTTTTCTCTCTTTCTCAAGTGTTTGGCTGTTGTTTGATATCCTTGGTGTGGCTGCGCTTGATGTGTATGTTGACAAGGTGCCTACCTGTCTATTACCCACTACATCGTTCATACTGGCTCCAGGAGACAGTTGGTCGTTGCTGGAGGGGACGGGGTGCACGGTTCTTGTGGCCGTGTTAGGCTCGAAGAGTGGTTCCATGCACACAGTGTGGAGCGGACTACGGTCCAGCCACCGCCTTGTGTGCGGTTGATTCCCCAACTACAGCGTGCTTGTGTTTGCCTGTGAAGGAGTGTGGGGCGGCTCCGTTGATGAAACGTGGTTCCCATCCGCATACCTCCCGGTCTTATTCCTTCGGGTTTACACTGGATATGGGGTATGTGGTTGGAGCTGTGGGTGGTGCAGCGCAAGCCATCCATGGTCCCTCTGTAGGCGCAGGCGTCCTGTGGCTTACCACAGTGACAGACAAATCCGAAACCGGATGCCGCCAACCATGTGTGCCCCATGCTGAGGCTGATGTTGCAGTCTTGATGCTTCTTCACCGCAGTTGGGCTAAACCAACTTACACTTAAACTAGGTCTTTTTCAGCTGGATAAATTTCATTCCGCTTTATTTGGTTTGTTCTGCCTCCCTGAATAATGTTCTATTAACTGGCCACGTTGCTTACATTAATTGCGCTTATCTTCGGTAATTTTGTTGCGTTTGTAGCATTTTAAGTAACTTGTGGACATTTCTTACTTATCACGGATTTGTTGCTGACCAACTTACTTCATATGGTAATTTAGCGAAGAGTTATGCCACCGTATTTGTATGCATTATTGGAGTTATTTTATTTCAGCTTGTCGTTTAAATTGAATGGCTGTTGTTTGATATCCCTGGTATGGTTGCGCTTGATGTGCATGTTGACAAGGTGCCTACCTGTCTATTACCCACTACCTCGTCCATACTGGCTCCAGGAGACAGTTGGTCGTTGCTGGAGGGGACGGGGTGCACGGTTCTTGTGGCCGTGCTAGGCTCAAAGAGCGGTTCCATGCACTCAGTGTGGAGCGGACTACGGTCCAGCCACCGCCTTGTGTGCGGTTGATTCCCCAAATACAGTGTGCTTGTGTTTGCCTGTGAAGGAGTGTGGGGCGGCTCCGTTGATGAAACGTGGTTCCCATCCGCATGCCTCCCGGTCTTATTCCTTCGGTTTTACACTGGATATGGGGTATGTGGTTGGAGCTGTGGGTGGTGCAGCGCAAGCCATCCATGGTCCCTCTGTAGGCGCAGGCGTCCTGTGGCTTGCCACAGTGACAGACAAATCCGAAACCGGATGCCGCCAACCATGTTCGCTCGCACCCTTCACTGGATACATATTATTACGAGTTATTGTTAAAAGCACTGATGAGACAACAGGAAATGTGTGCATTTGCCATTCGTCTTCTAACTGCGCTTTTCAAATTAAACTTTTATCAGTGATAAACGCTACACGCCGGGTTACTAAATTGCAATGGTTTAATTACTAATGATTCACGTTCTACGTGGGAGCATTATGATTCTTTTTGCATTTCCATCTTGTGGGTCTTGTAATGTTATGCTTTTCCAAACAAAAAAATTATTGAACACTATTACTAATTTGCTTGAGGGCGCCTAACGTAACAGGGACAATGCTGGCTGAGCCATTATCATGTATGCTGTACACGTGTTTTGATAAGCAATTTATGCCTTCCATATAGACACTTGTAATAAGAATGCTCGGAATCCACCAACCATCGTCCTGTAGTCCTACTTCAGGTGATCGCAAAAATGACGGAGGCAATTATTGCTGAGGCTTTGATGACAATTTAGAAAGCTACAACATAGCAAGGGGATGCAAGGTTTGTTAAATGTACCCATGCATAAGCAAACTATTGCTTGTGCACCGTGGTGGAACGGAAGTACCTGATAAAAGTTTGTTGACTGATATTATTTACCTGGCTTTCTTTAAGGCGTTCTAGGTCTGAATCACCGCAATCTGCTTCAAAATCTCGAAGAAATGGGATTAAAATGCTGCCTTTGGATGGATAAGGAATTCACGGTAACATCCACAAAGCCATGTTAGGGTTGGGACTGCATCGTCCGATCCCATTTATCTCGAATGTGAACTTCCACTACAATAAGTTCTGACGCCGCGTCTATTTCTTGTGTTATTAATGAGCTTAAGCGCTTGCTTGCCTCATATTGCCTGTTGTTCGCTGATTGTGTTAAGAGGTGACGGACGATCACCGACCAAGCACTTTGTTACGTATTTCAGCGGGCTCTGCTTCAGTTTAATTCGTCTAAGATAAAGTGACCGACAATCGTTATTAGTCAAACAACAAATACAATCTTGTAGACCATATACTGCCGACAGTCACACAGAAGCGCGACATTGGGGCACTAATCCATCCTGATCTTAGCTGCTCAGAGAAAGTGCCAACAAATGGAAACCAAAATTTTGACATGCTGCGTGGTAGCCTCGACCGATTTGACATTTGCATAACATATACCTTCGGTCTCATGTAGAATACGCATCCAGCCATCGCATTCCTAGCACATGCAACACCTCCCATCACTGGGGACTCCAGGGCGAAATGTCGCAAGCCGCAACAATAAATTCTATGACCTTAAATAGCAGCTTAGGCTGAGGACACCAGGATTTTCCAGCGGTCATTACCGGCGCCTAGGTAGCGGACTAATAATGTCCTGTCCGATTTTGAGAAACTTCAACTGTGTCTGCCGCCATTCCCATCAACTTAGTCATAACACGAAATTGAATTGGCCACAAGTTCAAGTTGGACAAGCAGTACACTTGATTAGAATGTCGGTGAGTCTTTTACTTTCTTCGTGTAGGACAGCCATGGAACGCCCGTCCAAATTACGCTGTTTAGCCCCAGTATTATCTGTGTTCGAAAACACCTACAAGTTGCACTGAGCCAACTGCATTGCGAGACATAGCTAGTGTGCGTCAACAGACAAATTAGTATGGCGAACGTTGCACAACCAGAATTAAACAACACACTGCATGATCCTTTTCTTAGGCATAATCGCATTTAAAGTACTCTTTCCTGGAATGTGCTGCTATTTTCTGCTATTTTCGTTGAAAACAGCGTTAGCTGGGTTCCACAGCGGAGCCATTGCAATATTAATTCTGCTGGTTTCCTCAATATGAAGCAAATCAATACTGCGAACTCACGCTTCAAATTCCTCAAACAATTGGGCTGGCTTCATATTCCCATTTAGACTGAACCACCGAAAGTTAATCTGCGTGCTTACTCTTTAACAATTTAGCCCATTTATACCCTTCAAATGGGATACACTCTATTTTAGGATTCTGTGACAAATCAGAAATAGCCTGGTCCTAGGGATGTTTGCGGGATTTGATAAGAATATCTGTATGCATTTTATGGTACTCTTGCATCCTTTTATACACTAGGCCGCCTTTTCTTCCTTTTCGAATCCGAAGACATATCATAACCAATTACTGTCCCGCAACACTTGACTACGGCGTTTTGCTTCCCGTGGCAACAACTTGGAATAATGGAGAAATGGGTATCTGTGGACTGTCACCTCGACAGTTTAATCACTGTGATTAAGGTTACATAATCTAGCTCATAGTCAAAATTGTAAACCGAAATAGATTAACTATACATGCGTGTGTGTGAATCTTTCGGTGCACAAAAGGGATAAACTAAAGTGGTTGCTAGCGTGAAAGTAATATACCGCTAGGTGGCTTTTAGGCAATCAGAAACTTGACATGACGCTTGCCATTACTACATAATGCTTAACAATAAGTGGAAACATATATATGTCACGCACAAAATTAACAGTCCTGTGTACGTCCATGGGTGTTGCATCCTTTTTGTAAAGCCTTGTTGTATGAAGCAAGTTAGCTAAGTAGTTGTTTACTTACACAAATTCGTGACCAAGACAGCTTTTCAAAGTGGATTATGGGAAAACCGATGCCTGTTTATGTATGAGTAAAACAAGACTGAAATATTTTGCACACATCATTGAGGTCGTCAAATTCTACTGATTATTCTATGCTACATGGACTGGCGGCATTCGTATCCGTATTTGCTTGTCACTGGGGCCTCCATGGGGACAGCCAAAGGACACGTGCGCGTAAAGAGGGACCATGGGTGATTTGCGCTGCACCACCCACAGTTCCAATCCCTCATCCCATATCCGGTGTAAAGCCGAAGGCGTAAGAACAAGTGGCAGGTCGATTTGAGCCACGTTTCAAAAGCGATGTCGACCCACACGCCTACAACATGCAGAACAGAAGCAATCCGACCTAATTAAAAGACCATGTGTACCAGACGTACAACAGGTGGTGGTTGGGCCGTAGCCCGTTCCACACAGGATGCAAGAGACAAATTTTTGAACCTAAAACCGTCAAAGGGACAGTCTAATCCGTCCCTGCCAGCGAGGACCAACTGTCTCCTGGAGGGGGTTACATAGCGAGGCACCTATTCAAAATCCACATCAGGCGCAGACACACCGGGGGGCGCAATCAACATATAATCCCTGAAATGCAAGAATACTCTTCAGGAAAGCAAAATAAACACATACGCCGCCTTGTTAGCCTGGATTACTAATTTGTCTGGAAGCGTATGCCTCGTAATTCTCTTCCGCGTGCAACAGTGACTTCTCCTGCAACGGAGAAACAGCACTCTTGATCAGCCCATAGAATTCACATCGATGAAATCGGACGTTGCTTCGCAACATCCGAACTCAATACTAGTTCGTCAAAAACGTACCTTGTTCATTTCCTGTAAGGTTACTTTCGGTTTGTCCGAGTGTAGCTTCCCTGCACTAAGTTAGCCGTACAAAAGCTATATGTGTATCCTCATCGAATTCATTCGATAGACGTATATGCATGGATCGATGTCATCCACGTTAATAAAGTTCGAATACAACACACACGTGCGTATGTCCGAACTTATGTGTGAACTGCCAGAAACTGGATAGAGACAAATTTAACCTCATGAACAATTGTATTACAAAGTGCATGGGTTTCGTTTGGAGGGCAGGCTAACAACCATTTTTGCCCGCATGAGAATAAGTACCCAACCGAACTGTTGATGTTTACTTCATGGTACTTTAAGATACTTTCAGCTATCGGGGACCACACCAATTGCAGTTAGGTGATAGCGGTAAACATGATGTCGAAACAGCAATAACATTTTCAAGTGAGAGTACTTCACTAATGAAACGCCATTCATCCCAATCATGCGCTTTGACCTCTAGCTCGCTTACTAATTGGAGCTCGGGGATACGGTGAACAAGGAAAAATTTTGCTTCTGGTTGTTTCCGGAAATCATCCGGATTTTGTATGCGTTTCTCTCGTTCGCCCCAAGGAACATCTGAAAATATTCGAATAGTGCATGTGGTGGTACGGAGCCGAGTGGCTGAAAAGAGAACCGCCTCTGCATCAATACCTAACTGAACTGTTTCCTGGAGTAACCGCAATTCACCGTAGTGTATGGAGATTGAGTGACGGACGAGATGAATCATACTGACCGGTTTAGTTGACACAGGGAGTCCCACTGTATTTTGTCGTCCCGTATCTTATCTTTTATGGAGTTCGCCCCGGATTCATTCACATTAGAGTATATAACAGTCAAAGATTTATGGTAGTGTTTCATGTTCTCTCTTTTGGAGGGGCCAGGGGCTGCCTTTTTCGGTTGGACGAGTGGTGGGATCTTTAGTCCAGTGATGGTATTGGCATTAGTAACTCGTTTGGCAACAGGCGAGGTTTTAATGGAAGGTGCCTTGCGTCATATGGGTAGCAATAACGGACGGGTAGGTTGTCACCCCTCTAAGAGTGGTTAGTGTGGCGGGTGGTTCTGTTGAGGAATGTGTGGCAAACGCACTTTTATAAGGAGACGCTGGTGTTGTAGTGGCTAACTCTGGATCGTTACTCTTACACTGTGCTGAATTGGAGCATGATGTTGAGCATCGAGTTAGAGGCACTTATGTGTCTGGTTCATGTGGGACAGATTTCTAGGCTGCTGCCTGCTTTACAATCTTGTCAGCCTATAGTACTTCTGCGCCAACAGTTATACATCTGACGAGTGGAAGAAAGTTATACTCAATGCAGAACCAGAGAGAACCAGTCGTAATATCAAGTTTTTATCTGGATGAGAATAAGGTGAGCACATCGAGAATGGAAGGATTTTCGGCAGTTTCTGCATTCTACTCCAAATCGCACAAGTTTTACAGAGCTATCTAACTAACTAACTAACTAACTAATTTTTATTTTTGAATCCTTGGGCTTAGCTTTCCGTGGGCAAGCAGTATGTGTCATTGTGACTGTCAGACCTGCAGCATTCGTTAGTTGAAACGTCTACACTGGTATGCAGAACCCAAACTCTCTCTCAAGTGTGTGGTCTGGCAGACACTGGTTAGCTTACTGTAGAATAAATCCAAGGTGGCGGACACATGCGGCAGTTGGGCCATTCAGTGAGATCTCCGACAGTAGCCGAAGAATATCCACCGAATTCGCGCAGATGGAAAAATACACCAAAATCAAGTTATTGGTGCAAAATTCACACAGAACAAACACGTATAACACAGTATTTCCGAAGCAAATTAGAATCCAGCACGGTAAAAGAAAATCCGAGGCGTCCGTGGGTAGAGCCAACACACGTAATCTCATGAACTTTAAGACCTAGACGCTAGTGCTTAATTTCGGCATTACATTACCCCTAGGATGACGAAACAAACCAGCATTCCTTATAGGTCTTATTAGTATTGAAATTACGGTTGACAGATTAACAGTAAGCGGTGCTTTGAGTCGTAGAGATGATTTAATATTCACCTTTCAAGAGGTTTGTTGTGAAAACGCCTCCACTCGGAAAATTTGACTTTAGCTTTCAAATCCTATCCTCCAACCGCATCAGAGCCACCGGTTGGTCTTCCTTATTTAAGATGGGTGGTGCACTTTGAGAAGAATTCGTTAACAAATTTAGCATGTAAAATGCATAATAAATCTGGACTACCAAGTCAAAATACTTCCGCAGTATCAACATCAGGAAACATATTTTCATACGCGCTTCAAGATAGTAGCATACAAAGCCGTTCTAAGCGGCCAAAAATTAATAAACTGCCTAGCTTCGAGAAAGCACTCTCATAGTACCAACGGATCTAATCAGGAAGTTTTACTATTATCCCGAATTATTTCACGTGTTTCAACACTATCAGAAAGATACCGCAGTGCACCTACACACTAAACTCAGGTTGCGGGTAAGCGGTAAGTGCAAAAGGAACGGTGGACGCACATCAACCGAGCACAGTTTGTAATTTAAAGAGTGCTGTGTAAGTTGTCATTTTCAAACAAATCACAAGTAACTTGTGCAGGGTGGAATTTTCACTGCTGCTGATGCATCAAGATGAATAACGATATTGCGCTAGTATAATATCTTACTGCATATTGAAAATATCCAACTTCCCTTAAACAGGAAAGCTAGGGGCTTGGCTGAAGCGTAGTATCCGCGTCTCGGCACTGACTTGGAATCACGTTGGTTCCAACGATAAAAAAGTACGGAATAAACATTTCTATTAAAAAGTAATAATCATTTCGGAACCGTAAAATTATTCGTGTTAACTGGGTTTTATGCTCGCAATTATTTCAGGCTATAGTATTAATAACACGTTACCAGAAGGGACAGAAAACCACCGGTTGTTTCAGTTGGAGGACGGCTTTTGTATTTTGACACGAAAGCCTCATTAAATCAAGTGAACCAGCGAGTGATTTGTGTGGCTTTTATGGGAAAGTTTGACACTAATCATGGCGATTTAAATGCAAGCAGAATGGTAATCACTTGAGAGATGAAAGTGTGAATACAAGTGGCCGATTTGAGATGATAAGATCTCAGCTGGTACATTGTACGAGTTCAGAACAAGTAAATCTTGTTCAGCCGTGCGGTTGGGATTGCCTCGATGTATGCTTTCTGCCCCAATTCCGTCTGCCGACGCCTCTCAGATTTGCCGGGTTATGACAACCCACCATGCCCACGAGAATTACAAACCATCCACTAATTATACCCAGATGCTAGCGAGACAATGTTTAACTGTACACTCAAAACTAGGTCTTGGCATGTATTTGCCAATATTCCCGGTGTTAACAAATTTGTACATGTGAGATTTTGAAATGAACGCGTTGAATAACTTTAATACTGCGCCGAAATTGTTGCGCTACGGGGACGATATTTCAATGATCATTAAAATGAAATAAGTCTGTTTTTAGTTTAGTTGATTTACCTTAGTGAGACTAAATCTTCACGAAAGATTCGGAGGCCTGTTATGTCCCCTTATCATTCCTTAACTGTTTCGTTTATTGGAATGAGGTACACTAATAGCGTGGATATTCTGTAAACGGACGAATATATATAAGGGTTACGCAACTATAATTCCGGTCATCCGATGCATTTACATGCTGGAATTGCTTCATCTTTATTTTAAAGAGCCCAGACCATGTGCACAGAGGAAGAGGATAATAACGTCACTCGGAAGCAGACAGTGAAGCAAATGCTAGTTAGCGAATAGCTGAGACGACTAGTGAAACGCCAGTTGTAGAACACTCCAAACTCAGATCAAAGTCGCTTGAAGGGAAGGATATGGATGGCAGTTATTCCTTATAAACATATAATTTCATAGGCCAAACGAAGGGCATTAAACAATAAATAGTAAGAGTGCATTTTCAATGGGGATAAACGCTTCGCTCGACGCTGGCGCATTTGAAGCACTCACTACCAGCAGTTAGGATGAACAACCGCGTCTACAATATTTGCTGCAAAGACCAAGCAAAGTGTACGTATGTCAGTCCTCTGAGGAATTGTGCCCTAGGATAGCAGAACACAAATGCATTTGTCAAGGCCACCGAGTACCGAGCTTGCATATGGAAACGCACTGAGAGCTTCGGCCGCAGCAATGCACGCGTTAGACAAAGGGCTTGAGATCCACGCCCTAACGCTGACAACTGAGGCGTTGAAAAATGCCAAAGCCAAAAGCTGTGAGCAGAGTGAACGGAGTGGTTATCGAATGTGTGCTAGAAAAGAATCCTTCTTTTCTTTGATAGTCATCTAACTATCGTGCACATGACGCAAGCAAACGTTCGACGCAATATTACAGTTAGTCAATGCGTTCCTTTCAAAATCGCACGTGTACAAATTTTCTAACACGGGGGATATTGACAATTCAATGGAAAGACCTAGTTCCTAGGTGTAGAGTCTCGATTAGAACGTGGAACATGACATATCAAATCACAGTGCCTTTTGCTCATTTATTTGAATTACCGTAAGCGTCGTCCACTCTCCATCATCATCTCCGTCATCAGTTAAACATTGTCTCGGCAGCATCTGTGTAAAATTAGTGGATGGAGTTGAGTTATCGAGAGTGTAGTCGTCGGCAGACGGATCTGGGGCAGAACACAGCTACTCCCACAGCTAGCTGCGCTGAACTCATGTAATATACCACCTGGGATCTTACTATCTCTAATGGGCCACTTGAGATAGTACTTTCACCCAACACGTGAATATCATCTGACTTCTTTTCATAAAATTCGCACCAGTCCCCCGGTAGTTTGCTTGGCCTGGTTAGGTCTTCGTGCCGAAAGCAAAAAGCTGCCCTCCAACTAAACCAACCATTTGTTAAAATACCGTTCCATAATCATGAATGCTCGATTGACTGCATGTAAGCTTTAATTTGTTGAATAATTGATTTCATCTGGTTAGCAAACGAGTTTTTTTCAGATGAGCCAGGATGCCCCAAATTGCTTATTTGTAGCCTAACATTTGATGCACATATTCGATCAGCTTATTCCCTTCATACTTATCTCAAATCTTTCTGGTCACACGAATCAACGGATTATCCTTCTCAAGCACTAGATTTGGTGGGTCAATCCTTTTGTATTTTGGTAAATTCATATTGCTTATGCGCATGTCTGGCTACGCAATACCAAGGTGCAAACCAACGAACGAAACAACAATTGAGCTTGTCACTTGCTGCTGTTTGCTCGGGAGAAAGGATTCTGTCTGGGTATACTTGTATCGACTTTCAATGAACTAAGCTGAAGACGCCATTTCTTTGACGCACATCAGTCACAAAATGTGCAAAAATGGTAATAAAAGGAATAACTAGGATCATCAATCCTGATGAACCGTTTACAGTCATAATACACCATCGTCGGCCTCGTATTCTTGGGAAACTGGAGGTCATTGTTATCCATCGCGAACGACTGGCTCCTGCATTCAAATAGTCGAGTTAATTTAACTTTACCCTTTTAGCGCAATCGCAAGTCTATTTAAGATCACATTTGATTATTTAATTCGTCTTTTACGTAACACTGGATCATTGTTGTTCTTGGTAAGTTTGCACGAAATGGTAACAACATCCCACGAACTACGACTTCCGCAATTGCTGCTGGGAAGTAAAAGGGAACTCGCTGTACCGATTGTGTTGGCCATTATTAGACGAACTTTTCATGCAATCAGGATCAAACAGTGCAGTGCCTGGCGGTGGCCTGGCAGGCAAATGTCAAAGAGTGTACATGGCGTAATGTTATGCAGAAACAGATAAGTGCACTCTTCCTCCAGTGTCAAAGTTGAAAATTCCTACTACATTTCTAACTCAAACGAGGTACATTGTGGCTTCACAAACGTCTCAGTACTACGAGTACTTAAACTCCTGTCATTCTTGAACGATATCGAGTTGTAGATTATTGCATATTTTCCGCCTTTTGCTTATGATCCCGAGATAAAGCGGGTCATCGAGAGAAAAAACCACAAAATGGTTTCGACGCTGTTTACGAGCTTAACGAAATGCAAATACCGACTTAGCTGGACACGCTGGACGCTTAATAATGTGTTTATCCTAAAAACGACCTTATCTGATTCCTACCAAACTTTAACACTCTATAAAATTAAGTAAAATATGCAGTAGCCAAAAGATATCATGATTTGTGACTTTTCCAAAGCTTATTTAAGCGGTATTTCAACATCACCTGAAACTTGCTCCGCGCTTTAGTGACCATTCATGTGGAGGATTTATCCAAATCAGGCAGCGTTAGATCGACGACCTTGATGCTCCACAAGGAATGAAAATTTAATATTGGAAATATTCGCCTTAAAAAGTTGGCGTAAAATATCATCTTCGGCTAGGTGATTCAGAAATGATTAAGGGCATTCTAAAGGGGCCAAGCAACGTGTACCTTCGTCTATTGAAGCTAAGCTACTATAATTAGCTGCCTACCTACCACTTACCCCTGACCTGACGGCATATCTGATTGGAGTGCCTGCCGAGATTTTGTTAATCTCTTGTGTTCCATACTTATCTATTGCCATTGGATTATGTCATTTTTACTGCCACATTATCCGGTCTAATATCCAAAATACTTGGCAAAAGTATCGGACTACAGAATAACGCGAGAAACTTATGCGTACTAGCTAACTTATGGCGAGTCCACCGACATTTGCAGAATTTCGTCTTATTGGCTTTACTCTTTTCACCTGCGACACCAGTTGCGCACTTGTTACTTTCTTCGTCATAGCGCTGCTGCTCCAACATGAAAATGTTACTGAATGAAAAAATTTCCCCATCGCATGTGTGGGTTCAGATTAACCACAACCAGCCTAAGTGATAACGAAGCACTGTGGGCTTTTATGGGGCTTAGAATAAATGGTAGATCAGCGTTTTTCAGGCTGCGACAATTTCGTCAAGTCCACTCTGCAAAACGAGCACCCATCCTTTATTCCACAAGACGTATTTTAGGTTTTTGTCACACACAATTCCCACGTCTTTACGCATTCATCAGCAACTTGTATCTGCTCTATTCAGAACCAGCCTAAACATTTGTGACACCTGTAGCTTTGAAAAATAGTGGAAAATGATGTGGTCTGTGAAGATGATCAAGTTTGATGGGTGCCTCACCCATCTGTCAAAGACTGGTGGCCTATATCTAGCACAGTGTTGTGTAAGTGCCTAGGAATCTGTCTAACCAAACTGTCATGTGTCTATTCCCTTTATTCACACAATGCACACATGCAACCTTGTATTTCCATAAAGCTGAGACGCTGATGAATCATCAACCCCCACTTTATGCGAAAACAAAATTCGCGAAAGCCATCATTTCAGTTGATTCTCGATGGACGGCTGTCAGAACTCAAACCCACAGCGTTTTCTGCCTAAGATCAGTGTTGTATTGATCTAGCCTTACACCGCGGGGGACATGCTGAACTGTTTACTGACAGTGAACAGGATGAGCAACACAGCACCTAATGAACAATTTTTGCCTTGTTTCGAAGCCATTGTAGACCAAACAACTACCTGGGAAGAACCAAGTATGTCCACTTCACCCACATTATGTTAAACGAGGTGGATTGCAAGGCATGATAGTGAAATATCACTTACATTTCTAGCCAGTCATAATTAGCAGCAGCTGTTACTTGCATTGCAATGTGATGCGTTGCAATTCCATATTGTGACCGATCGGGATGACCATACTTCAGATACACAAAGTGCATACTGATTTGAAGCGAATACAAGTCTCTAGGTACAAAGTATTCCAGCTATTGGCTCGGTTAAGTGTTAAGTTCCAAAATTTAAAAGGATTCCATGTGTCACTCGATAGCATAGGCCTCTGTGCTATCGATATTTCATGAACCATCAATTAGGCTTCTGAATTTCACAGCCAATCCTGCTGAAGATATCTGTTCGAATCCACATGGACCACAACGCTTTACATTGGATGAAGTTGCAGAATTTGTTCATTCTCTAGCGTCTGCACTGGAGCGAAGATGTAAATCCGAAAAGATTCATTTCCCTTAGCATGTACTATTTTGTAGCCTGACTAGGTTAATCTTTTCTATTCAGTTTTCTGAGACCGGAGTTCCCCCAGGTTTGGCAAAATGTAAGATGACTATTTTAACCAGTTAAACAGTAAGATATTTTGGTTCTTCGTACCAGCTGTTATGCTCCGCTTGTTGCGAGCTTATTACTGAGCTATTCTCCTTATATATCGAACGGCTTCCTATAGGAATCAGATTCCTTTGATGCAGATATTCTCTCGATTTGTGTTGCCCACCATTTCGGTTTTCTCACTACCTCCACGCAGAATAAATGATCTTATAGAGTGGCTGTCTTTCAGATCGCTGAAACTTAGCGCTTTCGTAGGTCTCAATAGATTATAATCTTTTATTCATTGTGATGAGTTGCTGCCTCTTATTTTTCGCTTCACCACACTGACTGTGCACAACACTCCCATACTCAAATCTCCCACTCTCAGTTACCTCTATAGCTTATGTCTCAAAACCTCTTTTCGTCCCCACACTTTCGTGTATATATCACAATTTCAAAAAGCCTTTTCCTAACCTATCTGATTTAAGCCACTTTTATCAACCTGTATCTTAAAATATTATTTCTTACTTGCATCACTCTCCGCGTTTGGATACACTGTTCTTCTTTCATCATCACTGGGTAGCTTCGAATTAAATGCACATTAATGTGAGATCGTAAAACAAATTCACAGATGCAAAGTAAAGATTCTTCAGTCGATTTTGTCATTCCAATGCATAATGATGGCTGCAATGACTTTCTTTCTAGTCATAAATAACCGATTTTATCCAACGCTCTGTGATTTTATTAACACATTCACTTCTCTACACACACAAAACTGAAACGTTTATTCTAACGCATCTGATCTTGTCTTACCTCATCTGTCATGTCTACCGGCTGATCCAAGGAAACACATAAACACAGCACGAGCGTTCAGTGGAGTGAGCGTTTGGGTACACGTTTCACTTTTCTTTCGCATATGCAGTTATTATACACATTGTCTTCCATTAATCTGCAGTGACAATGTATGTTGCTAATTCATCAACTGTATTTCATACAGCCAATTTCGACTACCTTTCCTGCTTTGATTCTAGCTGATTTTTCAAACATGTTTTTTTGATGTTTTCCATGTTACGAATTTAATTTGTCCAGGCCGTATTGTGTGAGTTTTGTAATGTTCTTGAATAGGTCGTGCATGGTAATGTGATAACATTTTCTACAAATGTTTCTGGTAGTCAGTGTTGTTTACCATGTTGTCTTTAGCGGTTATGTGGAAGAAACTGGTAAGCGTCATCGATAAGCAAATTATTGATTGTTGAAATCCTCTTGCGAATATCATTTACTTCCTCAATAAGATAGTATCTCGTCCTTCTTGAGATAACACGTCAGGAAAGTGAAAGTTCACAATTTACGTTTACTTCGAAGTAGACTTTGAATGTATTGCCAAATGTTCTTGCGTTCTAACAGGACTTGATTGTGACTGGGAGCCTACTCCACAGGGTAACATAAAATTCGGTGATTTATTTGCCAAGCCTCTTTGTGGTACTTATTACCCAGGTCCTGGGTAGAAGTGTACTGTAATACTAACGTAGAAAATTTTGACTACACTATGTGATGAAGCAAACGGTACAGTTGTACGTAGTTGTGATTTATCTTTGTGGTCAAAGCAGAGCAAATTGTAGCTGCCGTCACCATTGTCAAGCGTTCCTAGTTAAAGCTTTCGCAAAAGAAGTTTGGTGAACAGTATTTATGGACTTTTAAAATGAAACTGTCGGTTTTTAAGCTGCTACAAATTATGCTCTAGCGTTACAGAATTTAATGAAATTTAATATGTTCTCTGTCGGCGGGGAATGAACGTATCAAGTGTAAGCTATTATTCACACAAAAATTAACCCCCAATATATCGCACTCGATTGGCCCGGAAAGCTAAATATAGAGAAATACCTGATTCCGAGATTATGGAGGAATAGTTGTGCACATGGGCGATCGTTGTAGAGGATAAAATCTTTCGGGCATGTAAGGGACGTGATTCATTATGCGTGCCTTTTAGATCAAAAGTTCACTACCCGAGTGCCGTATCCTAACTCAATGGAATTAAAGTCATCCTGGATGCGGAATAGTGTGTTCGGTAGTCCGGTTTTTCGGAGCTTGTAGATAGTGTTTCCATCATCTGTAAATAATATTGGCAGATTTATACATATATACACAGAAACAAAACCATATTAATTTCTTTAAATTAGGGTACAGCAGTAATGGACCGGATAGCTAAATTGAGGACTGGACGAGGGAAAATGTGATGAAAACATAAGGTGAATCCTTATGGATGACAGTGATAGGCAACCTGATAGTTCATCCTAGAGTCAAAAAGCAACCAAAAATTGTTTGACCTTGAAATACATTGAACGAACGTGTCACCTACTGTACATCTGGTCCAGGCGGGGACAGCTTTAAGCGACTAGACCGGACACAAGGCAAATTGAGGGAATGAGCGATACGGAATCCACATGCACGATAACAATTTGATGGACGGTCCATAGTTATAGTTGCTGATTCGTCAGAAGAAATTTGTGGTTGGCTTTCGTATGAAACCAAAAAATATGTATGTGTAGTTCTGGATTCGAAAAATTCCTCGATTGTGTTTCTGCGTGAAAGGCGCAAAAAACCGCATTGGGGAAAAAAAGATACACAAAAATTTGATCGGAAGTTGAAGTCATAGGTGTGTAGGTGGGACGCTCCAGGTTCTACCAGATACAGTGTCAGTGGCCGATGCACCATGTGGGTATTTGTTTCTCGGTACAAAGAAGCCATTCCTACCTAGTAGAACGAGAGTAGGGATTTGAATGACGATTGGATTAGTGTAACGAGCCACAGCCACATTAGTTTGCCGCGTGATTTTGAACGTACATTTCACCTAAACGCAATGGTTGGCTTGTATGTTTGACACTCAAAGAAAGGTGAAGAAATTCATACTGAAAGGGTACGAGGTAGGAGACGGTTGGAAGCAGATCTCTTGCACAGTGAAAGTGCATGTGAAAACGTGCCGCATCTGGGTACGGGTATATGAATCGACGGAACCGGTAGGGCAGCACGGGGAGTCCGTCGCAGAGCCATGGGAGAAAGCCAAGTCGACAACCTGGTGGAGTGGGTTTCTGCAGAGTCTACTGTCACACTTGAACTTCTTTGTTTACGGTTAAAGGCGGAGTTCAAAATTTCAGCAGGTACTAACACCGTCTCAAGATACTTGAATCATAGACTAATAACAATGAAGAAACTGCACGCCATTCCGGAGTTCATGAACACGTTGGATAACATAAAGCGACGCAGGTCATTCCTTTTGCAGCCGGTGGATTAAGAGGTAGAAGGTAGGCAACCTTTATGGGTTGATGAGACCAACTGTAACTTATTTTGCTCCCTCACTCGTGGCAGCTCATGACGTGGTAGTCGAGGTAGTGTACAGTGGTGAACAGCCGGGGACCAAATGTTTATCATGTCGGGGCCATAACAAACAACGGCTTGATAGCGTGTTCGGTTCTGAGTTTAATTTACAACAAATAAAGTTGCGTTCAGTGGCTGCAACAAGTGCTTGATATCAACGGAGTAGGATTTGTGGGAAGCTGTCTTTAGATTTGTGAAAACGCAACCTGTCACACACACCTGGAGCAGGTTTTCCTGGAGGAACCGTATCGCTCTGGGAGACTTATACTCCTTGCGCTGTACTCTCCAGCTCGCAATCTCATTGAGGGCATCTGGAGTATAATAAAGTCTCATGGAAAACAGGCAATGAGGGGATGGTACTCCGAGATGCTGCTGGGGATCCTGAATGTGTTATGAGTAAAAGCGTGTGAAGGATTCGCTTTTTGGAGCACGCGGTGTTAAAACACAGGCCTTAGTGACGCAGCAACACTGCGAACAAATGGTTCAGCATGTTGGTAAGAATTACGAACGTGTTGTTCATTTGCCCGATCTGTAAAACATTTAGTTGGCCGTAAACTGCCTGTGCTAAGCGAGTGTTATTCTTACTTTATTATGGTGACGGGTCAGAGGGGAGTTTATACCCTGCTAGAAAGCCTGTTCTCTATTCGGGGGAACATCGTGGGTTTCCGGTAAGTTGATGCGTGTGCTCACTTCGCATACCCGTTTTAGTTACCGCGTTGTAGAAAAATCATATGAGAGCTTGACAAATAGATACCATCCAACACGGTTGGGTGGCAAGGAATTGTGTTCTACCGCTTGTCTTTGGTTGTGTTTGGCGAGCCAGTGGATAAGGACTTTGATAAGGCATAATAAATAAGAAAAAATTTACTATGCAGGCTTGACGGATATGAGTAGTGTGTGTGTGGCGGTTTGCCGGATTGCTTAACCCGTTACACCAACGCAGGCAGCTGAACGCTGAATGCGGAAACGCAGAGCATGTAGAGCAAACACAACCAACGTTTATCACACTCTCTAGGGAAATATTTCCTGACCGGGGTATTTGTTATTTGTGGATTGCATTCGAACACACCACATGGTTGCAGTGAGAGGGTGCTTTGAATCCGCAAATAAAATGTTCTCGCTTCGGCGAATCACAATTACTGATCAGTTTGTAGCGCCTGTACTGGGATGAGTGGCTCCGCATGACGCAAACCGGTCCATGCGTTCATACGGCATTTTCCATTTGCAAGTGGAAGTTGCTATTTAGCTCCATCGCAATTCTATGTGGGTAACTGATGCGGTTATGGCCAGAACGTGAGCTTGTGGCAGACATACATGGTTTTGCATTTGTCCGTGTTAAACGAAGTATGTTTATTTTCGACCATTCAAAAGCGCAGTCTAAGTCTCTTTGCACCATATCGTGATATTCATAACAGTCGACTGCACCCCATATCTTTACGTCATGAGCAAAAAGTAGGAAATTTGACTTGACGGCACGCTCAAGGTTTTTAACGAAGAATAAGAAGAACCGTAGCCTCAACACCTACCCTTGTGGAGCATCGCAGTCTACACCAATTAGATCAGAAAATGAACCTCGAACTCGAACCAAAAAGGCGCGGCTGAAAGAAGAAGTCTCTAATCTATCCAAGGACAGGATTACTAAATCCATACGCTTGCAGATTCCGGAGAAGGATGCGGTGATCTGTACGATCGAATGCTTTGGAAAAGTCTAGATAGATGACATCATTGCGGGTCCCACTGTTGGCTACCTCGATTCAGCTGCCACGGGTAAGCAGAAAGTTGATGGTAAATGACCGATGCTGACGGAATCCGTGTCGCACCGTTGCTATGATGTTAGATCTTTAAAGTAGGCCATTACGTCCTCAGCTATAATCGATTGTATCAACT
Source organism: Dicrocoelium dendriticum (assembly GCA_944474145.2). NCBI lineage: Eukaryota > Metazoa > Platyhelminthes > Trematoda > Plagiorchiida > Dicrocoeliidae > Dicrocoelium > Dicrocoelium dendriticum. The sequence continues at coordinate 93,826,027 of OX104067.1, forward strand.
TAGAGAACACCACGAGGAGATTCACTACGCGATTTTTAGCTAGCTCTTAACGGATAAACCGTTTGAAAATCTGGGTAATGATGCCTAGCTTCCACATGTTAGGGACCTGTTATTCGTCGAGGCATCTTTGAAAAAATCTTGTTATTGGTATCGTAGCTACCACCTGCAGTGCTTTCGGGGGAAGGTTGTCAATTATGGGTGCGCAACGCTAGCACCTTCCTCAAAATGCTCGCTGAACTAAAGGGAACGTGTGTAAAGACTGGCATCTGGGAGAATGGGGCAAGTTTGTTACAAATGCTTGGAGCACTCGGAAAATCGGAGCATATTGTAGCCGTAGAACATTGGCTGCATTCTTGGTAGCTTCAGCGCATCCATCCGCTTTTTTAGTGGGGGAACATCATGTTTCATATTCCGGAGGCTGTTCACATATATGTACAGAAGCTTTTTGTTAACACAAAGTTTCCGGTAGACTCCGCTAGTGTACTACTTTGTCCTCGTGCATAAGTGTGATACAGTTATTACGATGCACAACATAGTTACACCAGTTGTCAGGGATACGATTTGGTCTATACACATGTCACGCAGCGTCTCTTAATGTCGTGTTTTCTAGTTCGACTCCGAATAAATGAATTTGCCCTTACAGAATGAAGTGGCTTGTTGACCGATGCAAATTTAATTAGATCACTGAAGTGACCAGTAAAATCCAACAAAGTACTGTCAATGAAACAGTCGTCCGGATACTCCCAGCTGGCATCCACAAGTTCTATCAGTATGTCGTAGTGGGTGATTGTTCGAAACATGTTGGTATATCCTTATGGACACTCCGCATAACTCACGAAGTAGTAAATTATGGTTACATGTTTACTTCGTCCCAGATAGCTCTCCAGTCTTGGTTTCTCAACCATGAGCCCTTCGTTCGTGAGCACTAAATCAAACACAGTTGGTTTATTTCTGGCTCTGAACCGGGTGGGTGAACTGACATGGCTTAAGAGCTGAAAGCTTGCGGTATACTCTTGCAAGTCGGCCTTAAACAGCTAAATGGAGGATATCGGGACTTGCAAATTATGAAGATTGAAGTCACCTGAGATGAAAACATGACTGTATCGTCCTCGTAGGACCCTTCCGAAGGATAATGCCAGGCGGGAGTCCATTTCTGAGGTGGACATTGGGGACGATAAACTACGGCCAAAAAGCAAGTGTCGTTGCGTCTCAGTCGCAGACTGTACCAGAGTCTATGATCAGCGTTTCCGGATGGGCCACCGGTTAGCACTGAAGGTAGTTGCGGTAGTATAACATTATTCCCTTTGCTTGGCCGTTCGTTCCGGGGAAGGGACATACCATTTATCGCAACTTTGGCATCGGTAATTTCTGCGCGCGACTGGGTTTCCGTAAGGATTATGAGGTCCCAGACATATGACGATTGGCGTAGCCGCAGTTCGAGAAGCTTGTTCAGAAGACCTTACGCATTGGTGTACATTCAGGAAAGTTTCTGTGTTTTGAGCACTGTTTCGTGGGATAGGTGTTTTGGATATAATGTTGTGCCGACCGGTAAAAGATAGGCAACTAAACGTTTTTTGTGTGGGGGATGATAAACTCATCTGTGTCCAATTCATGGATTCTACCAATACCTCTTTGCTTCTCCCTTTGTATGTAATGTATGGGGTGTGTTTGCCAGTTTCGTTTGCTAGTTGATTGCAATTATCTGAGCTCATGTCGGTAAGTGGCCTGACTCAATGGCCGCTCTCATGTGGTTACTTAGCAGACGCTGTTTTGATCCGGAGCTCGGAAGGAAGACTGCTGTGACCCGCATACTATTCCTCCACCACAGTTGTTGACATATGTCTAGATTGAAGGACCACTTTTAAAATCCTTTGGCCACATCCCTTGTAGTTTGACGACCGGCGCAGTCTCGAGATTGATTTTGCTATAACGTTTTCCAGCGAGAGTGTCTCGCGAATATATCGCCATTGCTCCTGGTCGTGAGTGGTCGTTTCGTGCTCAGCATGAATTTCAGCCTCGGGATCGCCGTGTATATGGATGGTCTTGTCTACAGATTCCTTCCGGTTTTCGTCCAAGTAGTGCTTCGCTTGTGTGCACACGCTTCCGGAATATCCGGAATTAGGCGGATGGAACATGACCTATTCCGAAGGCGAGCTGTCGATAACAGGACAGCTTCTACTTCAAAGGCAGAAGGCAGCACAACACGGAGAAGTCTTAGTTCATCGTAGAGATTAAAGTTTGAGTGACGGGTAAGGCGTGTCTAATTGACGGGCATAGATACAGCACATATAATGTCACATATAGTGTTCCACTGGTTCACGTCATCGAGTTAGTTTCCTTTTAAGAAATTTGATGTCGATTCCGAAAAGTTTGTGTAGATTAACGCTGGTATAGTACGTGCAATTCTAGTTGAGGTCAAGCAATCAGCTGGTCTGTGTACAATCGCTGGAGGTTGTTTGAGTGTAGCTTCGTCTTCTTCGCTTACTATTGAACCAGTGGGAGTGGCAGAAGATCTAGGTTACCGATCACCTATGGCAGCAACCGAGTCCAAAACAACGCTGGTGTCGAAGCCCTTCTGACTTTTCGAAACGGTTTGGTGAGTGGACGAAGCTCTAACCGTGCTCATTAAAATCCGACTGGAGGTGGTTGTAGAAAGGCAAGAAGAAAATCCAAAAACTACTGTTGATCTGGATGGCGTAACGTGGGATTTTGACAAGTCGCCACGATTCGTTGCGTCGATAGTTGGTAATCCAAGAGAGGACCGGGAGCTTATGGTTTACTGTCGGCTGCGTGTGCGCTGAATTGTCTGCATGTTCAAGGTTGTCACCTTTTGTACGTCTGGTCAGGTGGGGACAGTTTTAAGCGGCTAGACCGTTCACCCAGCAAACAGAGTGAATGATCGAAGTGGAAACCACGTGTACGATAGTTAATTTGATGAACGGTCCACAGTTGTATTTGCTGATTCGTCAGATGAAAGTTGTAGCTGGCTTTCGTATGAAACCAAAAATATCTATGTGTAATACGTGATTCGAAATATTCTCCGAATTTGTTTCTTCATGAACGGCGCAAAAACCGAAACGTGGAGAAAAAATACGATACACGAAAGTTCAATCGCAAGTTCAAGAGTACTACATCATTCCAAGGCCAAATTGCCCAATTAGGCAGGAGAATTATTCTATAAGGAAAAGGCATTGAGCTGAGGGGCAAAAAAGATGGGTATTTACTCAATTATTTTCAGCTGTGAGTGCGCCGCTCACTTGTGCAGGAGTGTAGGCGTGCGTGTATAGCCCGGCGCCTTCAGCTAAAAAGACCTCAGAGGCACTGTCACCGGGATGCATGTGCGAACCTGCAGCTTCTACCAGATACAGTGTCAGTGGCCGATGCACCATGTGGGCATTTGTTTCTCGGTCCAAAGAAGCCATTCCTACCTAGTAGAACGAGAGTAGGGATTTGAATGACGATTGGATTAGTGTAACGAGCCACAGCCACATTAGTTTGCCGCGTGATTTTGAACGTACATTCCACCTAAACGCAATGGTTGGCTTGTATGTTTGGCACTCAAAGAAAGGTGAAGTAATTGATACTGAAAGGGTACGAGGTAGGAGACGGTTGGAAGCAGATCTCTTGCACAGTGAAAGTGAATGTGAAAACCTGCCGCATCTGGGTATGGGTATATGAATCGACGGAACCGGTAGGGCAGCACGGGGAGTCCGTCGCAGAGCCATGGGAGAAAGCCAAGTCGACAACCTGGTGGAGTGGGTTTCTGCAGAGTCTACTGTTACACTTGAACTTCCTTGTTTACGGTTAAAGGCAGAGTTCGAAATTTCAGCAGGTACCAACACCGTCCCAAGGTACTTGAATGATAGACTACTAACAATGAAGAAACTGCACGCCATTCCGGAGTTCATGAACACGCTGGAGAACATAAAGCGACGCAGGTCATTCCTTTTGCAGCCGGTGGATTAAGAGGTAGAAGGTAGGCAACCTTTATGGGTTGATGAGACCAACTGCAACTTATTTTGATCCCGCACTCGTGGCAGCTCATGACGTGGTAGTCGAGCGTAGTGTACAGTGGTGAACAGCCGGGGACCGAATGTTCATCATGTCGGGGCCATAACAAACAACGGCTTGATAGCGTGTTCGGTTCTGAGAGTAAGTTACAACAAATAAAGTTGCGCTCAGTGGCTGCAACAAGTGCTTGATATCAACGGAGTAGGATTTGTGGGAAGCTGTCTTTAGATTTGTGACAACGCAACCTGTCACACGCACCTGGAGCACGTTTTCCTGGAGGAACCGTACCGCTCTGGGAGACGTATACTCCTTGCGCTGTATTCTCCAGCTCTCAATCTCATTGAGGGCATCTGGAGTACAATTAAGTCTCATGGAAAACAGGCAATGAGGCGATGGTACTCCGAGATGCTGCTGGGGATCCTGAATGTGTTATGAATAAAAACGTGTGAAGGACTACGATTGTTGGAGCACGCGGTGTTGAAGCACAGGCCTTAGTGACGCAGCAACACTGCGAACAAATGGTTCAGCATGTTAGTACGAATTACGAACGTGTTGTTCATTTGCCCGATCTGTAAAACATTTAGTTGGCCGTAAACTACCTGTGCTAAGCGAGTGTTATTCTTACTTTATTATGGTGACGGGTCAGAGGGCAGTTTATACCCTGCTAGAAATAGCCTGTTCTCTATTCGGGGGAACATCGTGGGTTTCCGGTAAGTTGATGCGTGTGGTCACTTCGCATACCCGTTTTAGTTACCGCGTTGTAGAAAAATCATATGAGAGCTTGACAAATAGATACCATCCAACACGGTTGGGTGGCAAGGAATTATGTTCTACCGCTTGTCTTTGGTTGTGTTTGGCGAGCCAGTGGATAAGGACTTTGATAAGGCATAATAAATAAGAAAAATTAACTATGCAGGCTTGACGGATATGAGTAGTGTGTGTGTGGCGGTTTGCCGGATTGCTTAACCCGTTACACCAACGCAGGCAGCTGAACGCTGAATGCGGAAACGCAGAGCATGTAGAGCAAACACAACCAACGTTTATCACACTCTCTAGGGAAATATTTTCTGACCGGGTATTTGTTATTTGTGGATTGCATTCGAACACACCACATGGTTGCAGTGAGAGGGTGCTTTGAATCCGCAAATAAAATGTCCTCGCTTCGGCGAATCACAATTACTGATCAGTTTGTAGCGCCTGTACTGGGATGAGTGGCTCCGCATGACGCAAACCGGTCCATGCGTTCATACGGCATTTTCCATTTGCAAGTGGAAGTTGCTATTTAGCTCCATCGCAATTCTATGTGGGTAACTGATGCGGTTATGGCCAGATATCTGTTGCACTCATATCTCGTGCGTGTTATCGTTATCCATCCACAAACCTCAGGCTCTGTCCTCCATCGCCAGCCGTGACTACACCGTGGAACTAACCACGAGATATAAATCAGGCGCATTCTCCATCCACCTGCGACTTCTAGTATGTGGTTGATATGAAACTGTACAGTCGACTAACAAGTATCTATTTCACCTACCAACCCCATGAGTATTTGCCTACCAATGTACACCCGGAAGAGGCAGCCCCGGGTACTCTCGACATGACGCATATTACATTAGGCGACCAATCTGTCGAAACTTAGTTCCAGCGTCGTTTGTGCAAAAATGAGTCGTAACTTTACGTCCTTAATAGCTATCGGCCAAAATTTCGCATGGTTTACTGACACATTCAACCAGGCGCTTTACATAATGAACGTAATATACATCGTCGTTAAATCCTTTATGCAGCTACGGTGAAAGCGTTTGGTTATCAGTGCACTCGGTGTGGGTTTGGATGAGGGAATATCGTTGATTGAGCTGGGGTGTCATTCAGGATTAACAACAGATGATCGTGCTTAATGACGCGGGTTCGCATTATTTATATCTTTTACGACTCAATAAATTCAAAGCGGAATCAAGCTCCTCCTTAAGAATATTCAAGTGGGTCCACAAGCATATCAACTTGAATCTAAATTGGCACACACGCACAAATGGGTATTCATCGTCTTGACAAATTGCAAATCAGTGCAAGCGTACTCAGAACATCTACATCGGTTGGTGCAGCGGTTAGACTGAGCTCAGCCAACAAACCACATGATGCACACGCGGACGTGAAAACAACATGTGATCTCAATCACTGTAGGGTGCGGTGCGGACTCGTACGCGGCATCTATGGATGGTTGAGGAAGTACTCTAATTCCCACACACTCATTTGTGCGGCATCAAGACACACAGCACAGAACTGGGGTGTCGGAGATATTCCATCCGTATTCACAATGCTCTCTGTTGCGCGCAGACGATCGGACATGAAATCTGCGCCACCATGAGACAGTATCGATTGCTTTCACTGAAGGTTGCTGCATGCAAGCTAGCAGACAGGTCCGAAAACCTCACCTGGTTTGACCTATGCTTAGCGGTGTCTACATGTGATCCGGTGTGTTTGATAGTGACAAGGTGAAATAATTAATGCGTGCGGTGCTTCACTACGCGCTATCATGGAACAATGCGTTAGTTATCGGTGGGTGTGACCGAATTACCTGTTAACTGCAGTTCGTCGGCCTTATTGATAAGGTTAGCATCAGCATTTGCACAGCAATGCATGATGTACTGCAACGAGCTATGCGGAAGTGTACCGGGTTAACTGTAGGAAGGTTAATAGGTTGGCAAAAGCTTGCATTTACTGGTCTATATGCAATCTTTAGTATATTGCAGCCGTGGAGAGGGTGAACGAATACGTTTGTAAAGAAGTGTCATGCGTTCGTTTGAAACGAAGATGAAACGATTATCTATGTTAACGTTAGCGCAGTGTTCACCAAAGTGAAACGCTGTCTGACTGAGGAGTTTAACCTAGGGAGTGGCCAAAGCTTAAGGCGGTTGAAACAACCAACATTGTGCGGCATATTGTTTTAGCTCTGGTTTCAGTTGGAGGTAGACACTCAGGAACAAGGTGTTATCATTAGATGGTTATTGTTCACTATTTCGTACACAGTACTGGCAATCTCCAGTAAATGGCCAAAAGTTGTTGGTGTCAAGTGGATGGAACATTTTGAACATAAAAGTGGACAAGTAAAGCTAGTTTTTGAGGAATCCGAAATCGCTCACCATGGAGTTGTACATCGCCATTCCTTGACTGCTCTGTTTGCAAGAATGACTAGCTTCCAAACCGATATTTCGTCAACCGGCGGACACAGATGGGACACAGCACTAAAATTCTGGTCTCTGTGCTTCACAGATAAGGCTATGTGCACAGAGAAGGAAGTTCGGAACGCCGCTTGCAAGTAGACGGTAATGTAATGGCTGAATAGTGGACCCCCGAAATCTACAGTGAAGCACCCGTTTCACAATCTTCTAAAATCGCATTGAAAATATACGGCGCAATGGATTGGAACGATAAGCATATTGTAGGTAGAAGGAACTTCCATTTTCTTTCCGACTGCACCAACCAAGGAATAAGATTCGGTATCCGTTCAACAATGGTGTATTTGAAAGACACACTTTTCGTAGATAAGATGAGTAACTGCGTTGACAAACGTATTCAAAATAACTGTGAATATGTGTGTATAGGTTATACCGCGAGGAAAACGTCCACAAATCTGCAGGGACACCTGCGGAGCATGTCATGGCGAGGTCTAAGTATAATGCTCTACTGTGCGATTCAACGGTCGCGATGCACGTGTAAGGTGCAATGCATGTAAGGTGGCCAGATTATTCGTAAGCCAAAGCGAGGCGCTTCCAGATTTCTTGCTCGCCAAACCGGGACACATAACCTACCCCCATTTGTTTCTGCATATGCTGACTGCACAACACATGGAAAAGATAAATATCTACAATTATTTGTTCGGTGCAATAACAAAGAGCCATTGCGTTACTACTCAGTACAATGGCTGCGCTACTGAAGATATAAAAAATCAATAATTGGCATATTCTCGGAATAACGAGGCACAGAATTGAAGGCATGACAAAATGTGGTAAAACCTAGCTGCTTTAACAGTAAAGCTTGGAATTAGTAGGGGATTTATTATAGTTTATGTTGATTCATCGCAGTTAGACAAAGATAGACAGACACCACACATCCAGCAAAGCGCTAGACGGCCGTTTCGTCTTATTGGGACTCGTCAGTAGCGCGCACCCGCCGAAATTTGCCGACTACGAAACCACGATCCTGTTCTTGCGAGGCAGCGAGTTATGTCACTGCGCCATGGTGACGGCAGCGGACCGCCATAACTAATACCTAACTGCGATATAGCATGGCTCATCCTCCACGGTCCTGCATATTAGGAATGTAGAGAGGAGAGGGCTGACCCCCAGAGAAAGGACTTCATTTGCAAGCCGCCACCAATCGAGGTAGCAAATATGCAGCTAAGGCGACTACTGATTATCTGTAAGTAGTAGGGTATTTGTTAGGTTTTATTTAGATTCGTCGCAGTTCGACATAGACAGACAGTCAAAACTAGTTGTTAGAATAAAGTAACACCAAACATTTCTCAGTTTATACCCTTGAGAAGTTCGTCGGATAAAAGTGGGATCCAGGAACATTATGACGCTGGTTTGCGAAAATATCAAGCTTATTACTTTTATGGCAATAGCCAACGTACGGCGTGATTTCGAAATGTGGTAATCCATGTTTTCATGAGCACCGAAGCCAAAGTAAAATGTCTGTACAAGTGCTTCGATTAAAAGTTGATCTGCTGCTTGACATGATATTATCCGGATAACAAGTTAGTGAAAAACATTTAAACAAATAAAGTAATGTTTTACTCTCGGCAGTGCGAGACATGACTGATCACGCATGATCACGGTGATACAACAAGGACTAGTTAATGTAAACGCGACACAAGTTTATAAGTAACATATAGATCCATGTGTTAAGTGTGCATGAATGTGTTGTGTACTTGCATTGCTTGAATTTATGAACGTGGCGTCATATTTGTGATTTTTTTCGGTCAGGCGTAGGAAGAAGAGAAGTGGACTCTTCGTATTGGATGACCGACGTCCATGGATTGGGTTACTGCATCCAGATATTTAAGAAGCAGTGAGTTGAGTGAGCCGCGAGTCACATCCAGCAGGTCACAGTGTTGTTAAAGGAAAATTTATAGCGTTTTATAGAAAAAACGCTTGTCAGGTGAAAACCCACCATGTCCTGAAACACTGTCAACGAACTATTTGCTGGAAGTGGGTAAACCCGAACCAACCAGCTGACACCACGAAGACGTTGTTCGCCTAGCTACATGAAAGCATTTTTCGTAGTGCATCTGGGCGTTGCATCAGCATGTCTTGAAGTCGTTCGCAAGGACACACGGCACACTTGCCTTCAGAACTGCATTTCACCATAAGTATCGTTTTCAGTGTTTAAATGATAAGCTGCGTTGTCCAGAATCTACTTCGATTCAATTTGGACAAATGTAGAGTGCTGCATCTGCGGCACATGTTGGTTCATTCCTACAAACTCGACAACCAGGAGCTTCAAACGTCTTCTGGCGAGAAGGATCTGGGAGTTGACCTTGGCTGTTCGAATCAGACTGAAACGGCGTCAAGGAGGGGCATCGAACACGTGGGCCTCCTGAAGCATGCAGACCGCCTGTTCGACCCTTCGATTTTTCCACAACCTCTCGGCTCATACAAACGGCTACATGTGGAATACGCAGTACAGACTTGGGAACTATGGCTGAGGAGAGATCTCACCGCCTTGGAGATACCCCAACGCCGGGCAACCAGAGACGTCAAGGGCCTGTATACTTTACCATAAACCCTGTTTTGCCAACAAGCTTTTATATTTCGGATTTTCACCATAACCATCGTACGGGACCTGTTAAGCATTAGCTTATTTACCCGTATAGAACCATTGATCCATTGGCAAAACAGTGATCATTTGTGAGATGATTCATCCAGTAAGTGCATTAGTCCTAAGGAGGCGGGAAATAAATTAAATCCTTTTCGTACTTCTTTCTCTAGGACCGAGTTAGTCTGGAAATGGAAAAGTCTTCTACCCACAGTACATCAAACTATGTTTGTTTAAAGTTCTAATCGAAACTTTTGTCTACTGATGCAAGCCTACACACGTTTTCATATTCGTTAACCAGCTCGTTGTCCTAGATTTCCAGGTCTGGGAGGGTAAATCCAAAAACACTGACGCTTGCATCAACTTTCTCCCAGCAAGGTGGTTGGTCCAGTGCCATCCAATTAAAGCCACTCAGTTCCTAAAATTGGTTCATCCTTTCCTTTTGATAGTCGACACAAATGCCGTAGAACCTGGTGATAATATTCATCAAACTGTGTTGCTGACCAGACCCGCTTGTTCGAGTTGGTCAATTGGGATCTTTATCACGTTTGGAACAAAGATGTTTTAGCGCTTGTGTCTGCAATTCAGCAGGAGTTCGGGCATTGCAGACGACACTTCCAGTGCTGAAATATGCTTTTCCCCAATAGGACAGTAGAGTGGACAATGACGCATGTTGTATATAAACTAGGGCCACAGATCTCTCTCTGTTCCTTTTTCCAATGTTGCCATTGACACTTTGAATGGGCGTTCATTTTATGTTGAAAAGTCGCACACTGTTGCTGAAATTATTCAATTTTCGAATGGATTTCTTGTCAGTAAATTGCTACTTGCCAAGGATTTCATGCAGCTAGGACCAGGATGCCCGGTGTCGCACTGTTGTAGTATTTGTCTCTGTAAATTCTTTGGCGCCATCACTTGATTTACATTCATCCGACAGTTTTCTACGTTTGACAGGGATCCACGTCGATTGTATAACGGCGGCAACTCCGTACCTATGCCTCCATTTGGCCAACATTTTGGTGCACACTGCATCGCTTTCTCCAGGATACTGTCCCATGATGTCTCCATACGAATGTTGTCGTTTGTTACTGGGAGTTTTTTCAGATTATCAGCCAAGATTCGTTGAACTTCTGCTTCGAAACTGATGGCAGCAATCATATAATCATCCTTCTCCTTTGGGTGTGAACTGATAAGACGAGACAGGGCATCCGCTTGACCGATTAGTTGCGTATGTTTTTGCTGTATACTGAAGTTGCACGATAGTAGTATTTTTGCCCATCGTTTCAATCGGTTTGCAGTAAAAATGGGATTTTCTTTCTTTGACCCGACTATCGACAGAAATGGTTTGTGGTCAGTCAGGAGTATGAAATATCTGCCATACAGCATCTTGTGGAACCGTTTCATTGCGAAAACGATCGCCGGCAACTGACGAGCAATGATTAACTGGACAGTCAAAAACCTTCGGTAAGTTTACAACGGTACTCAATTAGATTACAGTAGGGCATGAAAAGAGTGTGGTTGACATGATATAGTAATTGAAGCGAAATGTTTATCCGGGGAGTAATCAAAGGGAAGGGCGGAACTTTTGGCATCTTGTCAAGTGTCAGACGCATGGTTAAGGGATGGTTCTGGTGAAGGCTAGGCGAGGGATTTCTAAAGCCGTGCTTCATTATCGTCTATACGAACGGAACAAACCAACTTTCTGGGGCGCGTGGTCAGGCTTAACGACAGTTGGTTTAAAGTTCGTATTGTTTACTGACATTGCATTAAACGTAACACATTCAGCAAATTGCTCGTTGTCAAGTTCATCGTGCGCGTCGATGTCAACCTTTATCCAGTTCAGGTGTAAGCCGTTTGTTTTGGAGTACGCTGGGGTCTGGTTTATGGGAGCGACTATTCAGAACAGAGCTAGGATTTCGCTCACGGTCGCGCGAAACGTATTTTCTCAGGGGCTCATTTTGCGGTCATTTTACGGAAACCACAATGATCCGGTCAGTATCTATGCTTCACCAGTTTCATACTGATGGGGCACAAGCGTGCACTCATGAAAACCTTGTTAACTCGTGCCAAGCGTATGTGCTCCAGCGATTGTCCGACTGAGGAGATAGATACGATAACCGGAACATTCATGGAAGACTTTTACCCCAAAGACCGCATCACGAAGCATGGCTAAATCAGACCGCCGAAAGGAACGGTGTTGACGACACCAAAAGAAAAAGTACACCTTGAGATCCCATTTAAAGGTAACAGCGCTTCAACTAGGGCAACCAAGCGCTTCATCTCCGCCACTCAGATTACCTAATGCGCTGCAGAGGCTGTGGTGATCAACAGAATCCAGAAATTGTCAATACTTTCAGTTTACGAAGTCGAACCCAACAGAGCCAAATCATGCAAAATTCACTAATTCGAATATCTCTGCAACGTTAGTTAGATGAGCAAGAATCAGGGGGCTTTGGATTCCATAGTGAATGAGCACCGGATAAAATGGGTTCAGAGTGAGGTCAGCCATCTCTCACCCAATATTCAGTGTGCACGCAAACGCAAACATGTATTATTGACCTATTATCGAATTGACCCCGACTCCGCGTTTCGGCTTCTATTACGTAATCCCAATTCACGCTTATTACGGTCCGCATAAGCCGTGACGACAAGCCAGCTAAGACCTGCCCTGTGCGTGCAGAAACAGTCAGTTTTTGACCTACGGATACCGCGGTCCCAGGACGATTGTCGCCGTTCATCTCCTGGCATTTGACAGATTGGGAAAACTCTTAAAATTTCTTAAGCCAAATGTCTAGCAACTGCTGCGTTCTTTATTTATAATACGGCAATTGAATAAACTGTGTGTTTTGTTTTCAGCATGCGAATAAACTAGACCCTAGTTTACTGCGAAGATTATCCATGAGTTTCTTTAGTTATGCACCGCATTCAAAGTGTTCTTGCTTATATCCTGAATGTAACTTGGATGTTGCTGTGCACCGGCGATTCTTAACCTTTTTATTGCTTTCACAATTAAGGTTTGCTCTAATCACCCCCTTCCAATCCCAGTTTCAAACTATCGCGTTGCTTGCTTCTAAGTATGGGTGCTGACATCTATTTGGAATAACTCGTGATCAATAAAGAAAGAAAACAGTTGTTTGGTACAACTTTTTAAATAAATGAATAAATAAATATTTTATTATCGACTATGCCAGGTACACCCATGGAGGGAAAATCAGGTGTGTGCAACTGTACAGACATTTTATGGTAATTGTAAATGTGCCAGTAGAAAAATGTTCATATGTCCATGATTGGAACTGTACAATGTTGGAAAAACGAAACAATTATTTGGCTCTCGTGAGATCGGGACCCGTTTGTTAGAACATAGTCGGTCTGCCATATATTGCAGTCATACCTCGGCTAAAAATAGATTGAGAATCTTGAATGATCCATTGGAAGATAATTTAAGAGCACGCTCGAGAGATATATGACAATATAGTGAGTTCGTGCAAGCGTAAACGGTGAAATCGTAGAAAGTAAAGAAACGACAGGATATGCTTGAAATCGTTGAAAGAAGAGACAACAAGCTATGCAGTTGTATAAGTTCTAGTGTAACAAATCTAATTAATTGCGATGAACAACATTTGGAAACACAGAAGCAAGTTTAGCAGCCCCAGTAGGTGTCTTATCTTATCACGCTGCGTTTCATAACCACGGTTTCCACCTCAGGAATTGTATCAGAAGTTGGTAGACAGATGGTTTGCGCGGTACTTTTTATGTGTGCGCACAGAATATGTGGCGCTGATAATAATAATAACACTAACAATAACTAATGTCCTGTACCAGTTTGCCAGATAAACTTTAAGAAAACAAGATAGTAAAATTCGTGTCAATATTCACAGATGCCCCAAGTCTCAAGGAAGTAATGGTGTTCGCACACCTTGTGAGAAATTTTTGCCCTCGTTGGTTATTAAGGTAAATTTAATAGATATGCAGTCACTTAGTGACAACATGTCGGACACCATTTGTTAATTTATAAGAAATGTGTTTGAACAAAATAACTGGAGCTAAAAATTGTGGGATTTTGTGCTGACGACACGAATACAACGTTCGGTAGTGTTCAAAGAAGAGAACAAATAATGTATTTGCGAAATTGAAATCATCTATCAGAGAAACACCTGCGGGATTTGGTTGCGTGGCTCACATTGCCCACAACACATTGCAAACGCCAGGGGACTGTCGAATTATTGATGTTAACTCAGTTATGGCAAACAAAACTTATCCGTTTTACACTTACATTTGCACTTACATGTTAAAGAACTGAAGGAATTCTGCAATTCTACAATGGCGGAAAACCAACGCATTTTGGGATAATTGAAAACCAGACGGCTTTCAATTACCCAAAAGGTAAAGATAAGCCAGGAGATTTTATCGACGTTGAAAAAATATATAAATAAAGACAGAGGTGTCCTAAATTATTACAATTATTCTTTGAAAATCCCCACAATAACTGGCGGCACTTGTTTACACACAACATCTGTCATTGTCCACGCTACGGTCCTATTGTGGAAAAGCATATTTCAGCACTGGAAGTGTCGTCTGCAATGCCCGAACTCCTGCTGAATTGCAGACACAAGCGCTAAAACATCTTTGTTCCAAACGTGATAAAGATCCCAATTGACCAACTCGAACAAGCGGGTCTGGTCAGCAACACAGTTTGATGAATATTATCACCAGGTTCTACGGCATTTGTGTCGACTATCAAAAGGAAAGCATGAACCAATTTTAGGAACTGAGTGGCTTTAATTGGATGGCACTGGACCAACCACCTTGCTGGGAGAAAGTTGATGCAAGCGTCAGTCTTTTTGGATTTACCCTCCCAGACCTGGAAATCTAGGACAACGAGCTGGTTAACGAATATGAAAACGTGTGTAGGCTTGCATCAGTAGACAAAAGTTTCGATTTGAACTTTAAACAAACATAGTTTGATGTACTGTTGGTAGAAGACTTTTCCATTTCCAGACTAACTCGGTCCTAGAGAAAGAAGTACGAAAAGGATTTAATTTATTTCCCGCCTCCTTAGGACTAATGCACTTACTGGATGAATCATCTCACAAATGATCACTGTTTTGCCAATGGATCAATGGTTCTATACGGGTAAATAAGCTAATGCTTAACAGGTCCCGTACGATGGTTATGGTGAAAATCCGAAATATAAAAGCTTGTTGGCAAAACAGGGTTTATGGTAAAGTATGCAGACCCTTGACGTTTTTGGTTGCCCGGCGTAGGGGTATCTCCAAGGCGGTGAGATCTCTCCTAAGCCATGGCTGCCAAATCTGTACTGCGTATTCCACATGTAGCCGTATGTATGAGCCGAGAAGTTGTGGAAAAATCGAAGGGTCGAACAGGCGGTCTGCATGCTTCAGGAGGCCCACGTGTTCGATGCCCCTCCTTGACGCCGTTTCAGCCTGCTTCGAACAGCCAAGGTCAACTCCCAGATCCTTCTCGCCAGAAGACTTTTGAAGCTCCTGGTTGTCGAGTTTGTAGGAATGAACCAACATGTGCCGCAGATGCAGCACTCTACATTTGTCCAAATTGGATCGAAGTAGATTCTGGACAACGCAGCTTATTATTTAAACACTGAAAACGATACTTATGGTGAAATGCAGTTCTGAAGGCAAGTGTGCCGTGTGTCCTTGCGAACGACTTCACGACATGCTGATGCAGCGCCCAGATCCACTACGAAAAATGCTTTCATGTAGCTAGGCGAACAACTTCTTCGTGATGTCAGCTGGTTGCTTCGGGTTAACCCACCTCCAGCAAATAGTTTGTTGACAGTGTTTCAGGACATGGTGTGTTTTCGCCTGACAAGCGTTTTTTCTATAAAATGCCATAAATATCCCTTTAACAACACTGTGACCTGCTGGATGTGACTCGCGGCTCACTCAACTCACTGCTTCTTAAATGTCTGGATGCAGTAACCCAATCCATGGACGTCGGTCATCCAATACGAAGAGTTCATTCTCTTCTTCCTACGCCTGACCGAAAAAAATCACAAATATGACGCCACATTCATAAATTCAAGCAATGCAAGTACACAACACATTCATGCACACTTAACACATGGATCTATATGTTACTTATAAACTTGTGTCGCGTTTACATTAACTAGTCCTTGTTGTATCACCGTGATCATGCGTGATCAGTCATGTCTCGCACTGCCGAGAGTAAAACATTACTTTATTTGTTTAAATGTTTTTCACTAACTTGTTATCCGGATAATATCATGTCAAGCAGCAGATCAACTTTTAATCGAAGCACTTGTACAGACATTTTACTTTGGCTTCGGTGCTCATGAAAACATGGATTACCACATTTCGAAAGCACGCCGAACTTTGGCTATTGCCATAAAAGTAATAAGCCTGATATTTTCGCAAACCAGCGTCATAATGTTCCTGGATCCCACTTTTATCCGACGAACTTCTCAAGGGTATAAACTGAGAAATGTTTGGTGTTACTTTATTCTAACAACTAGTTTTGACTGTCTGTCTGTGTCGAACTGCGACGAATCTACATAAAACCTAACAAATACCCTACTACTTACAGATAATCAGTAGTCGCCTTAGCTGCATATTTGCTACCTCGATTGGTGGCGGCTTGCAAATGAAGTCTTTGCTCTCGGGGCCAGCCCTGTCCTCTCTACATTCCTAATATGCAGGACAGTGGAGGATGAGCCATGCTATATCGCAGTTAGGTATTAGTTATGGCGGTCCGCTGCCCTCACCATGGCGCAGTGACATAACTCGCTGCCTCGCAAGAACAGGATCGTGGTTTCGTAGTCGGCAAATTTCGGCAGGTGCGCGCTACTGACGAGTCCCAATAAGACGAAACGGCCGTCTAGCGCTTTGCTGGATGTGTGGTGTCTGTCTATCTTTGTCTAACTGCGATGAATCAACATAAACTATAATAAATCCCCTACTAATTCCAAGCTTTACTCTTAAAGCAACTAGGTTTTACCACATTTTGTCATGCCTTCAATTCTGTGCCTCGTTATTCCGAGAATATGCCAATTATTGATTTTTTATATCTTCAGTAGCGCAGCCATTGTACTGAGTAGTAACGCAACGGCTCTTCGTTATTGCACTGAACAAATGATTGTAGATATTTATCTTTTCCATGTGTTGTGCAGTCAGCATATACAGAAACAAATGGGGGTAGGTTATGTGTCCCGGTTTGGCGAGCAAGAAATCTGGAAGCGCCTCGTTTTGGCTTACGAATAATCTGGCCACCTTACATGCATTGCACCTTACACGTGCATCGCGACCGTTGAATCGCACAGTAGAGCATTATACTTAGACCTCGCCATGACATGCTCCGCAGGTGTCCCTGCAGATTTGTGGACGTTTTCCTCGCGGTATAGCCTATACACACATATTCACAGTTATTTTGAATACGTTTGTCAACGCAGTTACTCATCTTATCTACGAAAAGTGTGTCTTTCAAATACACCATTGTTGAACGGATACCGAATCTTATTCCTTGGTTGGAGCAGTCGGAAAGAAAATGGAAGTTCCTTCTACCTAAAATATGCTTATCGTTCCAATCCATTGCGCCGTATATTTTCAATGCGATTTTAGAAGATTGTGAAACGGGTGCTTCACTGTAGATTTCGGGGGTCCACTATTCAGCCATTACATTACCGTCTACTTGCAAGCGGCGTTCCGAGCTTCCTTCTCTGTGCACATAGCCTTATCTGTGAAGCACAGAGACCAGAATTTTAGTGCTGTGTCCCATCTGTGTCCGCCGGTTGACGAAATATCGGTTTGGAAGCTAGTCATTCTTGCAAACAGAGCAGTTAAGGAATGGCGATGTGCAACTCCATAGTGAGCGATTTCGGATTCCTCAAAGACTAGCTTTACTTGTCCAATTTTGTGTTCAAAATGTTCCATCCACTTGATACCAACAACTTTTGGCCATTTACTGGAGATTGCCAGTACTGTGTACGAAATAGTGAACAATAACCATCTAATGATAACACCTTGTTCATGAGTGTCTACCTCCGACTGAAACCAGAGCTAAAACAATATGCCGTACAATGTTGGTTGTTTCAACCGCCTTAAGCTTTGGCCACTCCCTAGGTTAAACACCTCAGTCAGACAGCGTTTCACCATACCCTGTGCGTCACATTTCGTCACTTTGATGAAAGCTGCGCTAACGTTAACATAGATAATCGTTTCATCTTCGTTTTAAACGTACGTAAATATGCTTGGATATGAAAAGCTTATTGCGGCCTCCCAAGAGCTGGACCTTAGGTTGGTAATCCAAGAGGACCTCGGCTGTTCGCCGCAGTCCTTGAAGACGTATTAACCTGCGAACCATATTGAACTGTTACGGAGGGCGTTCGGGAGTGTTGATCCCTCCTTCGTCCCTTAAATGCACAATGTATTTTTGAGGCCCTATGTCGAGTAGGCGATCCAGGCATGGCAATGCTGGTTAAATGCGATCTGATTACACTTGAGACAGGATAGCGACGGGCAACGAAAAATGTGAATGGTTTGTCCCACCAGCAATACCATAGGCGAATGGAAGCTCTGGGAGTATACAACGGAACATATCGCCGTCTACGGTGTGACTTTATTCTGACATTCTATATTTTGTAAAACCTGGTCACACTTGTTGAGACCTACTGAAGCTTAGCTGGAACACGGAATTGAGGTGTCATATATTGAAACTTGCCACCCATACAGTCGGCTGGAGTGCCACGGGAATTACTTTTCCCTTCGAGTTTGTCTACCGTGGAACGCTCTTTCGACTTTTGTCATTTCAGCGCCCCCGTTGCTCATTTCTGAAAAGGACCCGATGACGATTTACATCACTTACATTAATGGATCTGGTTTCTGTTCACTGAGTGACGACAAGACGCAGACAACCATTGTGCTCACCAACCCCACGAAATTGGGTAAGACGGATATACCCATGTGTTAACGTAAATAATATGGTGCTTCCAAAGATGTGTTTCTCACTTTTGTGTAAATTGAACTAGCTTTATTCCCATGAACCATCCCAGGGAACTTGTTAAGTCTTGGTTTTTTATCCTTGTTATAGCATTGTTCTATTGACCTACGCTTACCCGAAAATGGACGCTTGACTGCATGTACATAATTAGTAAAACTTGACATATCGGTTAAATAAAATATTTGAAAATCTACTGGCGATCGTTCGCCAGGGTTGCGACATCGGGACTTATTTATCAGCCCAAAAATCTAAGGAAATTACTCGCATCCTTCTCACCTACTTATCGATGAATCCTACTGCCATACAGGGCGTTAACTTCTAGATTTCAAATTAAGACAGCTCATTTGCCGAGGTGTTATAAACGATGTCTACAGTTGAGGCAGAAATTGGACTGGATGCAGCTAAGGAGACACGTGTATAAAAAGCTAACAACGTTTCCATTCCATTTGTGTTTACGACGGTGGAATAACGTCATTGGAATCAAGATGGGAGAATGGTTTAATGGAATTCACTTGTAGTTGGAGAGCACTGATAAAAATATTGTACCTACGTAGGACTTTCTTTGTTTGTAGTCTTGTGCATGCATTTATGTAGTGGCGAATAACTAGCTAACTGCTTCATAGTTGGTTTTTCAGAAATGCAATCATTAGCGGTCTTCGTCAGCAAACTGCATGATCAAGTCCGAGTTGTAGCTGTTTTGGCTACACTAAAGTTTCACATGCTAAAATATTTCTAAATAAAAGTGAATAGAGAGCAGCTTCGCATTCATCAAAAGCATGCGTGTTTATAGATCGCTAAGAACTAACAAAACCCTTAACCTAGTTCGTCTAATTTCATCCACACGAAACTTGATCATATTAGGTTGTTAGGGTGGATGAATACAGGCACAATGCCAGGAAGTAAGCCAACAGGTACACAGAAGTTGGCATGCCTCCCAGACTGCCCGTCGAATTGTAGGATTAAGTTCGTTAGCTGGTCTCCAATTTTCAGTTATGAATATCGTTTCATTAAGCTGCAATCTAGCTACAAGTTAAAATGCCGCCTGACTAAATCCTGTAGCAGTATAAACCAGTGCGCCAATGCTTTCCTTATTACACTTGATACTGCAGCTAAACTCTTTGAATTACTTGGTTTGCATTGGTCATGTTACTATAATTGACTGCTAAAAATGCCTAAATAGCCTGTCAACTCCGTTAAATAAGCTTTATTTTACATCGACCGTACATATTTTTCTCACTCATTTTCTGTTCTATTTTAGTTAACCGACTATGTTGTTTAGCTTTGTAACCCGCTCCATAAGCTAAATACGTCTAAATAACTTCGGATATGGTCATTGTGAGTAATCGTAGATCCTAATTTCGGAGGTCCATTTCAAAGTGAACTGATGTCTGATTAAAGTTGCGGGTAACCATCCAACCACACAGCGGACACTCCAAAGCTAACTTTGTAATCTAAGTAACACGTTTTTGACTTTCGCAAGGCAGTCGATTGATTATTGATCGGGAAGCTTCTATCTTAATTGCTTCCCCCGTTCATCTTTATGCGTGAGTATTGTTCTAGCTTTCTGATTGATATCATGTTTTATATGTATACAAGCAACATTGCACAAGGGTATCCATCAAAGGTGGCGTTGTACAAAAGGTATTGGGGTTTCCTCTCAGTTTCGTGTTCAAAGCTGATATATATATATATATATATCGCTTAAGCCAATTGTAGTTAATTTCGATAACATTTTCGTGTTTGTGACATTTCCGTAAAATATACTTTTCGACCTCGTGAACTTATCTCGGATTCTTTTGTAAACAACTTATTACATCTGCTCATTAATTTAAGATATAGCTCACTGTTTCCTTATGCGCTACTCGAATTACTTCTGTTATATTTCTCTCAAGTTATTGGCTGTTGCTTGATATCCCCGGTGTGACTGTCCTTGATGTGCATGTTGACAAGGTGCCTACCTGTATATTACCCACTACCTCGTCCATACTGGCTCTAGGAGACAGTTGGTCGTTGCTAGAGGGGACAGGGTGCACGGTCCTTGTGGCCGTGCTAGGCTAGAAGAGCGCTTCCATGAACTCAGTGTGGAGCGGACGACGGTCCAGCCACCGCCTTGTGTGCGCTTGATTCCCCAAATATAGCGTGCTTGTGTTTGCCTGTGAAGGAGTGTGGGCCGGCTCCGTTGATGAAACGTGGCTCCCATCCACATGCGTCCCGGTCTCATTCTTTCGGGTTTACACTGGATATGGGGTGTGTGTTTGGAGCTGTGGGTGGTGCAGCGCAAGCCACCCATGCTCCCTCTGTAGGCGCAGGAGTCCTTTGGCTGGCCACAGTGACAGATAAATCCGAAACCGGATGCTGCCAACCATATATATATATATGTATATGTTGTCAATAAGCATAAGGGGCCATATATTTTAACTATACCATTAGGTGTACCAGTAAGTTGGATTATGGGAACGTTAGGAACAATTTAGTCAATGCGCCAGTAGATAGACTTAATCTAAAATTATTTACAGCAGCTGCTTATGTTGTATTTAAAATACTGCAAGCAATTCACTGATACTAGGCGAGCAGACGTGGTCTGAGAGACAGTTCGTCAGCATGGGTTTTATTGCACGACTCACCTCCACTTCACTGAACATGCAAGCACCACGGGTCACTGCATTATGGGTGTTGTCAATATACTTAATTTTAATGTATCAGTAGTTTCCTAACCTTAAAAGTAGGTTCATCCGTTATTGT
Source organism: Dicrocoelium dendriticum (assembly GCA_944474145.2). NCBI lineage: Eukaryota > Metazoa > Platyhelminthes > Trematoda > Plagiorchiida > Dicrocoeliidae > Dicrocoelium > Dicrocoelium dendriticum. The sequence continues at coordinate 93,847,582 of OX104067.1, forward strand.
AATGTTGCTGGTTGCAAAGAGGACAGGATTGGGATAGAACATCAAGAAGCGACAATTAACACAGTGTTTTATCAAAAAGCACTCAAAGCTAAACTTTAAGACCGTTTCATAAAATGAAACTTTAACGCGGTTAATAAAGAAGCATAACTTTACTCGCTTATCTATGCAGAATATAATCCATACAATCGTCGTTGTATTAGCTTTTGACTCTTCTATAAATTCACTATAAGGAATAAATATTAGACTTCAGATCGAAACAGGAAAATCCTTCCAGTAACAGTCCAGTATAGGCTGCACAGGAAGTTTGGAATGTGTGGATTACATGGAACCTATAGCAGATAAATTAACAGATATTTAACTGTCATAAATAAATGATTAGACTGAAGATAAGTACGAATGTAGTGACGTTGGATTAGGAACAGACGTATGCTACATAACGATTAACACAATTCACTGAATCGAAGAGGCTTTATAATTCCGGCTCCTTTATCGTTTGTTTCCTCCGTGGTTTTAACGATTCAGAAAAAGCCAGTGGCGGTATGTGCTGAAATACATGTTTAAAACCTACCATGATGCCTTCATATACTTCGCTTTGCTCAACTGTTGATCTCCGAGCAGCACATACGCAGTATGTGCCAATGAGTGACATTCAAGCTCAGAAAGTTAGACAAACCAATCTCCTCTTATTTTCTATGGTAAATTACTTCACCTTGCACATTGGTATTTGTCACTATGTACTTCGTGCTTGGTTAAAGCAAACTATCATATATGCTTTGACCCTAGGTGAAATTCGCGCCTAATTATGTTAGTAAACTCCATGTATACATGCGAGTAACTAGCAGTTTTTACACTGTAACCCCACGTTCCTGCTCTCCTATCCACGTCGAGTAAGGTCGGTCCGAAACCATGTGCATGCCATTATGTGGACCATTTCTCACTAATTTGTAACACAGCGTGGACCTAACATTTATTCAGCTTGAATTTACCAGTTTTACAAGGTGCGTACTTATATTCCGTCTTATTCTTATCCTTTAACTTTCTGACTCATGTTTGTAACGCATTCTGTTGCTGAAACTCAGCACTGCAATAATCCGGTTGCAAGCAATTTGTGTTGTTTTTAAGTCATTAGAATGAGCTCCCTTGACGGGATCAAAGCAGCAAAAACTTGTTTGTTTCCAATGCGATGTGCCGTGGTTGCCTAGCTATACCTAATTCGTTGATATTCGCTTAGAAATTGATTATAATCACTCGAAAACCCAAAACTAATTACAACTGGTTTTAACCGTGTCAACAATCAGCCGGCGCTGCACATCACACCGAGAAGCACAGCCAAATAGTACGCTATTTAGTCCACAACTGACCAGTATAACCACATTGCTCGTGTGACTATTGCTCGCGAATGACCAAAGTTAGTGAAGCATACAATAACTAATGTAGTGTAACTGAAAACACACTCTTTCAGTATTTTGCAACACCAGGGTATACTATTTTTCTAACTTCAAAACGTCCACTGGTTTTTCTTACTACCATTCCGTTTTCAGAAACTGCTTTGGTGAGTTACTTACTGCACCATTTCCCACTGCTGTTGATTCGCTCCCCATTGTTGTAGTCTGCACAATATACTTTGGGTTTAATTGCTTCCAACTTCGATACTGTCCCGTAGTTGACATTTCTTACGTGTCATCGATTACCGACTATTATCCCAGGCGACAGACAACAATTGGTGACCCCGGTCCAGAACACGCCACCCGCCTTTTTGAATTATCATTCTGATTAGCTCATTCTAGTTCGTTGTGATTCAATACTTGTGATCATCTTGTTTTCTTACCTAACACATTTTTATTCGCTTTTTGCAATGGATTATCTAGAGGATAAGCCATCTCCATACCTCGTTAGAGATGTAGAGCCCGTTATGGTTAATACTGTTGTGTTAGCACCTCCTCTTTTTGACGGAATCATTTTTCATTACGGATTTTACACGTAGAATCCACTTTTATTTTTAATTCGTAGGAGTTTTCCTGATTTCTTTATTTAAAATCCGATAATATGTCGCCTTTCTCAGAGCATTTCTTCTCAGGTGAGATATAACCTATTTATCCCTCCTCTTTTAATGAAGTACGAGAAACTTAAACAGGCATGCTTTTCTGAGCATCAGCAAGGCACACCTTCAGACAATGTCCATCTGAGGGACCTAACTAATGATGTGCAACTAAGAGATAGGATGCCGACAACTTTGTTGCGCGATATGAAACAGCCCATTTGAACCTCCAACATGTAGGGATCCTCCGCGATCTGTGGATGCTGCACCTTCCAGAAAGCACACAGGTCACTCTCGCAGTAGAAACTGACCTGCCACTCACAAAAATTGCAGATCTAACAGTCCTCGTCATCGAACGGCACTAGCCAGAGACTGAAACCCAAGCACCTAAGCAGTTTTATGCTGGCGCAACTACAACGATACTCGCGAATAGCCAGCATTCGACGACAGACGCATTATCATCGTAGATATCGTCGCTTCAACGCCAGACCGATGAACTCACTTTAAATCGTAAACACCGCAGCCGCTCTGGATCATCAACCTGTCGTACTAAACCTAATGTCTCAGGTTACTGCTTTTACCAATCGTTTTTTGATAATAAAACCCGTAAGTGCGTACAGCCATGTAGCTACTCCGCTACAGATGGTGTGCCACGCCGGCCTGTAGTGGCTACGAATGACCTCGGCAAAACCCAAGTCCGTCTCACCCACATTAATGATCGTGCTTTCGAGACCCAATTCTTAGTTTATACGGGGACGGTAGTAGCGTCACTTCCTATGCCAGGTGAGCCTACCGCATCATTGTCGGCAAGCATAAGGACTGCCAATGCAACACCAATAACCACCTACAGTCATAGGTTGCTTACCTTATACCTAGGTCTTCGACCATGTTCCACTGGATATTCATTGTTGCTGCAGTCTCCTTTGCTGTTATCGGCATTGACTTTATCCGGCATTTCGGCCACTAAGTGGAAGGGAAAAGACAGATGATAGTCGATACTACAACGAAACTCAGCGTACGTGGCCTCAACGTCGATTTCGCATCCATCCTTTTGCTCTCCGCCTTTCCCTAGACCTCGCTAAACTACGCCAACCACTTCTCCCAGTACTCCAAGCTCATTCAGGCAATGAATGCTGTTTTGCCCGTGGCATCCCAAGTCACACACCACATTCGGACGAATGGCCCCCCATCTCATGCCGTCCACGCGTACTATCTCCGGGAAACTTATGGAAGCTAGGATGGAGTTTGAGCACACGCTCGAACTTGGAATAACCCACGCTTCTGACGGCCTTTCGTCATCCCACCTGCAGATGGTTCCTAAGAAATCTGGTGACTGTCCTCGTTGAGGTGATTACCGCGCACTCAGTCGGCTAGCCGTCCCAGATAGGTATCCCATCCCCATATGCAGGATCGCACAGCGTGCCTCACAGGTAAGACGATCTTCAGCAAGGGCGATCTGATTCGCGACTATCACCAAATACCTTTAGAAAAAATCGCATTCCTAAAGCAGCCGTCATCGCTCCTTTCGGCTTGTTTGAATATTCAAGAATGCCATTTGGACTGCGCAACGAGCACAAACCATCCAAGAATTTATCCACGATGCCACTCGTGGGCTAGACATTGCTTATACTTGGCTCGATGGTACTTTAATAGCCAGTTCATCGGAAGAAGGGCACCTACACCAACTTCGAGCTCTCTTCCAGCGCTTGACCCAACACGACATCACAGTGAATCCGACTAAGTGTGAACTCGGCAAATCACTGATAGAATTCTTAGGCCACCTCATTTCATCACCTGGCGTTAAAGTTCTTCTTGCTAAGATACAGATTAGTAAAGATTTTCCTGCCCCTATTTCGTTCAAACCTCACCGTTGATTTTGTGGTTTGGTCAACTATTATCGACGCTTCATTCCGCTCTGCGTTCAACTCATGCAGCCTCTGACTGACTGTCTCAGAGGGAATGAACTTAAGTTCGCTTCTCCGGATACAATGCAAACAGCGTTCACCAAGCTCAATGATGCTATCATCATTGCCCTCCTTGCTCATTCCGAAAAGGCCGCACCCATTTCTATTTCGAATGATGCCTCATACTTTGCGGTTCATTCCCGTCTTCACACAACACTTTGGTGTGCAATGGCAACCCTTTGTATCCTTCTCCAAACGCCTCCAGATAGCGGAATTCCGCTACTCGTGGTCTACCTAGCCATTCGGCACTTCCGGAACACATTTGAAGGTCACGCTCTCACTGTCTACACTGACCACAAGCCTTCGCCTTCAACTCTGCCACAGACAAATACTCACCGCAGGGGACTAGACACCTAGACTTTGTCACGCATTTCACTGCTGACATACGTCACGTCTCAGGTGTCAACAATCCCGTCCCCGACGCTTTCGCACGCGTCAACCTCATTCTACTTCTTTGCCCATCGTCGACCTGGCCGCCATGGAGTCGGCCCCGCCTCAAGATGAAGACATGCAAAGCACCCTGCAGTCCATTTCGCTGCATTTGCAATCTATTTCTATCCTATCCAAGGAAGCAATCATCCTCTGTGACCATTCCACTGGTTGCCCTAGATCCCTCGTCCCCGTCTCCTTTAGAAGCAATGTCTCCGACACGCTCTACGCACTATCAAATCCCGGTATCCGTGCATCATTGAAACAGGTCACCGAACGTTTCTGGTGGCCACACGTAAACATTGATGTTTGTACCTGGGCTCGCACCTGCATTCAATACATCGTCACACCTGCAGTCCACTTAGCTCGTTTCCCACCCCGGATTCCCGGTTCTCAAATATACACTTAGTCCCAGTAGATCCCTTGCATCCTTCACGCGGATTAGTATAAATGCTTACGTGTATCAACCGTTTCACCAGATGGCCAGAATCCATTCGCGTAACAGACTGCAAAGCTGAAACTGTTATCCGGGTCTTAGACTAGTGGGTCATGCACTAGGGATGCCCATCCATCATCACAGCTGACCGTGGAACCCACTTCGGATCTTAGCAAAACGATACGTTCTGCAACATTTTAGGCTGCCACCGCGTCCATACCATAGAGTATCACCGAGCAGCCAACCGTTTATTTGAACGCTTCTATCGGCAGCTGAGAGCGTCGCTTTGAGTCTCCTTTGACCCTAGCTGGAGGGAAAACGTATCGTCCGTCGGCATTCGTCGCAGCATCAAAGCTGACCTGCAATGTGCACCAGCAGAGCTGGTTTAAGGAACAATGCTCAACTTGCCAGGAGATTTCGCTTCCCATCCCGAAACATCGGGTATGCTTTAGCCCATCTTTGCGTCATCCCTAGCTCAGCGTATATGTTCACTACGCCTGACTTTGTCTCGTAATCAGACCAGAGATGCGCAACCGCACAGTGGACTCTCTAGCTGCACTCACGCCTTCCTCCGTCCAGACGCAGTGTGGTGACCTCTTCAGCATGCCTACACTGACCCATTCAGTGTCTTGCAACGGACTCCGATACCTTGCAGCTTAGACCAGAATGGTCACCGGAAAAAGGGCTACATAGACCGTCTCAAAGTGGACTTTTTGCCAAACCACTTGAAAGCCATCCTGGTGCTATCACACAAGAACCCGTAGCTGCGGTGACTTTCCGAGCACTGGATACCCTGAAACCCACCGTTCCTCTTGACCATCCACATACCGCGCCACAACCCCAGGCAACCGACGGACATTTTAGACTGGTCAAACTTCAGGTCATTTTTTCAAACATTATAAACGTTTACCAATTCCAGAAACTCGACTTTTTTCTTTAGTAGTAACCGCGCATCTCGTTCATAAACCCTTTGCAAAAGCAACAACAAGACCAAACATTTTGAAAACCTAAAAAGCAGATTCGCTTATATCATGCCTGCCTTGTTCCCTGTTCGGCGTCAACCCACGCCCACCGACACTTGCCCACCCGCTCTGAGTTCTACCTTCTAGCAACTGAACCACCGGAATTGTCAAGGCAACCTCGAATGACATGCTAACAGATTAATAGCAGCCCCCGAGTGACTCCCCAGGCGGCACAAGGCCCCTTCCTGACTCAAGGAACAGTTAATTGCCCACGACCGCGGATAGCCACGACCGAAGTGGTCCTCAATGGCCTGGCTACGAGTTGCCGACTAGTAGGCCCGAATTTCTTCGTGAGACGAGGAAGCCCCGATTTATTCGTTGGACGAGGACAGTTGGTTAGAGTGCGGTGGCGGAAGTGACAACTCCATTACGCACCTTCGGGTCCTCAGTGCAGGAAATGTCCTGTCGATCTATCCTTTGGACTAGCCAGCTTATCTGCAGTCCGACCAGCCAGCTCCGACGGCCCACCGATGATTCACTCTGGTCCACACGATGGTTATATATAATTAATAGCAAAAGTCAGGACCTAGCCAACTCCGCTACACAATACTTGTTGGTAGCCCGTATTCTAGCCTATGCTACTATTCGCACCCATCCTAACCTCCCGTTTTCCCCCACTAATAGCTCCATCCAAAGCTTTCATCCTTCAGTATTCTATGACAGGCCCTTTTCACATACTTTAAAACACACTCTTTCACTATTTTGCAACACTGGAGTTTTCTGTTGTTTTAACCTTCAAAACGTCCACTTGTATTACTGACAGCACCTCCGTTTTCGGAAACTGCTTTGGCGACTTACTTGCTGCACCGTTTCTCGCTGCAGTTGCTTCGCTTCTCATTGTTGTAGTCTGCACAACATACGTTGGGTTTAATTGCTTCCAACTTCGATACTGCCCCGTAGTTGACATGTCTTACTTGTCATCGATTACCGACTTTTATCCCAGGCGCCACCCAACACAAACTCACTGTGTCACTTAACGATCCTATGCTGCATAACCGAAAACAACTAGATGCGAATCCGAAATGGCTTCAAGCAAAGGGTAAACGTGGTATTGGATAATGAAATTCATTGTTCAGTTATTGGTTAGCCAGCTCACCTTGAATCATATAAGAACATCCAAAATGTGGAAATCTTCTCGTACGGATATTCTGGGATCGAAAAAGCTCCCAATAACTACTACGACTTTGTGCTGCATGTGCGTCCATCCCACTAGTCAAGTGAATGCTTACCCTGGTTCAAATGTGTAACCCGCTAGCAGCAGAAGTTGAAGAGCAACTGAAACCTAAGATTATGTCACTAGACGAAATGGTGCTCTTGGACAGCGTAGCCTCCACTTATCAAATTGCTGCTGGGCAATTTGCTTCCCCCAACTAAGATTAGCAATGTCCTTATTGCCAGTATCTCCAGCAAATCTAGAGAAGCCCTTGGCGAATACAGACCAGGCTGTGATAGTCGAGCGCTAATCAGGACCACAAAAAGCAGGCACCACCCAAAACGTGTGATTCTGCAAACTACGCTGGTTGTAACAAGTTTCGTCACTAGCAAGAATGTGGCAGCGAACACGAGTTTTCTGCATCTGCAAAGTAAAGATTTCTGGTTGAGTTCAATTTCAACGGGAATTCAGGCACCTATACCGTAAAGTTCACTCAGGAGCCATACACAGTGTCTCCTTTGTTACAAATCCAGGTAACACGAATAACTAGTAACGAATTGGACCATCACCTCGTGACATAAATCCCTCGGACCAACGACCACACATCTTGCTGCTAACTAAACATTGGTTCACCAATAACGCCATGACTTTTGTGTGCTCAGCTGTTTCCGAATTCAATGCCCGCACATTTCTGGCCCTATTTCTGCTGAACAAGAACAGCGGGAATTATTGTCCATTTTGACGAACGGAAGTCAAATCATCAAACTTGGTACGCACTACTTGCTGAAAGCCTTCGACCGTTTACATGATCCAATTCTCTTTTCAAACTAAATGTTACAGCATCCGTGAACATCGGTTGAGTAGGCGCATAGAATTTTTTCTTCAATAAAATTAGTGGTCAGATTCCGGAGCACCATATCCGATCCCACAAGTGTCCAATGCGGTGCGTTTTAAATCTCAGTACAAGGAACATGAAATTACTAGGTAATTCTCAATGACCATACAAATTGAACTGCTTAAACATTTCTATCTTTTGTTGACGAAATAAAGATATGGCACAGGATTTCTGCAAGTACTGATTATAATTTGCTGCAGAATGATCCAAATATCAGTTGTCAACACCAAATCTGCTGCAGGTCAACATTACCGATGTAAGGTATTTTTGTGAACGTTCGTCGCAGCTAGACTCGGGCAGATAGCCACCATACATCCACGAAAAGACTGGACAACCGTTTCTTTCTGTTGGGAGTCGTCAGTCGCGCGCATTTGCTGAATGCTGCCGGTTTGGAACCCATGACTTTAATCTTACGAGCCAGCGACTTATATCATTTAGCCCTGGGTGAGGGCAGCGGGCCAATATTACTGATTACTATTTACTACATAACGCGTGTGATCCTCCACTGTCCTGCGTGTTCTGAAGGTGTAAAAAGGAAGACTGGCCTACAGTGCAATGACTTCATGGCAAGCCGCCACTAATCGAGTTGGCGTGTAAGTTGCTAAGGTTATTACTGCTCATTACAGAGTAGTATTGAGAGTTACTTTATTTTTGTGGCGATTCGTCACGGCAGTTCAACTTGTTAACTGTGAGAAAATTTCCATACGACGCCCAGGAATCTAATCCTGCAATCTAGGAAGGCAAACATTTCAGCGGTGTTTCATCGAACACGACCAACGCTTCAGAAGAATGTGCCGCTTCAGAAGAACGTGGGTTGTTCAGTCAACCTGAAAAGGTATGGAAAACTGGTAAATAACACTTCCGTCTGTTCCGATAGGTCTTCGGAAAAATAGACACCTATTTTTCAGACAGGTGCTTAGTGCGAAGGTTCATCGTGTGTCAAATACGCCATGCGACTGGCAGCCCTACCTCATCATTTGCACCCTCAATCAATCGTTGGTCGTTGTTCAACTGAATGACCCATTATATCTTGATATCGTCAGCAAACAATAGAAACTTTAAAAGGATTACCTGTGTGCAATCTTTGTTAATTTAAATGTAATTATGGTTGTTAAACAGGACCGTAAGCGCAATATATTCGCTTCTTATGGAGTTATGAAAAGCTATAAAATCTGACTACTTATTACCATTGAAGGAGAAATTTGTCGATCCAGCTCAACCCATGTTCACCGGTGACGTAATACCATATCTTGAATATGCAAATCCGATGAGTTATGCAGTCCAGTGCTATCGCAAGAGCCAAAAAGGTCACATCATTTAGCAACTCAAACTTATCTGTCTTGGTCCAACCATCTCGTTTTATCAGTCAATTCATTGTGCCGGATCGCTGTCGAAGGAATCCAATTAGGTTCGGGTCACTATTTTTCCATCTTTCGAAACCGACTCATACTTATCTGCATTGATGGATCTCTTGAGCAGTGGATAGTAAACAAAAAGGATATACTGAGCGGTATTTTGAAGTCATACATCTACTTCAACTTTTGTCAATTGAAGTCAATACTCCATAATCACATATGGCACGAACCCGGTACTAGCGATATCTCCGCAAGCATATTTTGTTCTAAGCTTTCTTCAGATATTAAAAGCTTGCTTTCGTGTTTTATTCAAAAGTTTCTACTAACTGCATTAGCCATAATAATTCTTACTATAATTTTGGCCAACCTCTCCTCAGTGTGTATTACTTCTTGGTCATTACTTTATGAGCTTTTTCCCAAATGGCTAAAAGGTAATGTCAACATGTGCTACCAAACAATCCCTGGTTATTCCCGGCGCATTATTTTGTCAGCTACTTCCAACAGCTCAAGTTGGTGGATTACGGAAGAATCCGCGCGATACTTGAGCCTCAGCAGTTGTCTACAGTCCACTGTACTCCTCCGTAGACGGTGATAACATTCAGTTGAACACACTCCGTTATGCTGTTTCGAAAAATTACTCGCACCATCTTAGAATTGGGGGGCTTAAACATATCTTCAACAGTCTTAGTGTCACACAATGGGCCTTCATTTAAAACCCCTTGAATTTTTGGAGATGGCAGTTTTTATGACTATGTGCATCAACCACCCAGACACCACGGCTCAAACAACCAGTAAATTTGATCTTAATCTTGATTATTGCAGCGTTGATGTTTATGTCAGTCACATACAATTCTCCGTTAGGCATTATCCACTATTCAGTCCTAACGTATAGTTAATTGTGTTATGCCAGTATGGCTGATGAAGAACGAGAAGCCCAACGATGTAATACTGACTATTGCAAGTTCCCTAACTTAGCGACAATCCTTGACAGCAGCCTACAGACTCACAGTTCGGTGAACGACGCAAATAATGAATTAAAAGCTAAAGTTCATTGAGTCAAACAAGCATCTTCAAACCTTTAATCATGATGGGTACCGTGTCAGACTGACAGTTGGACCCGAAGCAGAACGCATAAATGGACCAATAGAGGTGATGGGATTTGGAGGCAACATACCCCAAGCTCATGTGATACCACATGGTGGAAGTACCCAACAATCAGAAACTACTGCACGTCACTTCTTAGAGCCGACAAGTACGAATGGTAGAAGACCATAGTACTCAGGTTTACGAGTAGAACCCAACTACTTTGCAGGTTTGTGAAAGACAATAAGAAGGATAAGCCGAGGATACAATCACTCAATACGGATAATGGCAGAACGAATGATGCTGTGGATACCGCTGATCATTTACTACCGCAGTTTCCTTCAGTGACTACAGATACCAAGGCGCTTTCGCCCCGTCAGCACCCAAGTGATGTCCTCCACTTATCCAGTGTAACCTTCAACCCAACAGCTGTCTCAAGCAGAAAGGTAAATCATTTGTCTCTATTTCTTTCTTTGCAAACAATCACCAGTCGACAGTTAGACTTCATTGTCCAGGTCTGGCATCATAAATTTTACCCACATTTTCGCCTGAGGTGTTTGGTCTATAATGTTTAGTTTGACTATTGAGCTAAGCCTATTTCTCTTTTTACTATTATGCCTGTCAGACCTACATGAGCTTGGGCTACGACCCGTAAAACACTAACAGCGGCTAAAACTGATAGACTCATTAAAACAACTAAAGGCAACACTATGCGCAGCAGTCTGGCCGGCTCAGCTTGATAATCTTCTTACCATCCACGAGAAACTTACTCAACTTGTGATCAAAACTTCCTCGGTCAACAGTTCTCTATCAGTTCTGAGCGCACTATAACCTATAACTCTCCTAAGTACAGTCACGATGTGTCCTAAACTCGAGCATATGTTACTCGCAAGTGCACTTATCTACTCGATCGCCGCAGAAATATGCGGCAGGATATGTCACTTTAATCATGCAATGAGCTTTAATGTCCATGATACTATTTGACTGATGACCTATGGAATATTTTACCTAATGCTAGAAATGTGGTTGGTACAGAGTGTGGCTTCCTAAGGTTTAGTGGGAAACTTCAGCGACACAGCCAGTGGGTCTATTAACAAAAGTGACCAGATTGTTGGCAACAATACTTTCAAGAGCCTAATTATGGTTGCTTTACGAGAAGTAATTTTGCGTAGACAACCTGACTCTATTTAACGAGGCGACACACTGCCCTGCTGTGTTTCCGAATCTATAGCAACTCCTGGACTTTCACAAGCTGCATAACCGACTCGCCTGCTTTGAAAGAAGCCAATGCTGGTCATTCCACTAGCATAACAAATCTACCTGACTCTCAAAAAGTGATGATAAGTGCAGCCAATATCCTAGCATCACCGACTTATAAAGGCAAGCGAAATCACCGCCATGCACTTGAGAATTCTCAGTCTGGCGGAACTTACATAAAACACTTGCAGAACACCGACAATCATGATGTTGATCTGGACACGCTCACCACATTATTCTCCACCCAGATAGCCATCTAGGACAACAAGCGATCCTAGCTTTTGACAACAAATCACAGTTTGCTTCCTCAGAAATACAGCCCAACCCATGCAAAAATTTGGCATGCCTATGTACTAAGACAATAGATCAAATCACTTCTATTCAATGCCCATTCTCTTCGTAATAAATGCACACACTTCGCTCGTTTATCACTCTCTGAACCAGAATTCATCTTAGGGACGTCGACATGGTTTACGAACGATACTCCCCATTCTTCAACCCATACTCAATAGTACATCATTTTTCTTGCCTGCCGAATCTCAGTACCTGGGGTTGGTTGCATTTTATATTTATCCTACAATTTCCAAGCATCACGGTTAAACATCCCCTCAAAAACAGCAATCTTACCACTATAGTTTAAGTGTCGATTCAGAGATTACTTCAGTGGTTTTGGTGGTATTTACTAAGCTGTGAATCCAAGTACGGGTGGCCCAGAATGCCTAACGCATTAATTTTGATACTTAACCGAACTACCCGTCAAATATAAAGTACTTGGTGGGGACTTTAACATACCCGGTTTTGTACGGATTTCGTAAATCTCACCTGATAAATATTTGATCATATTATCTTCTTTACATAAACATGGATGGACATCTGTCAATCCACCCAACAGAATAATCACATACTTGCTTTTTTCTTTACAGTAGGCTTATCCGTAGCCTCTGCCGTTGCCCTAAACTTATTCCCTGACAGCTACCCACCGATGGTTCAACACTGCTTCGAAGGCCCATACTCATTCTCCTCTTCTACAGACGATAAAACTTCTAGCACTTAGACTCGTTTAGACACTACTGAGATCCTTAAAAGGGACAAATTTCTTCCTGATAAATGACACAAAAAGCTGCTGAAAAATTTTCTGTACGCCCTCAGCCATTTGAGGTATCGGCGCTTAATCTGTAAAACAAAATCCATTTCCACTCCTGCTAAAGTTGCCTACTAACTCATGAAGCTTCGTAGTCGTTAGCTGAGAACGAAAGACTTCTGAGTAGTGTTGTAACAAAAAAAGTTATCGAAGAACTTGAACAATTTAGACAAACTGACGTATGAGCGGAAAAAGCTACGCACTCAGTAGCAATAATAAACCGACCAAGTTACCAAATTTTCAGAAAGCAAATACAAAATTCCACAGAAACTTCCCACTTTGGTTTGTGACAATCGAACAATAGGCGATACAAGTCACACAAGCAAAGCCTTTAACACTACTACTGAGCCTCCTTCGCAAATTCTCCCCATGCTTCCTGATGGTAAGCTCAGCACAGTAGAATTCGAAGACCGTGAGGTTATTCACCTTTTCCCCACTACGCAAGCCACGCCTGACATTTTACCGGGAGGCCGCCGTTGCAACTCTTCCGTTGTAAACACCGTTAAAGCAAATAGAGGGGAAAACAGCAAACAAGCAACACTTGTCAGCAAGTCAGGACAAACGAATAATGTATACCAAAGAACAAGGGATCCATCAATATTGCCCGGACTGTTGTATGCTAAATTGTCTCTGAAACCACCGCCATCACATTGCGAATTAAGTTATCAGACGGCCAAGTCCAGTAGAATTAATGGTGTGTGCCGATGAGTGTCAAGGCCAAGCCCATAAAATTATTACGAATTGCTCTTCATCCGAAATCTCCACAATTTCGAGAATCCAGGCTAATTCGATAAAACTAGAACCCTACACTGACGTAGAAAATGTTTTGCTCAACTCCAACGCGCTTAAACACGGATCTCGTGCCATACGCCTCTACCCTGATTTCTCTCGTAACGCGCGAAAAGCAAAAAGAATCACCGAAGAGAGACGCAGCATGCAAGACCGCCAAAACAAAATCTTCATACATGGCGTGTCAACACCTCCTTATAATGATGTTTAAGATACAGGAAAGTACGATGTAGAACAGTGGTGGTTCATAGGTGATGCACATTCGTTGGATAATATTGCGGCAATATCGCTCATCAGGATACCTCATACCAAATTATGGAGGGTGAAGCCCTAGAATCCTAAAATTTAGGGCTTATTCAGAGCAACAAACAACTGATGTTTTAGATCTACAGCAACGAAATCGGAAACACCTTCCTGCTTGACTTCGCTTGAAGGTCACAGAAGCTTTGCAGAGTTCAAATATGGGACATCCTGAAGGAGCAAGCCTACTGACCAATGTACAGAAGCGTAAATTGACTGCGGCTTTAATTGACTCTGACGTACGTCCAAAAGAAGATTAGGAAGCAGCTTGGCTAAATGAAGTTTTAGAAGAGGTGTCCTTATCCCATCAAAAATCGAGTAAATGCCAACCTTCCATCTTTGGGTATATTGCTACACTTGAACACTTTAGGCCTCTGTGGGCTCTAGAGACCGAGAAAATGGCCTGCTTGTAAACGAATGCTCAGGGTCTTTTTAATAAAATGCCCGAACCTGAAGATCGCCAGGCTTTCGGGTCCTATGATGTCATTGATATCACCGGGGCGTGGTTGCATAAGAGAATGACGGACCCTGAAGTTTCGCCAGCCTGCATGTCGCTGGTCCGTAACCATAAGCTCACAAAGTTTGGAGGGTAATTCTGTATTACCGAAGCGAATTATAGTGCGAAGCCTTGGAGGATTCAGACCCGCAGTTCCCGACTCCTTTTGGTGCCGCTTGTAGTTAAAAGGTAGAGTGGATTACCTTACTGTCGTGGTCTACTTCCAGGTGATCTTCCAAACTTAATAGTTTCCTCGCCAGGATTAACCCAGATCACTTTTACCCACAGCTGGAGTCTCTACGCAAACACAACTCGCCGGGTGTCGACACCATCCGTTCAGATGCACTGAAAGCTGCAGCAAGCCGACTGGCAGGATCTTTAGCTCAGGTATACAGCGCTGCTTAGACTAGAATCAAGATCCCGTTATGTGGAAGCTTGGAATAATAACCTTGATTCAAAAAGGTGGAAGCCATCAAACTTCCGCACAATATCGCTACTTCCTTTGCAATCCAAGGTCATGGAATCCATAGTTGCCGATGCACCGGTGCGCTATCCGGAAAATTTGTAACATTATCACGCCTGAGCAGCACGGTTTCCGTCGACAGGTCATGTACAATTAATTCACTAATCGCGCGCAGTAGTTGGACCCAGGCAGCTAACGCTGGAGAAGGTCTTGATGTGAGCTACCTGGAATTTTCCAAGGCTTTCGAACATCTAGACCATCGGACTCTACTCTCCAAGCTGCAGCATTACGGGTTTGGCGACCCACGTTTAAGCTGCATTGCCAACTTTTCACATTACCGGCAATTAATGGTTAGAGTTCGAAGCTCTTTATCGGACCTCATACAAGTCAAGTGTGGTGTGCCGCAAGACTCAGTTTGAGGTCCACGTTTGTTTTTGGTGTTTAATAATGAACTTGCACATGAAATCGCTTCAAACTTCCCAGTGTTTGCCGACGATATCAAAATTTGGAGCAGGATCCAGGCGAACGTCGACCAGCATATTTAAATGGGAGAACTAGATACGGTGTAGCAACGATTGACCCAAAATTTACTGCATTTCGACGTCAGTAAATGCAAAGTACCTTCAATCCGACATGAGCGCTGCTACTTATACCGGCTCGGAACAGGTGTACTACAACCATCAACTCTCGTATGTTACTTAAGTGTCCTGGTACAAGATTACTTGGCTTGCTCCGGATAATCCGAGAAGGACTCGAAAACTGGAAACCAACACGTCGAGCTGTTACGACGGGCGTTTGAACAAATGAAAAGCTCCATATTTCAACAAATGCTCAATGCGCATGTTCCCTCCATGGGAAAAACGAAATTCAAGCCTGGCATCCACAGTTGAAACAGCAACTTAATGCACTGGAGCAGCCACAACATCGGACATCTAATGATGTAATTGGAATAATCAACCTTTCATAGCAGGAGAGGCTGCAACGCTTGGGGTTATTAGGTTGAAGCTATCGCAAACTACGAGGCGACCTCATTATGAATTACTTGATTCTGAGAGACCCACATCGTGTGTGCCGCCTTTAACTGCGACTCAGCACCAATACAAAAACAATGGGCCACGCACTGAAACTCGCTGTACAGTATAACCGTCTGGAGTGCCGCAGAAATTTCTTTTGCTTTGGTGTCTTTCACCCGTGGAATGATGTCCCAGAACCGGTCGTCTCTGCACCGATACCCACAGGAGTTAAAAGATGGTTGGATGAAGCACTCATCGACTTACACTTTGTCACAGCGCTACGTTTCCATCCTATACCTGGAGTTTACCAAGGAATTATTTGTGGTTAACTGTGGGTGCTGTGAGTCTAAGCGGATTGCATGACTGCGGCAGAGCAAACGGTGTCCTCATTTTCATATTTAAAGTACTAACGATTTTCCTATCATTATTACAATTATTGTTATAGAGATATCCCCACCAACCATCCAATCGGACTTATAAAGCAACGATTCTTAGCAAATGCAAATTCATTGGTCATTTTTCAATATTATGCCAGAACAATGGAAGGATGCCGTAGTTGCCCCTCGTTACAAATCAGGAACATGGCAGGAAACGAGGAACTACCGTCCAATAAGCCAAACTTCCATTCTCTAATTTGATGGAGCGTTACTTAAGGTCCAAAACGTTGATATACTAAGGCTGAATCTTACCAACACTGCACAACATGATTTTTTAAGCTCGTGATCCTGCACAACATGTCAGATCAAATTTCTAAAAGTACTGTTTAGTTCGCTTGAATTCAGTTCATCAGCTATGACTGAATACATTGACATTAAAAAGGCGATTGATCGTCTTCTGCTTGTTTCTCCCTTATTCAAACTAACTGCACATAGTACATACAGACCTTTGTTATTGTGGTTCGATTTTTAACTCCCGTACAAAGCCCAGATTTTTCAGCTAAATACGTAACATTCCTGTCAAAGCAAGTCAGTAGTGGCGTAATACAAAGCAGTGTCCTAGACTCTTTATTATTTTTACTACATTTTATGACGTTTGTGACGTCTTTATCATTGGTAAACCTGATAAAAACCTGAGATAAAAATCACATATAAAGATTTTTTAACTAATGATCACGCTGATCTCACGGATATTTTTCGTGCAATCCAATCTGACTTACGTTTAATTAGTACGGTTCTAAGTAGAAGACGTCATGCACCTTTGACAAATGTCACATAGTATCCTACAAATGTGAAATCACATCGGGTGCTGTTACTATTGAGGACATAACACTATCGTGCTGCCATATATCTGTGACCTAGGGGTACACTACTCGAACACTGTTGCCTTCGGTGTGCACACCGAACATACTGCAGCTCAAGCTGGTCGGACTATCAGGCTCATATTCAAAATATTTACACTAAAAGAATCAACGTATGCCCTGTATAAAACACAACACTGCCGGTACTATATTGGAACAGTAGAAAAATGGTTTTGTTCGGGTAAAAACTAATGCTTATGGGTATGGTGAAAATACAAAATATGGGAAATTATTGTTAGCCAATTTGGGTTTACACTTGTGAATTCACTGAAGTATACGTAGTGCAAGTTGCAAATCCAAGGTAAAACCATGAGGAATGACATCAAATGGGTTGTTGGTGAAAAGCGTATCTCTTCGTGATGTACATATACAGCAAGAAAAGGTGGATGGAAAACTGGGATTTGACCGGCAGTGAAATTCCCTTACAGTCCCTTGTGTTTATTCATGGATAATGGGTCATGTAAGATGATGCAGGTAAAAGAATTCACGATCAACTCGAGGATTTTAATTGTTCTAGATTGTGCGCACGTACGACAGGTGCCGGTAGGGCATGCCACGTTGTGCAAACGCGCACAGAAAAGAATTTCCTAAGGTATTCTAAACAACAGTGATCCTTTTTCAGCTTGAAGTGGCGGCCTCTCAAATTGCTGTTATGGCTAAGCTCAAGCAAGTAGTGGCACGCGTAGTTGGGATCTCTCAAAAACCGGTAGGTCAGAATGAGGTCCCCGAGCGTCCGCCGATATTGTCCGTTGAAGACCCCATGCAATTAAATCTTTAGCACAGACAACAAATTATACAGACCATTGACATTTTCGGTTGTCCGGCGTTGGAGTATCTTCAAGATGGGGAGATCTCCACTCACTTATGACTACCATACCTGTGTTGCGTATTCCACCTGTGGCCATTTATTTGAGCTGAAAACTTGTGGAAAAGTCGAAGGGTCGAACCTTCCAAATGAATGCTTCAGGAGGCCTACGCATTAGATGCCCTTGTTTGAGGCCGTTTCAGATTGTTCAGAGCATCTATGGTCGGTCTGGACCAAAACTCCAAGATCCTTCTCGAAAGAAGTCTTTTGAAGGTTTTGGTTGCCGTCTTTGTAGGAGTACACTAACTTCTAACGTATGTGCAATACTCGACACTTCTCCACATTTAATCGGAGTAGATTCTGGATTGATCACGAGTATGCCCTATCCAGATCAGCTTGAGGTGCTGTGGTATCACCAGCTGTATTTATCGCTATCCACACATTGATATCTTTGGCGTAAACCAAGCAGGCACATTATCTATTGCATTTCCAGTGTGAATGATCGTATAGAGTGAGTACAACGGTTATACGCTAACTGTCTCTTGGGCTATTCATTTAAATTATCATATCTGGACCCATTATGACTGAGTTGGATGAAAATTAACCATGGCGTATTTTTTGACACCCTGACCAGCAAAATAGATTCCGTAAATTAGGCACTGCAATAAAAAGAACCGGGAACCCATCGCACCAGAAACGATAGCAACATCGAGAGCAACAAAGCATTATTGAAAAGATTAATAAATAAACAGACGGAGAATATTTTCCTTTACCGACACTCCGTGTTATGGAGCAGGCTTCCTAGCGAGATACGTGAACTTCAGTAAAAGATAAAGTTTCGAAAGGTACTACTTTCAGCGATGTTCAGCACTGTAACAGCTATTGGTATGCTGAGACCAAAGATGACAAATGGATATCACTATAAAACTGGGGCGACTTGTAGATGATCGCATTGCACATTTTTAACTGTTTTTTTTTACATAATTCGCTTTTCCCCCCGCGCTTAGCAGAGTCCTTACGTTACTTATTCACGAAATATCAGTGTACCGCCTAGCCTTACATCTAAACTTACTAAAACGAAAATTTGGCTCATCTTTCCATTTATTTTCCATGCATTTGTCCTATACTGCCGATTATCTTTTTGTCTTCCCTGCAAATCACAAGTGAGGGATAAGATGCGTTTTTCATACTCCAAAAGATCCAATATGATAACCCCTTTTGTACTTTTTGATTAGCTCCACCAAGTGGAACGACATGAAAATCTTTCCGGTGCTTTAGTGTTTATGAATGCTACGAACACATTGCCAAGAACAAGCGCTTATTACTTTACTTACTTGCCCTCTTTGATTGATTGTACTGAGGGAATCAAATAACCACCAGATTACACCTCTCACTAAAGAAGAAAAACTTTACTCATCGTATATTCATTCATTACCAACGTTTTGTTTCGATCTTTGCTTACTACTGGGCCGATCTTCTGACGTGTTGGACTGACGCTTCCGAAATAAATTATTGTCCCCATGCAAGCGGGATTGCCACCGAAAGACTGGCAAGAGAAAATGGTGCTGGTCTCAAAAAACGTGGCTTCTTTGTCACGGAATAATGCATATAACAGTGGCCATAAAGAAAGTATCTTCGTAATGATGCCCTATTGTTTAAAATGAGGAAAAAAATAACAGTTAATTTGATGACGGCTTACTGCCGAATGGGGCATGGACGTGCGGATAAAGCCGCTGGATAAGCTAACCCGCATGAGCGCAGGTCCAGATTAACGGTTCCCCAGATGGTCGTATTACTTTTCTTGAAATGCTGACTAAGCCTATAATTTTCGTACGCACTACCTTCCGAATTTTTACATTTAAGCTGTTAAGCACTACAAAACCTCTACAATCTGGGTGTGTACTTAATGATCAGACAAAGCAAGGTGGAGAAAAATACAGTTTAATTTATTTTCAGTCGCTCCAGGGAAACAGCGCCTCGGGAATAGACAAGATCAGCCCAAAGTAACTTAACCTTTTACGACCAACTTATCAGTACATCATGCCGACATTTTCCATTGGCTTATTATATCCCATATACAAAAACCTTAGTGAAAACGTGGAATTATCACTCTTATCTACAAAGAAGGTAAGCAAAGGGATATTATCAAATGGCAGCCAAATGCTCTCATTCCTCTTTTATCAGAAGTAATGGGATCTGTAATCGCTGATAAAATGACTCGATATTCGTAAGTCTGTAAATAATTTCTAATGTTCAAGACGGCTTCAGACGCAGACTACCTTGCCTCACCAACCTACTTCGTGCTCGCGACACGTGGACCAGGTTTAATGATGAAGCACTCCACATAGCCGTGTTTTACATAGAAATTTAAAGGCTTTCGACAAGATAAGGCCCATCTTTCTCTCCAAATACTCAATGTCTACGGCAGCAACGGTTCCGTGTTAACTTGGTTGGAATATTACCTAAACAACAGAACCATTAATGTAAGGATATCAGACACTCATTCCAAAAGCCGGTGCGTATCGAGTGGTGTCGCGCATAGATCCGCCCTCAACTCCCAATAAATATTCTATCCTCCATTCAAACATTTGCAGATGATGTAAAATATGATGAGCGATTTGCTCAGTATCCGACCGTGATTACCTCCAGAACTATCTGAACTAAATTGGAGGATGGGCAGGAAGGAAACAGTTTACGCTAAATATTGAAAATTACCACCTGCTTTCTCAACGCATATCTTCTGTGGCAGCAAGCTACACAATAGTCGACTAGGGAAAGCGAAAGTTATCATCTTTCAAGATAGTCTTGGCAATTCGCTCGAATGTTCAAAACCATCAAATGTGTCAAATTTAAAGTTACGGTTTTTGTGACGAGCTCTGTGCACCTTTTGAACGAGGACTATTACCACTTTCGACTAATAAATATCTTTGTCCCCTTTTTTTAGGGCGGTCCAGGCCTGCTGCCCATGGTTAAAACGAGATATTGTTCTCTTGGATCAGCCTCAAATAAGAGCTACCTAGGGTACACGTGGACGATCTGGTCTCAGTTACGAAGTATGCCTTCGTTTGGTTAGTGTCGTCTTCTCAGTATACCGACGGCTTCACGGGGATCTCATCCTCATATGTTATGTATTGGCCAAAAGCGAATATCCATTTGCATCACAGTTGACCATCGCCGCTTGCAAAATATGCCAAAGCCGCCACCTGAAATAAGTGACAGCACACTCTCAGTTTAATTGTAGAAATATGTCACCTCTTAGAGTCTGTTCTTACTACAATGCACTATCAAAACACGTGATGTACGTACCAACCATGGCGACAACTGAGAGGTTATTACACATTCTTTTTAATAAGAACTCTTGTACTCCGTGGGAACACTTTTGAGTTAAATCTTCGTTTACATTTTCTATCCTTTGGGTATGTAAAGTTAAGATTTATATCATTTTATACACTACTGAACTACTGAACTCTATTCGTGCTGTGACGATGTCATGTTGGTATACCCCATCCTAAAGTTTATAATGAAATCAGAAGAGAAACAAAACGACCAGTAGACTTTTACTTAACTATTATCCAATTAACCAAGAATGATACACAGAGAAATAGACACTTTCCTCAATCAGTTACTCTAACATACACGCATAGCACGGGTTGACAGTGTTTCCCAAATAGTGCCGTTAGTTTCATAAAAGCTGTGCAACAAACTCTGGCCATCGTCTAAATATCTTGCCGCTCATAATGCATTTGCGTAACGAAAATCGCATAGAGGAAAATTGCCGGCTGGTCATTTCATATGATTTTGCATGCATAGCTCATCAAATGAAGCACTACGCAATTCATCCCTGGTTTTATTGCTCACGTATACTAGAATGTACGTGATGCAGGGATTAGCCTGCATTTATAATCTTCATCATTCTCATCATTTTCTAAACGAGCAAAATATTTAGTTTCGTATTTGAGTAAAGCTACCTTAAGCAAACGACCAAACTTTGACAGTTTTCATTACCAAACCTGTTATATTTTGCCACTGTAGGCAAGAACATAAAGTTACCTGAACGATGACATAGCAGATTAATATGACTAGTTAGGAATGCAACAAAGGTTTTTCGTTCCTTCATTGCGTTAATCGCAGTTACATTTTTATTTTTATTTGCGCATTGTTCTCGTCCTTGTAATTTGTTATATCCCTACATGGAACAGCTAAAATATATCGTTGAACGGAAAGGAGCAAGCTGATCATTTGCATAACAACTACCAATATTAAATGGATAATTAATATGCGTGGTCGATATGTAGTGTTGATTTCACGCTACTTGATGGTATGAACCGATCTAAATATGGCTTTTCCTTCAAAGTTTTGCTGGCACATTATTCCTCATTAATAGCTCTTAAGTTACTACTATAATACCTTAATCTCAACGGCCAATAGCTTTAACAGAATTAAATGAGTTTAGCTATTATCAGTTTGGCATATCCATATTAAGTCATTGAACTTTAGAGGTTCATTGCCTGTTCAAATGTAAACTAGCTTTTTAGGTAGTATTCGTCGCAGTAGTCTGCAACTTCCCACAATTTGTGAAACGCATTTGACAACCGTGCTGTTTTATCTGTACTTATCAGTTGTGTGCATTCCTGAGTTCAACCGAGAAATAGACTTTTGGCATTTGTATGCTTTCGATACCAGCCAGCGAAGAATGCATTTAGACCAGGTGTGGTTGCATCAGACCGTCTTGAAATATCCAAGAATTTGGATAAAGTGCAACTCATCATTCGTCGTTTTGCGATTGAGGAACACTAGGAAAGAAATGCATTAGCGCTGATGGCTAAGTTTATTGTACTAGAAGATCTTTCGAATGGCCCAAATTCCTTTCCCATAAGACATGTTATTTTGAATAATAAGCAACTTTCGTTTACTATTTTCATTGGAAGTGGAAAAATGTATTGCTTAGAACTGTATGACTAACCATTAAGCAGTTGCAATTATGACAGTTGTTCCACGACCTTTCACTATAAACCAAGTTAAGTTAATGTCAGGACCACAAAGTAATCGAAATTGCGCAATGCAGAATTTCCCAAACAAAGCGTGTGTATGCTGTGGCTTATCAGATACGAAAAGCAAAATAATGACGATTATAATTATTGTTTTGTGGATCCTATATGGTACAAGCTCTGTACGCTTGCGAGAGTAGGAATTAAATACTCAATTTCTTAGGAAACACGCACTAAAACCAGCCTATTTTAAAACAACTTTTGTGTTTGCTAACATATTGTTTCTGTCTGCTGTATTTTATATCAAATGGGACATTTGCAGCCAGCCATTCAGAGAGAATCAGCCGAAATTCGAGATAAATATTGTTATTGAACAAGCTGGGGTAGTTTTCGGATCCAATTGCTTCTATGATACCAGTGTTAAATTAAAGTCTCATGGACAACACGATTACTTTGCACGTTTGATCTCCTAAGCGAGTTATGCAGCTTGAACATTTTCCTGATGCTTTTTAATGGTATCTGCAAAACGTTGATCGATCAGATTGTACTAATATCTTACATGACTTTCCGGTGTTATGAACACCTGACGTCTAAGACTTCCATTAATATAATTCAAAACTCGTGGACTATAGCTAATCGGTTTTTGGATATTCAAGCACATCCGCGCAGTTTTCGAGGCAGTCTACCATAACTTAATCTCACCAGTTACATCTGATAAATGTATATGGTGCTTCCCATTACTGACTCCAGAAACGCTCATTGCTCGTCCTAAATATTTAGGTCAACATATAGATGTCAACGAATTGCTCAACTCGTAGTAGCACAACGCGCTTTCAACAGATGTAACGACATTTTGATTTCAATTTCAGACAAAAAATTTCAAAGTAGGCTTTCTGCAAACGGATAGGTGTATTTTCAACATTGGCTAATAAAGACATCAAAAATAAATAAATCGTCTAGTTATTAACCCCGGTTGTCGAACCAGTCAAGATGTAAAAAGCGATCGACAAAATATTGTGTTTCCACGCAACTAGACAAATTTCATGGTCTCAACTTATCGTCATGTAGCATATTCCATCAATCCCACCAATCTATCACTCACCACCAATCTAGCACTTATACGTTAGTTTGATTTTTAAAAACACATTTCAATTATCTGATTTGCGTGTCACTGACTTGTGGGCATATAGTTGGTTTGCGTTGTATAAACAATGAACAAAGTACAATGAAAGTATACGAGTTAAAAGCCATGCTCTACCTGCCCGTGTGGTGGTCTGCAATTGCAGGACATCCACAGTAAAGTAGCTTTGCAGCATATGACACAGTAATCTCACATTCCTTAAAAGCTTTGTCGTACATAGCTATTGTGCTGTGAAAGTCCTGACCTCCATGGGCTAACTTATGCGCACTACAAGACTGGTAAACTGCATGTCGGCGGACGATAGATATACCCTTGTATATCCTAGTTAGCTTGCATTTGTAACGGTCAGCCCCCGTTCCTTGTGTCTCATTGATATAAACTGCCACTGCTTATTTTGCGCAAGCTGCTAGCCGTCATGTTTTCGGGTTCATGCAGGGGAATGCACAAAAATGCCAAACGAAAAGATCATAAGGAGCATTTCCTGATTGGTGCAAGACTCTCTCATTTATGCCGTTCTGGGACGAAACGATTACTGCTCATTTAAAATCCTCCTACACATAAATACATATGGGACTTGCATACTTTAATACCACACAAGGATAGGCTACCAATTTTTCTATCAAATTATGCGGCGTGATCGCCGAAATAGAGGATTTCTCAAATTATTTTCATGTATGACATTGCTAACAGCAATACTCACCTTCATCCAAAATGGTATGGGTTCGAAAGAATTAAAAAAGCTTTCTTCGCCGAGCATCAAACATTATCTTTGCAAATAGTTAAGCCGTTCTTTATTTCGTTTTGTTTGTATGGTAAAAAGTAAGCAATTACTGCAGAAGAGAATGCACAACAAAAGTTTCATCCAACAGGGGAAATGATTAGTAATACTGCGTATATTTTACGAAAAGCAATTGCCTATACAAAGACAGGTTCTCAAGTACAATAATACGGTAGCCATTATAGCTTGCTGGTTTATACTTGTGCAATCTTCCTTTATAAGATCACGGGTCAACCAGGAGCGAATGGGATGTAAGTACTCAAATCCACCAACAAAGCACAAAAATCGCAGGAACAGAACCGATTTTAAAAACTTTATTACTGGTTACAAGCTTTTAGATTAGTAGAAAAAATGTTTTATCGTAAGAAATTTTACCAGAGAACTTAAACAGCTTTAAAAGTTATATAAACCTTTTTGCCATTAGCAGGACTAGACGTCTTGAGATGAAATCAGTGACCTTATTTCTAGAGAACAAATAAATTTTTTCCATTCGCATTGTCTGGCGAAACTTTGATTCCCCAAGGGAAAGCCGCCAAATGATCGGGGGTGATTAAGCATCAGTATGCTTTGAGTCCATGCGTTTCAGTAGGATCCACGCTAGGCAAACGCTATAGTGGTTGCGAACAACAACCGTAGTAGATTTAATCTGAAATCTAAAATGCTGGTCAAAAATGTATAAGTGCCTAGGATATAACAAAGAAATAATAGTAACTTGGTGGTGCCGAAGCAAATTTGAAGTTAATTTTCTAAAAATGGCACCTTTTTGATAGCAAGTAATCAATTGTTATTATTATTGGATAAATATTTAATATTCTGCTGGTTTATTCACAGGTCTATTAGTTCCTCTCAACCTCGCTGTTTGAACAACCTCGATGTACTACACCACATTTGTGACGAATGCATTGTGAGGAAACAAGAGGATTATACCATTCTGCCTGAGTCAAGCATATTGCGTTTACTTTGGTGTAATAATCGGAAGTACGGACATGTGATGAGCTTATAAAGCTTCGAATACCTAACAATTACCTTATACAATGGATTAATGTTATAAAGAGTAGTTTGAGTTCTAGTGTGCTTATAGTTTTGATTGAACCGACTATTTAGCACGATTATTGTTGTCTCTTTGAAATCAATCTAAATAGCATAAAGCGATACAATCGGTACCGGATTAATTTCTTTTATTCAAAATAATGTACTTTTTGATTGGACGGCAAAATGTGAATGCAAAGTACGCAGGTGCCTAAAAAATACGTTTAAACATAGTCATTGGGGAAAAAGTGAATTTGCCGACCAGGGCAAACATGAATCTAGGCATAAGGCGCCTTATCAAATACCGTTTAGCTTTCAGAAAATACATTCGTCCGGCACTTTATATAAAGTTAGATTGACGAATCAATTTGGTAAATCTCTGGACAAAAATGGTGCTAATTTCAATAACTTTTGCAGATCACTTCTTAAATTGATTATAGATAAACTGTAAGCTTCGATCGTCCTCAAATCGGACAACTCATTTGTGATCGAAATTCTACATGTGTGATCAGTGTTGAAAAACGTGTATTCGATGTCTTCGTTTCTTTGGTCCAAACATTCTAGATAACCGTAAAGCAAGGAACTATAATTAATTAGAGGAGAAACTGTTTGCAAACTTTGACACGCTGGGTTTTATCTTGAGCATAAACTTGCATTTTTGTCGTAGTTACTTAGACAGATTCCCGGATACTTATGATGAGCTCAGTGAAAGACAAGCTAAGAAGTTCCACCAAAGGGTTAAATGGACATAAGTGATGTATAAAAGCAGACAGGACATTTAACTGTTGGCGGATAATAATGTGACATTCTATATGAACCACATAGCAGGGTTCTTTTCAAGAATTGTGTGTAATTCAATACTTCGGTTGTGTGGATTATTTATTTGGTTATCTTGTGTACATGATCACTAGATATTTACTGTCTCTACATTTGTAGTACAAGAAACGGTATCCTTATGATACTTAGAACAAACATTCTCTTAATCACTCTCATTCTATAGGCTTTATTATGTGCAGCACATCACAAAAATTATAGTCAATATAGCAAAAGTTATGCCGGATGCAAAATCAGCGATAGGCAATTACCCTATTTTAACCATAATATCTTTGGAAAAACACTGTTGAATTGTGTTACAAACTGCATCTGTAACAATGCTACCGACGTTCATTTTCTGTCTAATGACTGATGAGAGGCAATGGTTTATTGATTTACAGAGGAGTATTGATTTCTGGGAGATAGGTATATTTGTTTAATTTGCTAAATAGCGAATTTGGTTTAAGAAGTTAGTAAAGAATGCTAAGCAAGAAAAAACCAATGAAGGAAATAAAATCTCATTACGCCTTATAGCTACTTTAGTTGTTTGTAAACTCAAAATATTTATCTGATGCATTCATTAAACAGCAGGTAAACACTTATATTTCTGCTAACCTAAATGACTTGTAGGTGTGAACAACCAATCCGACACTAGAGTGCATAAATCTTAGTATATTATGCAGCCTTTTTCTGTACATTCCGACACAGCCGATAGACTACGACATAGACAATGCCATATTTTATACCACCTGAAATAAGGAGTGCTGTTTATTCATATAGTAACTTGAACATTTTGCTGAAAGCGAGAGCACCTGCACGTTTGTTTATATTCACATGTAAGATGCGTTTAAAAACTGGTTAAATTTTGGCTACCTTTGTTTGATACCGGCACTCGAGTCATTAAGGAAGCCTCGCTCTAATTTATACGAATTCCACTTTTAACTGAATAATTTAAGCATAACCTTACTGAGAATGTGTCAACAAACGCTGGTACACTTTTTGCACTATACATGCCAAGTTGTGTCTATTTTTAATGCTCTAACCTACTAGAGCATAAAACCTGTTAATAGGAACCGCACCCCGCAGGCATTATCTAAACCGATGTACCCTAGAAACTTATAAGATGGCGCCAACAAAATTAATTAATATGATATCTTTGAAGAAAAAAGTTGTAGCAAAGTATATAAAAGTTAAATTTGCAAGCATGGAGTGTTCTTAAAACTGCAATTTGCATCATATCTCATTGCTATTATTATTACATTTTTAAACTTCATTCTGTCACTTTCCGCTATAATCAATTTAACGTACGCTTTGCTAAAGTAGCCCATGTTTTATTTAGCAGACGATTACATTTCGTAGATAGTCATGAGCAAATTTTAAAGCAGCTCATGCTGAAAGTTACCGCTATGCTTTGTGTTAAAAAACAGAGGGGTTTTATCTCCAAAAATCGTTTAGATTGCAGTCCTTTTGCTTCACAGCGCAGCCTGTAAGAAATAAACTAAGCATAACAGGCAGTAACCTTATGTTAATCTGTTTTCTACCAGTGGATTCATTAAATCCGGCATCTCGGGCCCCAGTCAGTAAACTCCGAATTTCAATGGCAGACCTAAAGTAAATGTTATTGGTGCAAAATTAAAATTTCGCTGTGAAGCCTAAACCGCTAGCTCAACATATGTAAGGACGCTTACTGCTTTATATACCTTATGACTTCACAGGGAAAATTGTACATGCTGGAAATTTTCTCCTTCCGCGATAGCGTGTTCACCGTCTGCTGTTGATGCAGTTAATCCAAATTAAATGCATTATACCATTATTCTTAGCACCAGTTTCCTCTAGAATAGCTGTGTATTGCGCCTGGCAGCAAGCCGACTCTACTCTGACGAGTTATTGACGCGATCAGGATCTGGGTGGAAAATAATAGTGAAAGCCTGTTAATGAAAATGTCCGGAGCACTAAACACCCTTACTTCGAATTGGCCACAGTTATTACTTTCACTTTCATTAAACTCGCCTGTGAATTTATATGTGATGTATAGAAGCTTTTATGCGCTGGCTAGTTTGTTCCCTTCGGCTGTTATACCCAAGACCTCTGTTTATCAAGCTCGCCTCTCCCACGCTTCCTCATACTGTTTCAAAATGTCTCTTTGTGAACCAAACACAGATTAAGCTCTTACTGACTCACCAGTTTATGTTTGTTCACATATTTCCCACTATATTACCCACACTCTTATTGGGCCATTCATTGATCTTAATGTTTGAATTATATGGCTCAGATTTACTTGATATTCAGCCATTTTGTAGCATGTTTATAGGCACGCATTTACTGTTTCTGCCATCCCAACTTTATGACGCTGAATCGGCTTGCTTTGCTTCGCAAAAAGCTTACTTGCTTTGACCACTGGCTTCACAATTGTTACATTGGGTAACAAGTAAGATTTGGAACCACTGCTTTTTAATTTTTTATGTAGCACCGTAAATTGGCTCCGAATTCGTCTTATTTCCTCTCATTTTGTCAGCAAGTTGCCCACTTCCCAAACATCTTAAATAATGCACGCACCACTCCCCACCACAGATTGTTTTTTCTTTAGTCAGTGTCCCATTTCAAAACATAACATATCAGTTATATGGTTATTATTCTTTTGTCGGGCTTAATTGTCTGAGGTATATGGTTGTGCAGATTTTGAGCATTTTTCATCTATAGCTAATGTTCGCAATGACTAAGTCCGAACGTTCAACCTAATTTTTCTTTCTCATAAATGATTTCACAAAGAGCAGTGTTAAGGTTGAAAACAATTATGCAGTAAGGTTAACAGATACTAATTTTAGTGCACC
Organism: Dicrocoelium dendriticum; assembly: GCA_944474145.2. Taxonomy (NCBI): domain Eukaryota; kingdom Metazoa; phylum Platyhelminthes; class Trematoda; order Plagiorchiida; family Dicrocoeliidae; genus Dicrocoelium; species Dicrocoelium dendriticum. Next base: position 93,877,098 of record OX104067.1, read on the forward strand.
CCACCATAGTGATTGTTCTTTTTGTGTAAATCCTCCTGTTGCGGCTTATCTTCTATCAGATCAGAAATGCTTTCGAACTTAATTACATATACGATATTCGCTATTTTTCTAAGAAGGAGGATTAGGTCTTCGCTATGGTTTGTAAACTGTGACAACTGTCGCATGCCGAAGAAACCAAATGTTAGGAATTACGTTAGTTCACAGGTAGTTTAACCAACCGACACCGTCAGCTGGGTGCAGCGTACTCAGCTCTAAAATTAAATGATCTATAAATTGATCTCAAAGGCGGAGGATACCAGACGACCTGGTAGGATGATAGCATCAGACAGTAATGTAAACGAGCACAGACGACTGGTTGAGAATCGAATGGATCAATCCCAACCGTCGATTAATTCTTCCACGGACCGGCAACACAAGCGGTCCGATTCAAGACCTAAACGGAAGAAAGTTTCCATTATATAAATGACCCAAACAGCTATCAGGCACTTGTAAATGTAAACCTCCGCTCCACTAGTGGTATACGCACTCATGATTTCTTCTAGACTGTATAGATTAGCGTTGAAAGTGGAACAGGTAAATCTACAGGAACTTCCCCATCAAACTACATGTTTGCTATGCAATGGCACTAACTTTTCTGAGCAGTGCATCCGTTCTATAAGTCAATTCCACTTTTGTTCTGCATGGCTGTAAAAGAAAATCCGCAGCAGCAATTTATCGTTAAGTTGTTAGTGATGTCTCAATCATTAGTCGTCGTCCTCAGAGTGCCAAAGGAGTTCAAAATTGTTGGAAATTAGGAAAACTGTATACTGCATTCTGAGCGCAAGTATAATTATAGTCTACATAACTCCATGGAAATAAAAACGAAAACGCCAAATAAACAAAATTTACATTACCCGTCAGCAGTCCGATCGTGTTACATATTCTATCATTATATCGTAATTAAACGTATAAACCACCGTTACTTAGGAATCACAAGTGTGTACTCGGTCTACGAAACAAATGTCAGAAAAGTAATACGCAAACTGATTTGAGCTGCTTCACTTAGATTGTTTTCACTATATCCTGCAGGGAACGGTTCTAGACATTGACCCTTCGACTTCCAAATAACAGGGAATAGTGAACTCGCTTCAGATGTGAATTCAAAAGCTTGTAGCGCCGTCCGCGCGTGCTGCAAGGTGTTGACAACTGAAGCATTGACTTTAGCATGGGTAGTAACCAAGTCGCAGAATGTGGCACTCGGTAATACGTCAGTGCACAATCTCAGCCTCTCTCACCTGTCTATGTAAGTTAAGCCCGGAAAATTGGGGAGGAGCTAAAGACGACGTGCTGAACCTGTTTGTTCTTCTGTTATCACCTCGAGTGGTCGGACAATGTGCAAGCGCGCTGTACCAATATCAGTATCCAACATTACTGGTCTTAGTCCACGTCTACAAGGAAGAGCACATAGTTGAATGGGTCTAACGGAGACTAAATCCTGAAGGGACTAGAAGAATTGCAAGGTCCTTCGAAGCACAGTTCTACAAAGAGAGTTCAATAAAGATGTGCAGAAACCTAGACACATTGTAGTAATGTACTGAGAAGGCCTGATACTATAAGGATTATACTTCCAACCTAGAAGGAGAAAAAGCAATAATTAAACAACGAATGGACAAAGGTCACGTAGCAAGCCGAGTAGTTTGATTTCAGTAGTTACTAGCTCATCGTTTACCAACAAAAGTTTCAAAAATATGGAATGTCCAAAAATCCGAAAGCACTTATGATATCACCTCAATTGACAAAGGAAGACATACAAGCAAAGTGTATATACCGGATAGTCAACCAACAATGCAATTGCCAATCTTTACTACCGATGTTCCGCGTTATTACAAAGGGTCAGATCAAGAAACGGGAACCCAGTTAGTTTGTGCGATACTCTTGAGTTCGCACTCCTGCACTTATTTATTTTCATCCGATCTGGAAGCACATCCTCTAATAGTACCGGCAATAGCTAAACATCAATTATTCGCAATGCTTACTAACATTACCATTGGTGACATTGCAAAGACCACAGCCTGTGGAAAAATAGCGTCCACTTATTAAACCTGTTGCTCTGTGTGGTCATGTGTAGGAATGAAAACTATCGTGTGAAATAACGCAGTTAGTTTTAAAGCTTACAATATGCACAATTGAATGCTGCAATAAAATTTTAGAGGAGGATTAGCACAAACATTGCGGTTGTTCCAGTAGTATTATCTGACTGTCGCATGCATCCCACGCGGTCTGACCTGGAAGTGCCATAGAACAAACGTATGGTCGAACAAAACTACTTTACTAATCGACACAATCTCAAGTATGAAATAGCTGAGTTATTGTCGGACGGCAAAATAATTCAAATTTGCTTGTTTGGGAAGCAAGATGCCGCCATTCACAGATGTGGAACTTGAACAAAATAGGCAACAAATGCGCAACCAGCGGTTCATCTACCAAATCTATGCAGTAAACGCAAGCTTAGATTTGGTTGCATTATAAAGTATATATTGTTCCTTTCTCACTCTCATCAGAGAGTAACTGTCCGCTTTACTTCACCTTAGCTATATAAAGTGTACATAAGCAAGTTGCTATACTATGGTTTACACCAACAAACTCAATGTCTAATATGTTTGTCCAACTTGTAGTATCTACATCGGACTGGTTTAATCCATTATACATATATTGGCTAAACACAAGAGTTTCTGCCACTGATTCAATCAAGAAGCTTTAGAAAAACTGGCCAGTAAGATTCTTCTTGTGGTCATTCTCTCGTCTGTGATTCACTGCCCGTTATTTCCAGTATCAAATTAAACGTTACACATTGATCAACTTATTTTGGTGAAGCACAACACATGGCGTACAAACATTTCACATTTTTTTGAATTTCTTCGGCTATAAACAGCTATTTCATTTCTCCATACATCTCTTTGTGACAAAACCAAGTAAGCCAGCATTTCACAGTTGTAATCCACCACGGATTTCGTATATGCTACTGTTTTGGGTCAATTTAATTCCACACATTCATTTGCTGAAAAATCGCGCTACTTTCACTGCAAATGATGGTGTGGGGGCAAAGGTGTTTGCATCGTGTGTCCGTTCTTCGCGGCTACGATAGAGGATCAATAGTAGCATATATAATCGGTTCAATACGCCTAATAAGCTTCTGGGCAAAATATACTTAATGAAACCCATAGGGGTGAATTTTCAGCGTCTGCGCTAACATTGTGATAATATATAACATAAGCGCAACTCTTACCCTAACAAGTTTTGGCGAAGACTGTTTATGTCTTTCTATGGATCAACAGTAAAACGTGTCAAATAATGTATGATTGTATTACCGTACACAGAAATGTGAGAAAATAAATCATAAAATTATAAATGCGTTGAACAAAAAATTATTGTTTTTGCATGCTTACCGCCCAGTGCAGGAAATCGGTAATTTAGAATAATCAAAATGAAACTATTGTACCAATAAATATGTCCAACTTTGAAAAATCATATGGTGGATCTTAAGCAAAACCAGTGCACTTAGATATGTATTAATTTGCTTGTACCACAGACATGAAACTTCTGGTTCCTTAAAAAATAATGAAATTGGAGCAGAATAACGAACTTACTACCTATTAAAATATGGGCATGGAAAGGTCATTTATGCTGGAAGATAAACGGATGGTTTTAGATATTGTGTAAAGTTTCAAAAAGTTGTGTGTACTAAGAAGGATTTCGGGAAATATATGCAAAAATGATAGAATTTGGCGATTTGTGTATGGGACTGTCGTTCACAGTCAGAGTGGGGAGATATCTAAACATGCCACGAATCAATGCTTTGAAGGAAAGCTTTTCTTCGTTACATTTGGTAGGGCTATGATTACGCGATCTGGATAGATACCAGTATACAATATCTCCTGACTCACATTGAAATATTAAGAAAGCCTTATCGTTTTAGACCATGCACCACAGTAGGTTATTGTGAGCATTTCTACATCATTTGAACCGTGGTTGCGTAGACAGACTTTCAAAATATAGGGCGAGTAGTAAATCGTAAAATTGCCAACTGTTGTGCATTACAATAAGTAGCGAAAATTAAAATTTCCTGTTTAACTGCGAAGTGGGTACCATCGGTATTAGGTCGCTCAACCCATTACTAACCAAGATGAATTCGGTTATCAGCAAGAAAACGATGTCCTGGGAGTTTGTATTTTGATCTGCTCCGAACGCTATGGAATTAACAGCTAAGCTACTGAATCCAGTATGGAAGGCAGGGGTTCATATGCAGACTGATATCGAAGGCAGGCATGGCTGTCAGAATCCTCTGACTAAACAGATTTCCATAAATTGGTGGGTACAAACTTGCACGAAGAATCGGGCCTTAAATACGTGATCCACTTTTAGCACACACTTGTAGTGAAGCAATTTTTGTATAGGTAGGTTGGGATTAATGTGTGAGCGCAATCATATTCCTCAAAAGCTGTAACTATAGACACATAGACTACTAGCTTCGATTCGAGTATTTTAGAGTCTCTGTGAACATCACAGTAGTCAAAGTCCGCAATAGAGGTTTCGCTGATGCATTACAGTAAGTGGGTAAACCGGATTAGGCGGAGCTATACCCAATACTTTCCTTCGCCACCGTCGCATCAGAGCAGCTCAGGGTAGTTCATAACCGCTTCGATGTATGATTAGTTTCACCTGCATATCTCACATGTACTTTACGCTAGTAATCAACTAGCGTTAACAAGCCCATTGTTTTATAAACGGAAGTCACTTCAGCAGGGATGATAATCCGTCTGCCGTTAAGTAGGTACCAACAAGATAAAGCAAGGCAAAACAAGTGTATTGTAGTCTAGAAGACAGTCGCAATAAATCGCTTGTTCAGCGTCGTTGACGACCAAAGTATCCATTAAACAAATTGACTAAATTTTTTCGATATTTTCAAAGGAGAAGTCGCCAATTTTGCTTGTCCCCATGGGACGTTTAGACGGTTTGACGAATTTGACTCTTATGTATATGGCAGGACAGGATTTAAACTTAGTTTGAGAAACTAAAGAAAGCCCATTTTTAGTGAAACGGCCACCCATTGCTTGTGCAAGCGATGTTCTGCTGCACGTTTTCTTTAGTCCAATAAGCCGTGTCCCAAATGATATCGTATCATTTATTTTAAGGTATCCAACAATGCCTCAGAAAAAGGTAGTCTCAGCACAGTCAGCATGGTCAGGAAATTGCTTTCAATTTGACGCAGATGCGTCAAAAGCATTGTAAATGCTTCCGGCAAGAAAAGATTGTGATTCAGTTAAGAACGTTGCTTTATGATCGATGAACTTCCAACTTATGGTGGTTTTGGGTATGTGGAATGTGCAGGTGCAGATTTGCAGCAAATTTGTTAAAAGCATACGCCACGAAACTGGGGCTTCCCAGGATGGTCGTACAACATGAGAAATATTTGAATAATACAGTCGTCTACATCAGAATAAATTCAACATTCTTGTGAAAGCATAACAGCTGCATTCTCAGTGGCATAAAAGTACTGTGACCAAAATGTTAGCACATGCGAACGTACTGTATTAGTTTGAATTGCGCTTTGTCAGATTGCCAGTCAGCAAAGTGACTTCGTTTATATCTAAGATTAATCTTCATAGTTCGTTTAAAGGTGTTCTTGGCTTTGTGATCATATTCGATTGTTTCGATTGTTTTGTAAAGTTTTGAAAAATTTGATGGAATCTTACAACTTGATTTACCTTGATTACCATTCAGAAACTTAAAATCCGTAGGCATAAAGGCAGTTTTAATAAGAGCAAAAACGATCGGAGTTAAAGATATGCTTGTGTTGCTATCGCCTATCAGACGTTGCTATTTGCTGTCGGACTATTTTAATGTATCTATGCGCACATCAAAATATTTAAGCAGGTTTTGAGAGATCTTATGTAGCCCAGATTAGTACATCGAAGACGTCAACATCTAAACTTCGCATGTGAAAAATTGCTAAAAATTATATTTGCTAAGCACAGCGTGGCACTTCCTGCTAAGACGTACAGGTCATACGATCTCTCCTTCGTTAATGATAAGAAATCGTTTTTCAAAAAGTGACAAAATCTCAGTTTTTGCGACATTTACTTTACTGCATGCACAAAGACGCATTTGTAAGCCAACAATAGGTTACCGGCGGATATTTCCCAATATAAGCTTCTAGATCTGATGTGCTGCATGTTGAGCTGGTCAAAGAAGAACATGTTCATTAGACGCGCAGTCCTAGTATGTATGGAATGCCAGTGCAGCATGAAAGTGTTACGTTGAATTAACTGTGATGTGGATAAGGCGCTGCATTTTCGGACACAAAATTATATAGTTTCGGGAAGAATGTCCATTTTATTGTTAAACCCGACACGAAACATAAGCTGAACGTTTACCGCGTACCATGTGTTTTCGACTTCTTCTTCATCTGGACTAGTAAAGAAATATACTTATGAACAAACAGGTTTGTGGGACAGTATATTGACGCACTACTGGTTATATAAAATATGACAAGCGTCAGATGATAAGGGGATTGGCAGCAGGGGGGATGGATGGGCCACATAAATTTTCTCTCGTATAGTTACTGGCCATGAAAGTTTTAATGCTTGAATAAGCTTTTTTAGATGCAGAGATAGGACTTCTTCAGGCTTATTATTACTGCTCAGCATTAGAAAGCAGTCGTGTTGCTAACTGATGGGTCAAGTGTGACGGTACCTTATACAGGATTTCAAAGGCTCTAATTTTGTCAGGGTTGTGCCCAATGGTAATCAGATGGTTAGTAATTGCTCTTAGATTAGATCTGTCTGCAGTTGGGGAGCGAATTCGGTAGATGCTCCTTGATGCGGATTTCGAAGTGCCTGGGCGTGCGTCCAATATACATAGCTACACAGAAGCAGCTGAATCGGTAGGTTAAATTTGATTGGAAGCGATCAGGCAATTTTTGTTTGAACCTAGGGAAAACCAACGACGCACTCATATATATCACATTGACTTCTACTGCCTTGAAGGTATTCCTGCTAACGTGCATCAATATTTTCGTACAGACGTCAGCCGTTTTCCCACCGTTAAATAGTCTGTAAGGAGCAGTTGTTTTTCCTAGCCGTTTCAACAGTTGGTTCCGGGTCTTTAGTCCTCATGTGCGTGTCAAAAAAGCGTTCTAGATAACCGTGCTCAAGTGGTATGAAGCTATTTCGTTCTATTTCATCTGCAATCGTGTCTTTGCTACAGATCTTGTGCGCAAGGTTGACCAAATTATGGATTAGTGTTCCTTTGCAGCTGAGGGCACAAAGCTCTGGAAATGTATACGCTGCTTCTTCCAACGAAGTTACGCAAATAAAAATACGTTTATTCGTGTTCCACCGTAAGTGAGTTAAGCTGAGGTTATATAAATATCACTGATTGTGTAAAGAAAAACATGCTGCCTTATAGTTAATTGTGACAAAGGCTTTAATAAAACCTAGGAAAAGTTATGTAGGTCAGCCTCAAGAAACACAACCGAGAGTAGACTCTGTGCACCAGAATAGGCTTTCTCAAGATTTGCAACTGTTAATAATACAGAAGAATCAAAAATAGAAAGCCGACTTTGGGAAAAAGTTAAGAAAATAAACATATACAAACAAAATACTTGTGTTAGTAACGAGTATTAAAGTGTCGACAAATGGGCTGAATAAGGTACGACTTGTAAAACTGCATAGTAATTTAGCTGCACTTTCGATACGACGGAAAATATTAATGAATCTCTGACAATCGCCATGTGCGCACGTGATGTAGCTAAGACAGGATACTCATGTAACACTAAAAAGAACAAGTAGATCATACAATGGACGGTTGTAAAATGATTTTCCAATAACAAGTCCAGTTCCCGCTTAGAAATTCCAGTTCCCAATGTAAGTAACTAAATTTCCTAATGTGTTTAGGAGTAAACTGCGTAAGAGTTTTGGGTATGTGCAGTCACAAATACATACTTGAGCAGGATAATACATAAATATCTAGTAATGATGTTTTAACAAATGCATTCAGAGAAACATGGTTTAGCCTTAGATGTCAACTAATTTTAAGGAAGGTATAACTTGCAACATGCGTACAAAAGAACTATAACATGAACTGAATGGCATTTGCGGCATTAGCCAGCGTTTCCACCACGTGTGAAATGCTCCTATTAGAAATACAACGGACGAAAATTTTCTTTGTTGAGGATGTACTGATATTGCACTAGTGGATGGATCGGTTAGTTAGCTTTAAGTATGGTGTAGGTTTGCACGGTTGACACCGAGCAGAGCGATCACAAATAACTGCAATACCGGTTGAGCAAGGTTGATCGCTTTTAGCTCCAATCAGACAGCTACCTGTCAGTCAGTCTGGCAAATGTAATCATGAAAATGATTAATGCCATAAACATTTGTACAGACAACACAAGCAACCCATATCTGCAATTAGTGGCATTTACCTTGAAAAAGTAATAGGCTTTCCGATCGACCGAATAACGGCCCTTGGCACCGATTGTGGCCCTACGTAAATTTAGCGCAGGCAAAAGTCCAAACCGTGAAAACTGATGTATATAAGTGCAACTGGTCGACCAAATCATGTAAATAGATGCTCTTTAGTAGAGTAAGAGTAGGAAATGCATAATACGCTTGATTGCTTGCCTCCCTTACATGGAGCGCGAATAGTGAAGGAACTTGTAGTGACACAAATGCTACAATATGTTGCGTGTCCCTCTATATATTCACACATTTCTTTATCACAGCGTTCAACCACAGAAAGTTCAACTCCAATTTTCATATTAAAGGGTATAAGTGTTTCACCACTATATATCATTCTTCATGGTTAATCGAAGTATCCTAACTATATTATTGGGTAGATATATTGATCCTGATTTCATTATAAACCCATTAGTCGTCTCCCACTAAAATAAAACAAAATTTCAATCGGTGGGGCTTTTTCAATAAGTGTACTTTTTAATTCCATTTTCCTATCAACAGTTATACCCAACACAGGGACAAGTTTTACATTAATTGATTTAAATGTCAACCTTTTCTTGCTATGCGGCTGTAATCCTCTATGCGCCCATACGGGTTAATTATTAGAATTTGCTTATAAAACATTAATACTTTATTTACGCTCATGAATTTTGTGTTTGTGTTGTGAAATATAATGAGCTTATTTGGAAAGACCTACAAGTATTTCTAGAGTTGCGCCTGCGCTATATCGATTTTTCAGCAAGCAAGAGTTGGAGATTTTACTAATCATTAGTCATCATAAGGTTTTGTATCTTTGAGAATTAGGTGCTATCCAAGTCCACTTTGGAGACCACAACATGAAAGTTGTCATTCGTTAGGTGGTCTGCCAAGATTTTGTAGCAATCAATGTTATCTGCTAAGGATCAAGAGTTGAATATATAAATTATTGTCTATATTTTCATTAGATAATTAATACTGACCTGCTGATAACGCTGGGGTGGATGATTGAATTAAATTGTTAATTCCTAATCCCAGATAATATATGTGGTTAAATAGTATACAGCATATATGTAAAGATAACACACTTTCCAAAGCATCTAACCTAAGCAGTAGTTCATGTCCTTTGTGCAAATTAATATAACTTTGAGTGAAAAGATAACAATGATTTTTCTGTTTCGCCACCACCTAGCAAATCTGATAACGAACTAGGATTTAAGTGCAAATTAGGCACGAACTCGTGGAACAGGTATGCAGGAATTTTAGATATAAATGCTGAAAATTGGCAGGAAGTAGAAACTAATTCCAACAGCCCAGTGAAGGTTAGAACAAAGTTTTCTAACATGTCACTAACGTTTTAGTTTTAATTTCTGGAAAAGTACTACAGCCATATTTTTGATAAGCCTCTAGCTGATCCGAAAGTAATCTCTTTTTATGCAACAGGGTGCTGATACCTAATATTCTGACACCACATGCTGAATATCACAAACGTTTGCCAACAGTCGATCAGTAGTGTTTAGGAAACGCATGCCGGAAATAAGCAACTAGTAGAATCGTCTGCTGGAAAAATCCCTTCATAAGGTTTATCTGGTGTTTGGCTGTGTTAACTGGACGGATCAAGACTATACGTGAGCCCCTCCACAGCTGAAAATATTTTGCTTTGGTTAAATAGCTTCTGATCACGGAACAATAATTAACCTCTCAAGCCGTACACATGTGGCATTTATCTAAGGGCTTTTATTCGGTTAAGCCTAGCTATACTGGTAGTGGCCGTACTGGTATGGGTGGTATAAAGTTAAAAAGAAACGATCCTAAAATCAGTCAAACACGGGTGAATATGCCATTGCGCGTCAGCATTGCCACTGTGCCCGAGAACCCCTTCCTGTGTCTAGTTATCAGCAGATAACCGAAAGTATTATAATTCGCGTTATCACGCACGCAGCTTGAATATATATATCGTGTATTAATAAATGAATTTAAGAAATAACCGCATCACGCGACAAAACAAGCTTCTGCTTAACAAGCTTCCCGGTTTATGTGCCAATTAGCGAACAGAAGACCTCGACATTACGACTTGATGGGATGTTTATGACTCTATAATTAAGAAAATCTAAAACTAGTACAAGACAGCCAGAGCACTATCATGAAGTCATATGAGGCAGTTACCAACACTCATGGGATTTATAGGAACAGGCCTGATGACTTTTGTCTAAGCTACTTTAAAGTTCCTATACCGTTTCACATTCCAATAAAGCAGAAGCAAGTTTACTTCAACTAGGCAAAACCTGGTTTACGAAACACATATCTCTTAAATCTAGCGTAGATCTTTGCTGCTTCAAGTTCTTGAAATGGCCCGCACGTTTTCTGATGTAGCTGGTACAAACAGATCAGTATATCTGAGATCACTGAGTCCCTCCATGAGTTTGAATATCTCTGTTAAGTCACCACTCATTCTGCGTCGCCCCATTGAAAATAAACCTAAGTTGGCTAAGCGCTCTTCATACGATAACACACGCTGACCATTCATTCGAGTGAACAATCTTTGCAAATTCTCAATACAAATAAGATCATACGGCAGGTAAGGTGCCCAGGCCTGCACACAATATAACAGATGTGGTCTGACCACAGCTTTGAATAAGGAGAGAAAGGCGTCTGGCTTGTTACGACTCAGAACTCTCCTGAGATGAAATATCTCCTGTCACGCCTTACTAGCAGCATCCTGCACTGCGCCGAGGGCGTAGTCACTCGTCATAATGACACTTTGATCACGTGCTTCGGTGAAATGCAGCTGTGTTAGGAACTCGTTCGATGTATACACAGTAAGCGCTTCACCACGCGGAGTTGGTATTTGACATTTGCTGGTGTTTTATGGTATGTCTCATACTTGTGATCAAGTAAGAACGGTAGCAAAACCTCTAGACAACGAAGCGTTGTCTCCCTGCTAACAAACTACAATTTGTCAGCAAACATACAGGCAGGGTCTTCGAGTACAGGGACCAAGACATTAATAAACATGAGTAATGGCAATGGAGCAAGTCATGACCCTTGTGGAGTCCTCTGTGAGCAGTGCTTGTGCTCGAAGTAACCTCACCAACCTTGAGATGCAAGTTCGTACCGTAAACAAATGCGGAGAACCATGGAGGCAACTGAGCATGGAGTCCAAAGCAGGTCATTTTCTCACAATTAACGATGAGTAACCAAAGCAGAAGCACTACTGAAGTCAAACCACTTCTACTGCTATACCTTTAACAAGACATTGAGTTATTTAATCGAGAAAAAACAGCAAGATATAAGCAGCCAGATTCGATTCCTAATGACCTATTTAGACACTTGAGAAGAACGCTGGTCAAACTGGTAGACTTACCGTAGTTGGAAGAAGATTTAGAACCAACACTTTTGGGCGTCAAAATGTTTAGTAACCTTGAGCAGCAAACACAGTCACCGTTTGTCAAAATTCAACAAGGCCTGGAATAGATCACAGACCAATGGAAACAAAGTCAAAGACGGAAACCGAGCTACGATCCCCGGAATAAGTCAAAATTCAAGTCCGGATTGACTACGGTGCTATTAAGATACAATAAATACCAAAGGATGATAAATCTCAAACAGAGTACGCAAGAACCAAATATGCAAGGAAAATGCTGGTCGAAACCGCGAAGGACCGCTTCAAAGCAAGCAAAGATAAAAACTGAGTGGCTCAACGCATACCTATAGATTGGGTAGTCAGAAGACAGCATGAGGGCAGCATGATTGGAAAACCCAAAATACACCGAGGGCGCTTTTGAGATTTAAGGTGACAAGGTAGTCAGGTTGTGCTAAGTCTGTGTGGCTGTCACTTGTGGGTAGACAGAGGATTCTTTCGCTGTGTCTGCCGTAGAATTGACTGGGGTAGCACACAGAGAGTAAGAGAGAGACTTGGCGTTAAGAAAAATTGTCCAATGTAAGATGGGTAAGCTATGGTTATATAATGGTCCTAATGTGATCAGAAGTCAAAGTAGGGTTTTATCATGCCAAGTGAAATACGGAATTCAAATATAGTGATTACTCGTTTTGGGGAAATCAATACTGAGGAAACCTCCAGATAAGATGAGCAAATTGGTTTGTCCTGCATATCCTTATGGTTCGCCCTTAAAACTGCTTTCTTCCAATCTGGTGATATCCTCCCCTCACCAAGGGACTTGTCGTACAACTCAAGAATAGGAATCTGGAGTATGTGGGTTACCGGCTTAAAGATACAGGGACGCACATTATCGGGGTCAACTGATTTGAATGGGTTTAAGTCCTACAGTACGGAGAATAAATCGGAATCAATTATAACGATTTCGTCCATTTGGCATTCGCTTACGCGACGCGACGACAACAGTATTGAATACTCATTGTCCGCTCGATGAACTCTGGAAAACACGCAGCAACTTTTGCGCCTTATCAAGGTCTCCAGTGGCTTGTTGCCCTTTTTCTGTGATTAAGTTGTCAACTACTTCCCTTAAAGAGGCTTTAGACTGGACGTAACTGTAATACCACCTTGGGTTCATTTTTGCTTTGTCGGCCAGCCACCTGCGGAAACTACCAGACACATGAAACCTTTTCCAATGGATATTCAGCCGTTTCAACACTTGCCCAATACGTCGGCGCCACCACCGAGGCTTATCTGAATGGCGCCTGCACAGGGGAGCGAACTCCTCTAGCAACTGCGTGAGTCCACTTTTGCTCACGTGCCATCTCTGTTGCAGCGCTGATTCCTCTTGTCCAAGAACCCACGTAATGCGTGCGGTTCTATCCCTCAGAAGCGTGGTATTAATCCGGCATAGTTTCCGCGGCAGTTGTGATGCAGCTGAGAGCATCCATACACAAATTGAGAAGGTAAGTACGAAAGGATCGCTTTTACCTATAGGAGGCTCAACATTTATGGCTGCCAAGCAACCACACTTGCTGATTAAAACATCTAAGGAAGAGTGCATACTCTCGCCACGACTTCTCGTTGGAAAGTTGACGGGCTGCATAAGGGCGTTTTCCTGTACCCACTGTACTAAATTATCCTCCAAATTGTCCGCCCTATTGATAGTAAGCTCCCACACGGCATGTAGTAGGTTCAGGTCGCCCACGTCAAAATACTTGGCGCAGAAGGCACAGCCCGTTTCAGTAGATCACTAAGCTCCTTGTTCTCTTCTCACCTTGAGGACAGGCTGCGATAAACACAAACAGTTAATTCAAATTTAGCATGCACCCTCAAAAACCAAGAAGTACATGATTGCACATGGTAAACAGAGTTTTCTGGTGACTGTAGTGACACCTTATATGCAAGAGCACTCCACCTTTTTATAGATATCAAGAACGGTCTATTCGATACCTGACGCAGCCGGCTAACAGGTAATAAGTTATTGAGTCATTTGGTGAGAGCCAGGTCATTGTGATCGCAATAACGTCGGCAGATCTAAAATTCATATCCAGCACCCTTTACGTGTTCTACAGGCTACAAGAATTTTTTACCAAACATTCAGCAGCGTTTACTGCAGGTGTTCTCCACTGTCAGCCGCACATTTAGAGTTCCCCTCGGGCGTAGAATCCGAGAGCGTACTCCGATTTTGACAAACCTTTAGTAGTTATGACTGGGAATTAAACCTGGGCTCTCGGAGACAAAGTACCACTGACGTCACCTGCTCTAGTTGCTTCAGCGACCCGGTCACTACTCGTTTTTTAATATAAGACTAACAAACCTGGTCTTATTGAACATAGGCCTCGCATTTGCAGCTGAAAAGGGATTTGCTGCACCTGGAAGGATTGTCTGAAAATATTCATTTAAGCTCCGCTTCTTAACTAATCGCGGCTGCTGATGATTTCGTCTTCGTTGCCATTAAATGGCCGCTTCAGTCATGGTCAATCGCTCCCTTGCTATTTGAATTCCTGCAGAGACAAAATTCATCAATGATGCAACCTTGGAGTCATGCAAGAGCGGTATTACTGTATCAAGCTCTCGAATATTAAGCTGCGGGCCAGTTTTGCACTGTGGATAGGTGAGATAGGAGCAGGTAACAACATCCGTCTGGGGAAGTTGAGCACGAGTTCCATTTATCATAATTTCCGTTAGAGAAGATCCAACCGCATTTATTTGACCAAGTCCGCTGTAAGTTGACAAAGGTGAAGCAAAGTGAGTATCATTTAAAGTTAATAATGAGCTGGTTTTGATTCTGGAAGCGAACGTACGGACGCCCACCTGATATCGACCACTTGTTCGTTTAGCTAATAGACTCGAACGGTTGAGAAGTAGTTCATGATAAAGGGAATTTATAAACTGTACCAAAGTCGGCCTTGCAAGACATCTCTCTCGCAGTACACTTGTGCTCTTCCAACTACCAATACGATGGATCCTTTTGATGCCAACGCGCGGTGATATACGGACAATACGTAGCCTGTCTGAACACACCTTCTAGCCGAGACTCGCTTAATCTTAGCCATGTATTACGGTTCTTATCGGTTGTAAGTGAGCACATTTCTCTGCCTACCTATAGCGAGTTAAGTGAACCGCGCATAATACTCGACTTGTGAATGTAACACGTCAAATTTTGTTCGCGATGCTTCAATAATAGATCCTTACTCCTTTATCAGCCTCTCTGCCGTATTAAGCTTTTGCAGTTTGTTGTCTTCAGAAACATTTTGTCCCACAGCACTATTCCGAGACTGCACCAGGTGTCCCCCATCTAGTAAGCGCGAGCAAGATTTCACCAAACATACACAATGAAATAGAATCCAATGTAAGTTAGGATGTAGTGAACATAAAGCCATAGACTCTTCGTCCAACCGCGAACAAAAGTTGTGGTACAAAGGTAATCACCTATCGTACTGAATTCTTTTCTTTACTAAACCACCAGAGCTATGCTCTCCATGGCCACACAATAAAGCGCACTGATGTACAAAACTTAAAGCTACGCAAGGCAAAAGATATGGGAAAGGGACACAAATATATATATATACATATATATTTATTGAAATAAATGCTACTACGAATGAAGAAACGCAGTGATAAAAAGGAAGAAGCTCACCAGGAAATTGGGAAAGGAATATTAATGAATACTTTCCAAGCTGCTTCACTCTACTGCAGGAGCAACTGGAGTCACTTTAAAGTAGAAATGCCGGAGATTTCTCACGTTTCGGTACAAGAAACAGAGAGCACCATTAGGTAAACTATTGTATACTTCACGGTATGCAAACGGAGAACTTTGGAGCATCCAAGATCCGGTTGTTTTGTCACGAAGTCAAGTATCTTAGCAGATGCAAACAGTTCTTTATTGTTTCTCCTCAACTACGGTATCCAAGCCGTACTCTGAGATCGCCAACATAAAATAGGGATGCGACAGAGGGTTCCTTGCAAAAGAGAGAGTGCACAGAGATGAAGTAAACGGAAGAGCCGCCAATGAATTTGAGCAAAATGACCAAATCACCAAAAGCGTTTCAACTATTTTTATTCTTACGAATCGAGTATCGGGACACGAACGGTAGGTGGCAGCTGGTAACGTTTCGGTGGGCAAAATACGAATGAAAATCTTAGGCCTCGGTAACAGCAAGGATCAGAAAACGGAAACTTGTAGAGAAATTCATAAAAAGCACCCTTCCAGTGATGTTTTGACGCGAAAGGCAGCGACGGACAACAATCCAAAAATTCGTATTACTCGCATTTTTCCTGTAAACATTGGATGTGAAAAGTCGAAGTGACTACGCCTTGAAAATATGAACCATTTCCAATGAAGTTCTAGTGTTGCGTCGGCCGTTCTACCTATGTCCTCTGTACTACGTCTCTGTGTCCTATAACTGATTCGATTTACATTTGTTTGCCCCTTCCCTTTAGTAAAAGCTGTGGTACACACATAAAGCTAGAGCGAGCCTTCTACTTTCATTATCCAATCAGTTTCACAAAGTTAAACTAATCAAATAAACATTATTCTTGCTTAATAGCACATTGATATCCTTATTAACCCCAGGCAAACTTTATGCAACATGAAGTTTTATGCCACAAAAAACAGGATCATTTAATTAGTATCTAAACTTTTGCAAACATATTAGGACCATGATAATGCAACTAGCATTATCCAGTCATTGTAAAGTCATCAGCATCATTATACACGTTAGCTAGCGGCGAAAAACACCTAGGCGACTATGCGGCAATTAATAAAAGGGAAACATAAAATAGCTGCACTATATTCACGCCAACCGAAATACCAATAACAGAATGGCATAGTTTCGGTAAGCTACCAGTCGACTACTATGCTGCAAAAAATTTATTATGCAAAATTATATATCCTACGTAGTGAGATCGTGGTAGGAGGTGGAGGCTACGGGGATGAGCAAAGGAACTCAAGGCAAAAAAGGCACTAAGGTCGGCTCCTAGTAAAGTCAGCATGTGGATCCAGCCAAACGTGTCCATCGTTTTTCCGACCCCAACCTGGGATGCAAGACTCTCTAACTGAGGCCAGGCTGGAAGTGAGGGCCTTTTTACCTCTCGGCCAAGTAATCGCTTGGTCGCCTTTCCTTTTCTTTCATCCAAACCTCTGGCGCGAAAACAGCGCACCGCACGGCAGTCGGTGGGCTGACATGCGTAACACGTGGCCGAGCCATCGAAGTCTTGGCCATGAAATAACGCTACTGAACGATTCATTTCCTCTTCCACTGCCGTAAACAAAGCAACGAACACGCTCGTTGTTTACGCAGTGTTCCCAGCAGATGTGAGCCTAACTGCGAATTTACGGCGGTCGAACGTAATTAGCATCTAAATGTCTGCTATCTAATAGGCCAGATAATCCATTTGACGTCAAGCTCCGGATAACAATTGATACCTATTGCCATTAAAAGTAGAATTTGCACACCAGTTTGTGGTCTTCGGTTTAACTTGGAAAATAATTATTGGCATCAAAAAAGCAATTTTGTTTCTCCTAAAACCAAGCTTATTTCAACTGAAGTAATTTTTCCCATTTCGTCCGGTGGAAAACTAAAAGATTCATTAAAAAGCATCATGGTTGAATGGACGAGTAAAACACCGATGGCGGTCTCCAATTCAAATTCAATGAACATCAAAGCCAGAAGATGCTGCGCAACCACCGGATAAATATAGCCACAGTCGGTGTGGAACTACCTTGCTATGTTAAAACCATAGAATGTCACAATTAAGATTTACTGCAACGAGAGTCTCAAGGAAATAAGTTTACACAAATATCGTCATGACCAAAGAAAAGGATTTACTCTTTCACGCACCGGGACATAGTAATTCTCTCGCCACCGGAAGAGTTAGGAAACAGGTAGTAAAGAGTCCAATGACACAAAACTAAAGTAGGTCAGTCGAGAAACAACAGTAGAGCCGGGTTAAAAATGACGTTGAGTCAGACGACAGTGTGCAGAGCGAGCGAGGTCGATAGGGGGACAAATGGACACCAACGGACACAAGTAGTGAAATAGATGAATAAGGCTGGAATCCAACAAAGAGGGAATGACATATCTGCGGTCGAGTGCTTTTTATTGGAGGTCGGGCAAGAAGTAAGGCAAATACTGTGGTCAAAACAATAATGTTGGTGGGTTGCAAATTTCTCAAATATACCTTCACGTTCATCAAAGAGTGGCGGTGGGTAACTGAACAGTAACTTTAGTCCGGGTGTATTACGAATGCAGTTAAACAAATCTTAGGTTACACTCCCCAAAACAATCTGTCCGCAAATTTTCCTAAGGTTGATGTGATGCTCTAGCCTGGCTCGCCTTATCCCACCTCCATCCACGCTGTAAGGTCAAATGACTTAAACCTGTATGCCTGAGATCACCCACTTCGGCGGTTGAACTCTCTATACTCCCCCATTGAGCAGTAGACACGAAGACGCATCTGGCACCGGCGGAGCACTACCAATCAGAATTAAATATTCACTTGTGTCCTCGTCTTCTACCAAACATCACTTAAACTACTCTCATTATAATATCCCGTCTTTTGATTTGATTAGCATCCTATAAAATCAACGACATACGGCTCCACTCCTAAGGTCAGTTTCGATTCCGGGAAATTCCCAGTATCCCACTTATATGATGTGACCGCCATCTCATACAGTAGTTCGAAGAAAGCATCTCGGAATTTGGAAAGAGGATCATTTTTAAGGATTGGTTGTGACTGGTTCTGGTCACATGTTTTGAAAGCGTCCAGTTCTGATCGGTAACAGTGACCGGATGCTCTAACATGATGAACAGGGCCTACAAGCATGCCAAGATGTACCCCAAGTTACTGAAGCAGGTGGTACATTGGAAGCGCATTAACAGTCGGTGTTTTATAGGAAACCGTTTAGGACAGGTTGAGAACAAACTGATGGGCGTTGCAGTTTCGGTAGTAGAAAGGCACAAACGATTATAGACGTCACTTCAACCCGTTTTGCAAATCGGAAACTGCGCCGCGCAATACCAGCAGCCAGTCAGACTATCTGTCAATAGGCCAATGTGCATTGTTTCGAACCTAGGAATTATAATCAGAGCATTAAGAAGTTGTGCGCAGCTTTTGCTTGGAGTAACAAATGGTAGTTTGCTTTCCACACGAGGGATTGTGTATAGCAGTGGTTAAGCATCGGAACAAATTACTTGCGTAAGCGTTTATATTGGGCATGTTATGCCCCGCCGCAATAGCGAGGCTTGCAAGGGTAATGTGCACGGTAGTTTAGAAATACAACTGGAGTAGGGATAGATAGCATCGTCTGCATACTGGCACCATTTCTTTATTTTTAATACGCGGGCGTATTCGGACGGTAAAGATAATGACCGTCCAGTTTATGCTCCTAAGCTGCTAACTCAGCCAAGCGGACAGTGGTTATGAAAATGTCTCGTGAAAGTTCGCTTCGCAACTCTGGAAAGCATGAATTGACTTTGGTTTCGATGTAGTTTTGTTGCGTCTATTCAACCAAAATAGTAAATCGGACATTATGGTGCTACGCAATGGTAGGCAATTGTGCGTCGTTGCGTAATCAGATACCACACCAAACACTTCTGACTTTTTCGAATTAACAAAGACATGATAAGGTAAATGCCATTTCGATTCATCGCTAGCTTGTAGTTGCCTATTTGGTACCTGAGCAGGGTATCTCCTCGCAATGCTGGACTTCAAAGCTCTGCTGTATCCTTCACATAATGTCGTATCATTTAACAGTCGTCGAGTCAGATATTGAAAACTATGGAGAACCGACACTTAATTATGGACTAATATTTGTCGGTTTCTCCATGGATGAACTACCTTGGAATGTCCTTACGCGAGCAGCACGGATTTGTCAGCGATTTCCAATGCTGGGTTATCATCCCTCGAAAGGGAGCTCGAACCGGTATTTTTGAACCCACCGTCAAGCAACGTTTGAAACTGCGTTTCCAACGAAGGCTCTTCCTCTTGTACACAATGCACTGCAGCGCAAAGCTCATCTCTCATCTCCATTGGCTCCAGTAATACATATCTTGGCGCCGTTTTAGCAACGAACGGGCGCTTCTAACCACATGCACGGCATTCAAGCTGCCAGTGTGGCACTGGTAAATCGGCTCATATCAATATCAGAAATCGGGTATAAGCCAGATCTCAGAAACGTATGCCAGAAAGTGTGGCCAGTGACGTAGCAACTGGCCTTTAGTGATTACTACTGGGCGTATTGGCAATCGCTTCAAAAAGTAGATACAATCAATTGTAACGTACTGGGCACCTCTCAGGGAGGTAAAGTAAAATTTGCCAGGCCAGTTTCCAAGTAAGTGAGGTCACTTACGGTTAGCATCGTTAGTGACTTGGGGCTAACCTCTAGGTCTGGCTCCAGTAGAAGGTATTCTTGAACTAGGGTCACATCTGTTTCACTATACCAAAAGGCATACGTTTTAACAGAACGTAACGTACCGTCCAAACGCGCTGGCACAATGCCCAAAGAGACGCTGCAGGGAGCATTGACGGTGGAATTATAACTATTCGACGTATTCGGTGTAGCATTAGAGGCTGTGTCTCAGGGTAATAACGAATGATGCCATTATTTACACTTGGACACGCTACACACCTTACGGTTTGGACAGCATGCGGATCGGTGGTCGGACCGCAAACAGTTGTACCTGCCAGCCTTCTCACTAATAAGTTCACAATGACTAGGAATACCCATGGACAAGAATTTCGTGCGACGTATCACGTTGTGTTTCCCGTCGCAAATAATGTATGTTAATCTGTTAGTCTCCTCTGATGAAATGTAGAAAGAAAAAGTTGCGAAAATTTCCCTTATCAGCTAATCGAGGTGGTAGCTTGGAAAGCCGCCTTCATGGCACACTGACATTCGCTCTCTGGATAAATTTGCTACGAGAATCCTTGGCCTCCATGGCAACAAATTCGGCCAGATTCCGAAATCTGACTTGCTCTTCATCCTGAATAATAGATTCAGCTACCTTAGCCCATCACGATTGCAGTGGGTTGGGTAAAATGCAAAGTACCCTTCTGCTGGTGAGTTTAGAGGTGAAATCGTACCATCTACCTAGCGCTTGCGTTGATATCGCCAAATCTCTTTGTTCGGACACGTGCATCACCGCCTATTTCCAGGAGACTTAAGTAACCTATTTTTCTGTCCATAGACTCTAGGTTATATGAGGCAGTGATGACGCTATCCAAACGTATGATGTATTGGGTGACCTGAACAGTGATGGCGATACCAAGCTGTATCTGTTAGATTGGCAATTTTGCAATGAAAACCTCCCGCATCTTGCGCGCAAAACAAGTAGTCGCATGTTCCAACCTCGTCCAGAAAGCCAGCGGCTCAACACAGACGCAAATGTAAGCTGTGCGAAATGCTGTGCTGTATTGATTCTGGTCCTGCCTGCTTTATATATTCCATAATTTAATGACCTCCATTTTTCAACAGGACAAATTGCACAGAATGCACAAACTTTTCATCATAATTTTGGCATTCATGTGCAAAGCGTGCTAATATATATGTTTCTAATTTCCAAACCAGGACCGGTATCGTCACACTTCCGGCTGAAAATGATCGACTGGCTTGGGAATGCCCGTTGATAGCTTTCTCAGCGTTGCGCCGGTCTGTTCAAACTGCTCGTCCTAGGTGGCTTTTTCTGTCGGCTTAGTAATCGGTCTGTGCCTAGATCAGCGTGTCGGATCACGTAGTACGAACATGACCATTTGAAAGTTGATGGTTTTGGCTTCTCAAGGAATGAATTATGGTAGCAGGCCTCCAGGGTTTCATGCGGAAATTTTGGTGCAGAAAATGATATCTAAAGACACTGACCTATTCTGTCATTCTTCTACCTCAATGTGCGGAATCGGTAACAGCAGATTTATTATTATCCTGAGGTTCTTGCTAAAATTCAGCTCTGCATGAGACTTACCTTTACTCCTGGTTCGTCAATAGTAACCGGTTCTGCTTAGTTAGTAAGGCCCCTTCCCGTTATCTCAACAAGAATCGCTTCCATATCTGCACGGCTAGCTCCTCTAACAAGACCGACGCGGGATGAAAAGTCGCCTGCTTAATATGCTGAATTCCGTTGTTAGTGACGAGCCGTTGTTAGTGACGTCAGAAATTGGGAGCCATTCTCCATGCACAGTGTCTCCATAGTACCGAATATGGCGAATGACGAGAGCAGTTTACCAATTGTGGTTTCAGACGCTGCATACGTAACGGGATAAACGTCGACCCACATGGAGTGAGCATCAATGGGTGAGAGAAACGGTTCCATTAACCGGCTGCAACACTCCGCCTACATCCGATGCCACGGATTGTCAGGCCGAAGCCACGAATGCGCTGGACCGTATTTTTACTACATTAGTGTGCCTGACAATACGACAATTCTTCGGTACGTTTCCTATATTTAATTCTTTGCTTGGCCACACGCAGCTTTCCCCCGATAAGGCGATCAATTGCTCGACCCTGAATGAGCATCTTGGAGAGCCGGAAGGACTGGTACAAGATCCTTGCTAGGAAGGATCAGCTGAGAACATCACCGTCAAATAATCTCGGCTAATTTCTTCCGACTGTAAATAGCTGCAAGTTATCGGCTCTTGCAAAAGGTTATCCG
This sequence comes from Dicrocoelium dendriticum, assembly GCA_944474145.2. Lineage (NCBI taxonomy): Eukaryota > Metazoa > Platyhelminthes > Trematoda > Plagiorchiida > Dicrocoeliidae > Dicrocoelium > Dicrocoelium dendriticum. The sequence goes on from OX104067.1 coordinate 93,899,615, forward strand.
TCTTTTAAGAACCGTTTGATTGTTGTAAGAACTTGGTCCTAGTCTGTGTACTGACGGGCAACAGAGCTTCGGAGATGTTTTGTATCTAGATGTTGCGTCACAGACAGGATAGCTGTCGTGTGACGTCCATGCAACCGGTAGGCGCTTCAGTGCATTAGCGTTTCCTAGAATATGTTTCTACTTGCATCTATAACTTATGAATCGACCAAATCTATGATGCACGCTTATAAGTAGAGGAACTTATATAAATTTTCTCAAGTTTTGGCCCCTGTTGTAAAACTTTCATACACAACAGCGTGGTAACCATGTGAGCAACATCGACTGGCTCAATATCATTGGTTGGCTTGCTGACTCATTCCTACCTTACTATTGGTCGTGTGTCTGCCGCTTGATTCTCCGTTCAACAAGGGATTGACTCACTTGCACTTGGTTAATTTTCGAGATAAAATTTTACTTGTCCTGCGGCTTTTTTGATGCAACAAACAGAGGTATTTGTAGCGTACTGTGTCGGACCGTTCCAAAGAACAATGATATTTTAGTAAATCAACGATAATTCTTTGTGAGATACCGGGCTAATAGTTGACTTATAAAAGTAAACCAGCGTATTGGTGCAGTCTCAGATGTGTATTGACTGCAGCATGAACTCGAGAAGTCTCGCAAATCTCTATTTGTAAAATCCTTGACTAAAGTCAAATTGAGCAGATTTTTAACCACATGCAAGTGTAACCTGCAAGTATGTAGTGCGTGCAACTGCATATCTGATTATCATGGAAAGCTGGTTGACAGTATTCTTCTAGTCGCCGCAAATTCGCGAGGAATCAACCGGTTTAGTAACGGGTACGACATAGGTCCCCAGTTGGAAAATTATACAGAATTTATTGCTTTGAGTTTGAAGTAGTTAATAAACCAACAACTTTGGGCCCCACTGTAAATGACAGTGCTTGCCGTTGATGCATTTAAGCTGAGCGCGTTCCTTCAATCGCATAGCAACCTGAAAATCTTTTCGTTTTCTCAAGTCTTTCGAAAAAGCGTCTGAGTGTTCCGTTGAAATTTCTTCCTGCATGACGACTTCAGTAACTTTTTAAAGAAAACATCCAACATTTTAGTGAATGACTCTGTCATGTCATACATTGGGTGTAGCACCGCACGTTGTGCGGCGCTGAATCTAGTAAATTGTACACGGTATTCAAATATTCGGAGGGTCACTGTGGCCCTTTCTAATCACAAGAATGCAAATTCTTATTGCATTTGCTCGCGGTTAATGCATAATAGCGCAAGCAACTCCCTAAAATTATGTCGCCTTCTTTCCTGGTATCATCATTCCGAATTGTGGTCGTGTTGATCACCATATCTGAAGATTCAAAAAGGCTTTACGTTCCAGAAAGTCTTTGCCACCCTTGTATATTTTTCCACCAACGTAAGTTTCCGGATGGGGCTTATAGAGTAAAGTCTAACTGCAGCTTTGTCCGGTTTTCTACTGGACACGCAAATGGATAAGCTGTCTTCCAACTTAATAGACCATCATCCTGATCGAGGTTTCTTCCCCGAGTATTTTATACTCATTTGCTCTCTATCAAACATTGAAATTTCATTGTTGCTTCGAGTTTGGTGAGATCAACTTCATTGTAACTGTAAGCAATAGTAGGAAGGCGTACACAAGCGATGAACTGGTTTATCTTTTCTTCCGAGTTTTGGCAGTTTGAACAAAATTACATAGCCGGAATCACGTTTCATCGAATACCCCAAAGAGCGGTAAACATATTTAAGACACCGGAAACGGTTACATACGGACGGCAATGGGGACGGCCTCAAATTATTAATGGCCTTCATTACCAAATGTCAGTCGCAGTATTTCTAAACTGCGTTCCTTGATAAGAGCAACTAAGGGATTACATTTGCAGATAAAGAAGAAAATTATTTACGCCGTCTATTCCAGCTAGGAAGAGCTGGTTTTACTGCAGATTATCACCAAAACGTTAAGGTTAATTTTACAATAAAAGTTTATTTTCTGTCAACAACTGATAACTCTTAGTCTCGGTTAGTAAACTTTTTAATGTGCAGTACTGGAGGGTTCGTATCCATACCGTCGGAAAGCCTGTATGAAAAAACATGGTGTAATTGAACTTGACAGGACATTTTCTACTGCCTTCAATGGTGATACGATAGATTTGTGTGTGTACGTGTACGTGCGCGTGCGCATGTGTAAATGGTGTTCCTCAAATTGAATGGAATAAGGCCTGACATTCCGGACACTTATGAGCGCAACGCAACCAAATCTTTTGGAGTAATGTTCATCCGTGTTCGCTCCCAACAATACATTGTTCAACGGTTTCGTCAAACTTTAAACGTATCAAGTTGCACACTTAATGCTGTGACAATAGCAGCCCATGAAATCAGCTGCCAAAGGTTGCTTTCAGAGCCATGCTTCACTCTGAGATTAATAACATTAGATATTTTATTAGAAAACAGAACACTCAACGTAGTATATTATTACCATGGTGCATCGTCTAAAATGCCCCATTTAGGATATGGCTTGACAGCTCAGAATAAGTGGGGCATATTTCAAATTAAACTAAGGTAACGGTAGATTTTTCGTTTTACTGGTGATAATCCGCGAGCATCTGCGAGCATCATTAGACTATTTACTTTCATCTTTTGACATTTTTTGACAAATTCGGGAAAATATGTCCCTATATAGATGGACAGGATATAGAAGCAATCCAAAATACAAAAAAGCAAATAACCTATTTGCGGAAAGCAAAATGCAAATAGGAGTTATCGGACGTTAAGGAAAATGCCACTTACGAAAATCTGGACAGCACATAATGCAGAATAGTTTGAAAACTAAAGACATTATTCGTTTTAACTGAAAGAATATTTACCAAGTACACCTGCCTAAATTCGACATTAACGTCATAAATTTTAGCACATAATCTTGGGCTCTGTCAATATGGGATGCCAAACGCTGAAATTGCTGCGGCGAATAGGAAAAGTTATACCAGCATACTGATATAGAAGGCTTAATAACACAAACCCCGTTCCAAATTTTAAACGGATTGGTGACAGTAAAAATAAGTAAATAGTTGCTTTTGTTTGACGGGTTCCCAAGTCTTTCACGATCGTTACTAAAAACAGTGCAGTTGTCATGCTCCTGCACCCTAAAGCGAACCACCCGAGTCACCCTCTCCCTTCTCCGATCACCTCCACCACGCAAACTCTCAAAACACCCCACTCGGCTTGGATCGCGCAGCGTACGCGAGAGCGACACATTCAACAAGCTCGCCACCGTACACTCTCTCTCTTCCCCACCACGCACCACGCACTACCACCAAACCGCACTCGCGCGAGTGCGGCGCGACGCGAGTGACTCCCTCTTTCAACGACACACACACACCACACACACACAGACATACCTCACCTGCGCATACCGAGAGCACTCACACCCCCATACACCTCAAACCCCCCACACGAAATCCACACATGCGCGCGCCCCGCCCTCAACGCACCACAGAGCTAACGACTAGCCAAAGCTTTCCCAGGTGTCGGAAGTGCACCTCCCCGAGCGTCACCCCCTGCTCCGCGCGGTCCGGAGCGTGGCAGTGTTTGGGGTGAGTGCAGCTGAGAGTGTTAAGGTAATAGGGAGGGGGGAAGGTATTAACAACACACGCGCGACAGCGGCGCACACATCCTGATTGAAGCCGAAAACCGAGTACACAGAGAGAGTGTGCTCACTTAAGACCCCTCACCAGCGCACACAACACTTGGTAGCGTGTTATCTCTCCCAAGCACACTCAGGTGTACACACACACACACAAGAAATTACAGCAATGGGGTGTGTAATATTTGTGGTGGATAAAATAAGTACAACTCATAACAAAAATATCATCAGAATTGTATAGGGTTAGTATATGGAAGGGGTGTGAAGGTAGGGATGGTTGATGTAAGTAGGGGGTGGGTTGATGAAATTCTATTACCTAAAAGTTTTAGATGGTTGGAGAAGATTGATTTTGTAATGTAAAAATCAAGAGAGAAAGATCTATCTCACAAAATGTTATATCTATAAGATCAGTATGACTCATCAGGCCGAAGGGAGAATTATATCTATCTCTATATATCAAACACTGTCTCTCACACAACAACACACTAGAGAGAGTTTTAAAAAAAGAGAACTCTTCTGACAAGAACTAATATATAAGAAAGTAAAAGCATAGAAACAAACAATAACACAAAACCGTTTAAAATAACAACTAAGTAATAAATAAATTAGCGAACGTTATCACAATAATCGCGAATAATAATGACTCAAGTTAGGAGTGTATGGTATCGTAAAAGCTAACACACAGAGTTACTAGCGATCTCTAAATACAACTGTTCTTAAACACCCTCCACTCACACATCTATAATATATTATCTACTAACAGAAAGCGAATGGAGAAAACTCTGAGAATAATTACAAAAGGCTTATAGCGTGTCTGGTAATACCACACTCCTATCAGTCATAATATATATCTCTATAAAGTGATGAGTAAAAAGGAACACCACAATCTACACAATAAATACATATTAACGTTAGATATAATAAAATAAGACACATAAAGATCATCTGATAGAGGAAGAAGCATGAGATAGACAGGGTAGATATAAAGGGGTGGAGAGGAATAGTCATATATACTAAGTCACTATACAGGATAAAGGTAAATTTAAAGCGGTGAAGAGATCTTACAAGTATATTATAATATCGCGTGAAAGCGTTGTTTATTACGCATTTATAAACACAAAAAAAGCGTATGATTAAGCTCTGTGGAGTAAAACACACACCTATAATATGTAACACACACATCGAATAAGCAGAAGATTGTCAAATTAAGAGAGTGACAGCGATCTACAGAGAAGAGCGAGCCACATCTAAATATAAAGCGCGAGTGACTATGAAGTGTGTCGTGTATTGGGAGTGCGAGATTCAATTGGGGGGGAGAAGTTAGTTGTGAAGGTATTGATTAGGGAGTTGTGGATTGGTTAGGTAAGTTAGATATGAGGGGGTGAGAGAGATTATTATTATTATGGTGGTGGTTTTTGTTGTTGTATATATTAGGGTGGTGTTGTAGGGTGTTGATAGAGTTTTTAGGGGGTGTTTGGAGGATGAAGTTAGATTATGAGAGGAGAAGGTGGGATTAGTTGGATGTGGGGGTGTGTAGAGATGGTGGGGATTGTAATAGGGATTAGTTGGAATTTGAGAGTATTTGTTGGATGAGGAGTTGTATTATTAGATTATAGTGGGAGTAGTTGGTAAGGAGTGGTATATGGTAGATAGTGTGTGTAATTGGTTTGATTAGAGATGGGATTGTAAAGGAGAGGTGGTGTGGGATAATGGGTATGTGTGGATTATGAAGGATAGGTGTGTTTTGGGTGTTTTGAGTGAGGTTGGGGTGGTGAGGAGAATGTGGGAGAGGTGGAGGGGAGGGGTAATTTGATAAGGAAGGAGGGATTGTGTGGAAAGTGGGGTTTTGGATAAGATGGATGTGAGGGAGTGATGAGGAATAATATTGAGGTGGATTTATGATATGGATAAGGGATGTTGGAGTTGTCGTGAGGGCGTTTTTTGGGGGGGGGGATTTGTTAGGGGGGGAGAATGAGGGGTGAGATGATGTTAGGTGGATGGGATGTGAAGGGTGGGAATTGATTAAGTAATGTTTTATAGAGGGGGTGAGATTGGAAGGGTTGATATGTAAATTGGGGGAAGGGAATTGATGTAATGGTGTATGGGTTGAAAAAATGTAAGATAGAGTAAATAATAAAAATAGAAGAAGTGATAGTTTTAAGGGAATAATTAAGGAGTGGTTAAGAGGAAATGGAATAGATGATGTTAGGTGGGTTAAGAAATTAATTGAGATGGTTAGATGTAGTAATGAATTGTTATTACACGTACCGTCATTGGCTGATTTGGTCCTGTTCGATTCCGAGGTCACTGTGTGCATTGTGCGTTTTAAGGATAATGGAATCATTTTCGAATGTTATGATAGTCCAACAGGTTTACAGATGCGAAGCAAGTCCTCGATGAGCCATGACAACTGCACTAGGTATTTAGTAACGATCGGAAAGAACTGGGATCCGTCAAACAAAAGCAAAAAAAAAAAAAAAACCATTATTTTTTTACTTATTTTTTTACGTCACCAATCCGTTTAAAATTTGACAGGGGTTTGTGTTAATTAAGCATTCTATATCCATTATGCTGGTATAACACTTTTCCTATTCGCCGCAGCAATTTCAGCGTTTGCATCCCATATTGACAGAGCCCAAGATTATGTGCTAAAATGTCTACGTTAATGTCGAAATTTGAGGCAGGTGTACTTAGTAAATATATCTTTTCAGTTAAAACGAATAATGTCTTAGTTTTCAGTACTACCCTGCTTTATGGCGCTTGTCCAAATTTTTCCGTAAGTGGCATTTTTCCTAACGTCGGATAACTCCTATTTGCATTTTGCTTGTCGCAAATTAGGTTATTTGCCTTTTTTTATTTTTGGATGCTTCTATATCCTGTCCATCTATGTAGGACCATATTTTTCCCGAAATTGTCAAAAATGTCAAAAGATGAAAGTAAATAGTCCTCTCTATCTCATCATCTACTATACATGCGCACACACAACACCATTCGCCGAACACCACACAAGATTCACACACCCCTACCGAGCGCCCCACCCTTGGCATTTCTCCTCTCTCACGTTACGACGATGAAGACTTACCATGCGAGTCAAGCACATCAACGATACACTAACAACAAACACCTAGCGTACGTTGAGCACACACGTGCGTTTCTTCTCTGCTCTATCTACTAACAATAAAATCATCAGTAAACTGAAAGTCTAATCTAATGCTCACAACACACTCACACAGATCAGCATCAGTAAGCACAGCCCCAACCAACACACACACAGCAACGCTCAGGCGCGCGCGTGCACACAATATCACTCTTTAAGAATAATCAAATGGGAGAGTTGGGATATGGTGTTGTGATAATGGGATTAGGGGTTTTGGTGGGGTAGGGGTTTAAAGGGGTAATATGGTGTGGGGGGCGCACATGGGACACACACACGCGCGCAAATCGCGAGACACCACCCGCTCTACCGTCACAAACCTAACGCCTAAACGATCACTATCGCGCTCACTCTCTGCACCGAATCTGAGTGCGACACCACTCTAACACCACACACACACACACACCCAGCGGCGTAGTCCTGCCTCGTCGGACACACACTCTCTCCCATAAGTCACAGTCAATAATCGGGTAGTGAGAGGCAACCCGCCGCACACACCACACTCACACCACCCTACGAACAACTCAAGAGACCCGCTCTACACACACACAAAAACAATCTATCTATCAACATTAAGCGTAAAAATGTAAGTCAATTTCTCGAGATCGCCTCATCTCGGTACACATCAACACGGCTGTTCTTACAAAAGGCTTACGCATAACTAGGTATGGAGAGCCACCGAGCAACCCTTACACACACGCACTCTCTGCAACATAATTGATCCAAAGCCCCAACGAATTAACGACGAATGGGGATATTTTTCTCAGCAAGACGGACGTCAGTGAGGGTTATCTATATGGTATATGTGTTGTTTTTGGGGTGTGGGTGTAGTAGCGCTCGGATTAAAACAGGCTGTAAATTTGTGCGTGTGATGTGTGGTGAGCGAGAGTGCCACAGCTAACAACTACACTCAAGATCCACAACAACAACAAACACAGATCTAACACATCAAAGCGCTACCACACAGAAAATAACATAAAGACTTTAACACATACTCTAAATTAATAACCACAAAAGGTTTACTAGACAAAAAAACAACGCGATAGCAATATACAGGTTAGACTATTGGATATAAAGGTAGGTGGATAGGTTTATGGAAGTGTTTAGTTGTAAGAGAGTACCTAAGCGAAGACGACTAAATTAGGAAGTGCCGATAGCTCTACTCTCTCACTAAGAACAGCGAGTAGTCTCCTACATAGCGCGAGTAAAATCAAACTTCACACGTCCATAAACGAGCTCTAATCGAACAAGAGAATAACACCAACAAATTCAAAATAAAAAGAGAGGACGACACAACTGAAACAAATGATTTATAAAACAACAACTAGACTCTTCGAAGACACAACACATGGGTAATAACGTGACTAGAAACAATCATCTAAAACACTCTTCTCTAACATCACAGATATAGAACAGAAATCATCAAACAGAGCGAATAAGACAATTAAGTCTACAAAATTCTACGAAGCGTTTAATCGCGCGTACTCATAGTCACACCATGCACCACTTCACACCACACACACAACAAGCAAGTAGAAATAAATAACGTCTAAAAAGTAGATGTGGTCTCTCTCACTCTCACATATCTCACTACACTACCTCTCCCATCACACACACAACACACTAAGCTCAAATAAATACATCTGAGGGGGCGAAGACGCAAGAGAGTTATAGGTTGTTTTGTGGTTTAATTATATGAGGGGTTAACATAAAACAAACTCACATCACTTACAGATAATAAACAGAAATCAGAACAACATAGCTACGTTATGGGATAACGTTTTGGTCTTACAGATCACATAAAAATATATTAAACACAGACACACGATTGAATCAACATACGAGGACGATAAGTCGACACACACACACACACATATTGGGAGATCTCAGAGTTCATCGTGTCAAAGAGACTTCTACTTCTACACACGAGAGTGAAGGATGGTTATCTGGATTAACACACAAGTGTCCTCTACTATGGTTGAGATTCTCTAAACGTGATATTAGGATAGATCAAGAGATATTAGCATAGGTAAGTGACATTGCAGGCTCTTCTCTGTAAGACCCAAACTTCACTCTCTACAACTATAAATAATGAATACTGAAAGGATACACCAATATACGCTAACACATAGATTAGTAGACAGAGAGAGTGTAGATGAAGAGAGTGAATCTATAAAGAAATACGGTGACGGCTATAGAGGTTAGTTTTACACGCGAGGGGGAGTAATATTGGATTGGTGTGTAATGATAAGATCATCCTGAAAAGTCAGATATTGTTATAAAAACGAAGGCACACTCTGAGACAGGACTATCGCGTATCGAACTAATAACAATTATCTAGCTCAAACAAGATTGAGCACATCTCTACTGAGGGTCTGGAGAGAGAGAGAGGTAACTATGGTATTAAGAGACGCAATTGGAGTTGTGTGAAGATGAGCGTGTGTGTGACACTTGGGAGAGTGGGATCTCTAGGAATATTTCTATATCCAAGAGACATAGAAATATCTCACTCTCTCTATGTAGAATTGCCACAGAGAGCGAGGTTACTAATCCTCATGACATCTCAGATATGAATGAGAATAGTAGACGAGGGGGGGCGAATATGCCTATAGACAAAGAACACACAGATAACAAACGAGAACTATCCTAGAGATTCTGATAATGATAAGCGTGAGAGTCAATATACATAGTCATATACTATATGATTTTGAGAGGTGTAGTACACACACGATACTCGTGGGGATTTATATGTCTGGATCTAAACCTGTCGGACTACAAGTTGTGGTCTAGGGTGTTTAGAACTCTAAATCAGATATAGCGCTGTCGCTGACTAGAAAGTGATAAGAACAATGAGTATATGGTTGGTATAACAGCTAGATACGACTATATTTTGGAGAGTGAGATGTGAGCGTTAATATACACACAGTGTGAGAAGTCGCACGGAGATACAACAACTAATGCGGCACGAGTGTCTAATCTGTATATTACTATAAGGTATTTACATAATTTAAATGTCTGATAACTTTTCTCGAGAAATGAACAATGATGAATCTGTTCGGCTCAGGGAGATTACACACAACAATCTACATGAGAATAAGCGCACTAACTATCTTGAAGGTAGCAAGAGATCTACAAATTGTCTAAATAAAGTAATTTTAACAGGGGAGTATATAAACAGACAAAACTAAATTCAGGTTGGGGAAGAGTAAGTGTTTGTTTAGGGGATGTAATGGTATAATGGTTGTTTGATTTGTTTGGGATAGATAGTATGTAGGATGGGGTATATGGTGGGTGGTTGGTTTGTGAGGAGATTGGGTAGGTGGGTGGTGTTGGTGTGGGGGGGTTGGGGGGGGTGTGTGTGTGGGGGGGTTGTGCGGTTGGGGGTGGTGGGGTGGTGTTGGGTGGGGTTGGGTGTGGTTTGGGGTGGTTGGTGGTGTGTGGTGGGGGTGTGGTGGGGTGGTTGGGGTGGTTGGGTGGTGGGGGTTTGGGTTGGTGGGGGGGGGTGGGTTGCGTTGGGTGGTGTGGGTGGGTTGTGTTTGGTGGTGTGGGGGGTGTGGTGGTGGGGTGGGTTGGGTGGTGTGGGGGTGGGTGTTGGGTGTGGTGGTGTTGGTGTTCATGGGTTGGTGTTGGTGGTGGGTTTGTGTTGTGTGGGTGTTGGGGTGGTTGTGGGTTTGTGGTGTGTGGGGTTGGTTTGGTGTGTGGGTGGTTGGTGTGGTGGTGTGGGGTGGGTTGTTGTGGTGGTTGGTGTGGGTGTTTTGTGGGGTGGGGTTGTTTGTTTGTTAGTGGGTTGGTAGTTAGATTAGTGGTATGTTGTGTTTTTTATGGGGTAGGAGTGGGTGATTTTGGTTGTATAGAGGGTTAGGTAGAAATTGAAATTTAGTGGATTGGTGTTGGGAGATAAGTGGATTTAGAGGTTAGAGGATGTTTGGTTGTGGGTTTTAGTGTTTTGGAGGTATATAGTTGGTATTTTGTGAATGAGGAGAGGAGTTGGTGGGGGAAGGTAGTGATGATGAGGGTGGTATGGGTGATAAGGTTGGTTAAGGAGAGAGGTAAATGGGAGATTGAATGTTTGGGGGATAGGGTGAAAGAGTAGTGATAAAGTTAATATGGGTATGTAGAGGAGTAGGAGGGAATGTGAGTTTTGATAAGGGGATGTTTTAGAAATATGGGAGTAGATAGTTTGGTTAGAGGATAGTTTATTAGTGTATGGATATGTGGTTGATGATTAGGGGATGAAAGAGAGGGAGGGGTTTAGTAGGATTGGTGGTTGAGTAAAGGAGGGGGTTGTTTGGGAAGGTATTAGTTATGTTAAGTTAGTGGGTAAGTTAATGTTTGGTTGAGGTGATTGAAATTGGGGGTGATTTTAAGATTTTGTTGTTTGAGGAGGGGTTAGGGGATGGAAAATATGTGGTGGTTTTTGTATTTGTGATGGAGGGTGTGTGATGGGGGAGGTTAATAATTTTGGGAAGATGTTTCAGAGTAAGAGTTAATGTTGGATGGAAGGTTTAATTTTATTTTTAAGGGATTTGGGGGATGGGAGTAGTTAGGTGAAGTATAGATAGTATATGTATGGTAGTTAATATTTTTTAATAAGTTATATGGATTATTAAAGATTAGAGGTTTTGAGTGATTAGATGGAATTAATGAGTGATGGGGATAATTTGGGTTGTGTAAGAAAGGGGGGTTTGGTTTTATATGTGTGGTATAAGGGGATATGTTGAATTTTGTTGGTGGTTTTGGGGGGATGGATGGATTGGGGGAAGGAGGTTTTTGGTGGGAATTTTTTGTGGTTGTGTTTTTATATGTAATTTGATTGTATAAATGATTGGGAGATATGAGGTATGGGAGGATGGGGGTGAAGAGAGGGAGGGTGTGGGGTTATGAGGATTAGTGGGGGGAGGGATTTGAATTGGGGATGGGATTTTGGAATTTGAGTTATTGTTAGAGTGGTGAGGAATGATATGGATGGGATAAATTTATTGATTAGGGGTGTAGTATTATAAATATGAGTTATGTGTGGTATTTGGTATTTTTGAGGATGATTGATAAGTTTTAGGGTTGATAGGTAAGATATTTTGGGATGGGAGTTGATAGATTAGAGTTAGTAGGGTATTTGGGATAATGAGTTTAGATAATGATGTTGGGTAGTGTGGATGGGTATAAATTAAAAAGGATTGAGGGAG
>OX104067.1:93912108-93932056 GCA_944474145.2 Dicrocoelium dendriticum
CAACCGTGCATAGATGCCGCGTGCTAGTCCGCACCCATCCTACAGTGAATGTGCTCACGTGCTGTTTTCACGTCCACTGTGCATCACGTGATTTTTGGGCTGAGCGCTGCATCAACCGATGCAGACGTTCTGAGTACTCTTGTACTGATTTGCAATTGGTCAAGACGATGGACTCAACTTGATGTGGTTATGAATTGGGTTGAATATTCTTAAGGAGGAGCTTGAATCCGTTATGGATTGGCTTGATTCCGAAACGGTATAGAAGACATTCGCAATATATCGCTTGTTCTGCGTCGTTGACGACTGAAGTGTCTATTAAACAAGTAGACTATGTTGTTTCGATATTTTCAGCGGAGCAGTCGCCTCTTTTGCTTGTCCTTATGGGACGTTTATACAGTTTGACGTATTTGACTTTTATGTATATGGCAGGACACGATTTAAACTTTAAAGTTTGAGCTCCTCAAGAAAGCCAATTTTTGTAGTGTAACGGCCACCCATTACTTGTGTAAGTGATGTTCTGCTGCACGTCTTCTTTAGTCCAATAAGCAACGTAATCTACCAAGCCGTGTCCAAAATGATATTGTATCATTTATTCTAAGGTATCCAACAATGCCTCAGATAAAAATGTAGTCTCAGCATGGTCAGCATGGTCAGGAAATTGCTTTACATTTAACGGGGAGGGGTCAAGAGTTTTGTAAATGCTTCCGGCAAGAAAGATTGGGATTCACTTAGGAAGTTTGCTTTAAGATCGATGAACTTCTAACTTATGGTGGTTTGGGGTATGTGGAATGTGCAGTTGCAGATTTGCTGCAACATTGTTAAAAGCATCCGCCACGAAACTGGGGCTCCGCAGAATGATCAGACATCATGAGAAATATTTAAATAGCACCGCCGTCTACATCAGAATAGGTTCAAAGTTCTTGTAACAGCATAACAGCTGCTTTCTTAGTTGCATAAAAGTACTGCGACCAAAAGGTTAGCACATGGGAATGTACTGTATTTGTTTGACTTGCGCTTTGTCAGATTGCCAGTCAGCAGGGTGACTTCGTTTAATTCTAAGGTTAATCTTCATAGTTCGTCTAAAGGTGTTCTTGGCCTTGTGAGCACATTCGATGAGGGGCGGATTTCATGCATTATCGCGTAAGGTTTTGAAAAATTTGATGGAATCTTCCAAATTACTTTACCTTTATTACCATTCAGAAACTTAAAATCCGTAGGCACAAATGCAGTTTTAATAAGAGCAACAACGATCGGAGTTAAAGATATGCTTGTGTTGCTATCGCCTTCCAGATGTCGTTATATGCTATTGGACTAATTTAACGTATCGATGCACACCTCACAATATTTAAGCAGGTATTGAGAGATCTTATGTAGCCCAGGCTAGTACATCGGAGAGGTAAACATCTAAACTTCGTATGTGAAAAATTACTAAAAATTATATCTGCTAAGCACAGCATGACACTTCCTGCTATGATCTACAGGTCATACGGTCTTTCCTGCGTTGATGATAAGAAATCATTTTTCAAAAAATAATAAAATCTCAGTTTTTATAACATTACTTTACTGCATGCTCAAAGACGCATTTATAAGCCAACAATATGTTGCCGACGAATATTTCCCAATCCAAGCATCTAGATCTGATGTGCTACATGTTGAGCTGGTCAAAGAAGAACATGTTCATTAGACGCGAAGTCCTAATATGTATTGATTGCCAGTGCAGAATGAAAGTGTTATGTTAAGTTAACTGTGCTGTGGATGGGGAGCTGCATTTTCGGACACAAAGTTATATAGTTTCTTACAGAATGTCCATTTGATTGTTAAACCCGACACGAAACATAAGCTGACCGTTTACGGCAAACAATTTTCTTTTAATTTCTTCCTCATCAGGCCTAGTACAGAAATATAATTATGAACAAGCAGGTTTGTGGGACATTATATTGATGCACCACTGATTATATAAAATTTGATAAGCGTCAGATGATAAGGTGATTGGCAGCAGGTGGGATTGATGGGCCACAGAAAACCTCTCGTGTAGTTACTGGCCATGTAATTTTTAATGCTTGAATAAGCTTTTCTTGATGCAGAGATAAGACTTCATCAATCTTATGATTACTGCTCAGCATTAGAAAGCAGTCGTGTTGCTAACTGATGGGTCAAGTGTGACGGTACCTTATACAGGATTTTAAAGGCTTTACTTCTACGCGTCCCATTCTGACCGGCCCGGGTGTCTTTATATAGTTCTTAATTTACGTGAACGTGGATGCGACACATAGTGCTTGGGGCTTGTCCGGGATGTTACAATAACAGACGTCACTCATGCCCCGTTGTTCTCTCGTTCCGTTAAGCCAATGTTGCTCCGCCTGCTCTCCTTGATTGCGCCAGTTCCCGTTTCTGTCCGCCCCCATTTTAGTGGTCTTTTTGTCTTCCGGGCAATCAATGCCTTCTGCCTCCCTACCTTTTGGGGTGCCTGCACCGCCACTGTTTGGTTCTGGTTTTCTCACCTACGTTGTACATGCTCAAAGCGGGATATTCTAAAGTTTACGACCTCAAATCGGTACATTAGTACATCCCGCCTAGCATTATTAAAAATGTGAGACAGCAGCTTTAAATGCGGGATTATTTCGCCTAAATTGGGATGTAGGTTTACTTCGAGTGCATGTGATTTACCCGGATATTGTCGTGGAAAGTAGGCGGGAGTTACGATCAACCCTCGGAGTTTTGATCGTGATCCAGTGTACATCGCAAAAACCAATGGTTATATGAACAGACTGGATGAGGTGTAGCTATCGAAAGTGAGGCGGGTTGACCTAACCGGACGGCAGGTCATGCATGCAAACCTCGTACTCCGCAGCCACAGACCGGACGTACGTGCGGGGTCAGCAGTGGTTGACTGCACAGTCACTTTGGCGACAGGCACCTGATCCACCACTCGACTGAAGCAGGGGCTAAGTAGCGAAAGGAGCAACTGAATGGACACTTCCTACAAGCCCTGAGAGGCTGTCCTTACGTAGCATAGCGTACCGTGGCCACAGGTAAACACATGCGAGCGTTTTAACTGGGGCATTACCTGTTGCTGAATCTGGCCGCACATTATGACTCAGGTGTGAACGGATGCACACAATCCGTTCACATACTTCGCCAAAGTTCGGTTTGCGTCAGTGGGGCACTAAAATTGCATGTGTGACCGGCCTCAAGAAATTCATGTCAGCATTGATTTGTCCCTGTGTCGTCACAGTCTCGCGCACCGCCGAGAAATAAACTGTTTTTTAATAACAGTTAGTTCCCTCCAATAGTTTGAATAACACAATGAGAAGACGATCACTGATAAATGCACGCATTTCGTATCGTCTCATCAGTAACAATACAAAAACTTGTAATTTTCTTTTACAGTCCTAAAGGTGTTCCCATTTAGTGAAATGTCATGAGATGAACTGCGGCAATCGTCCCAGGACCCTGGGTATCCGTTGGTCAAAACTAACTGTTTCTGCACTCACAGGACAGTCCTTAGCTGGCTGGTCGTCACGGTTTACGCAAACCGTAATAAGCGTGGATTAGGATTACGTAATAGTAGCCGAAATGCGGAGGCAGTGTCAAGCAGATAACCGGTCAATAAAACATGTCCACGTTTGCGTGCACACGGAAAATTGGGCGAGAGATGGCTGATCTCACCTTGAACCCATTTGTTCCGGGGTTCATTCATTCCGGTCTACAAAACCCCCTCATTCTTGCTTTTTTAACTAACGCAGCAGGGATAATGGGATTAGTGAATATTGTGTGATTTAGCGCTTATAGGTTCAACTTCCTATGCTGAAAGTAGCGAAAATTTCCGAATTCTTTTTATCACCACAGCATTTGTAGCACATTACATTACCTGAGTGACGTAGAGGAAGCGCTTGGTTGCCCTCGGGGAAGCGGTGTTACCCTTAATTGGGAGCTCGAAATATACCTTTTCCTTAGGTGTCGTCAACACCGTTTCTTTGCTTTGTGGCCTGGTGTCCAACGTCTTTACACGTAGTCCTGTTGGTAGCTAGTTGAACAAGTGTAGTCAGGTTTTAATTATACTTTCCGCAAGGAGGTTGTTCCGCAGTATTATTTTTAGCCCTCGTAGTCCGTTCCCTCTCTAATTAGTCAATAGTGGCGATGCTGAGATCGATTTGCAGAGCAAATTTCGGACTCATTTGCCTTGGCCACTATCTTGCATAGAGTCTGAAGCTCTGGGACATCAGGACAATGAAAGTGTTTACTTTTATTTACTTGCAGTAGTGGTTCAACTTCAGCTTTCATTTATGGAGTTGGTTCCATGAAATATCTGGAAAATCGCGAATGTTGAACGTTGTTTCGAGGCGAGTAGCTAAAAACGGAAAGATCTATGCATCAACTTATATAGATTAGTCGCGGTTATCCTTAGTGTACTGAGCTTACATAACGAACGACGCGCATTATGCTAGACGGCTTTGTTTGGATTTAAATAATTTAACACCTGGCGTCACACAGTTTCTGCTAGTATAGTAGTTTGTCTTTCGGATGTTGGACTACGATTCATGCGCATTTGACCATAAAAGACTAAGAGAATTTTGATATGCTCTAGTGTTTTCCTCCCTGGACGAGTGAGTGTCTGTTTCCTTTGGTCTAACAACATGTGGCATACTTGATCCCTTGATTACAACCGCCGACATAACAGCATATCGTGTAGTATACCCATTTAATTATATATTGTAAGAAGCAACGCAAGCGGTACATTTAAAGTGAACAATTGATTTCGATTTATTCATCATCAGGCTTGGTACAGAAATATAAGTTGAGAAGCGGAAATATGCACACGACGACTGATACAGAATTTTGAAACAGTTAGTTCCCTTTAGTAATTTGAAAAGCACAGTAAGAAGACGAAGACTGGCAAATGCACGCATTTCGTATTGTCTCATCGGTGCCTCTAATAATAACTCGCAATAATATTTATTCAGTGAAGGGTGCAACCAAACATACATACAAACAGACAAATAGACAAACACGTGATAAGTGAGACAGGGTTACCACCCCTATCCCCAGGGCAGTCTAATGCTGACCGATAATTTTTCTGAACACAAAGTATCGGTTTTATACTGTTAATTGCAATCGCTTCTGCGAAACGGAGGAGGCGAGAGTTGGTGTATTGTAACAGGATTTTGAACGTCGAATTGACCTCGACTCGGTGACTTGTGGTCAATAAATGTCGGCCGATCGAAGAGGCTGGTGGCTTACGCAGACAAGCAGCTTGACTCTGGCCAGTTTCCTGCGCGGTCGAATGTTGAACCCACTTAGGTATATGCTCCTTCATTCGGGAACTCAATGTTCTATCGGTCCTGCCTATGTAACTGGCGCCGCAGTCACAAATGAATTGGTAAACGCAATGCGATTTGGCCCAGATAGACGGAGCCTCCTTTACAGAAGGAAGTGGCAGTTTTTGGGTTTTGTTAATGACAACGACCTTTGCGGCATAGTAAGTTGTCTGCATGGCACAGATCAGACGCCTTGTGGTCCTCAACGAGGAGACGTCTTCTGTGAACGGCAGTTCAATGATTACAAGCTTCTTAGGTACCGTGTGAACTAAGTCCCTTGGTCGTACTTGACTATGTTTCCCGATGAACCTTCGGGGGTAGCCGATTTCGATGAGCGTGTTGGTAATCAACTGCAGTTCGTCAGCCAGGCAATCAGCAGAGCAGATTCGTCTGGCACGGTTAATTAGTTTTCTCACGAGCGTCAGCTTGTATCGCATTGGTGTGAAGCTAGTGAAGTGCAGATACTGCCCGGACCATGTTGGTTTCCTGTAGACAGACCTCTTAATCTGCCCGTTTGCTCTGCAGCTGATAAGGATACCTAAGTACGGAAGGCAATTTTGCTTCTCTACATAACAGGTGACCCGCAAGTTATAATGCGCAGAATTTCATTGCGTTACCAACTGCTGCATCTGATGCTCCGATGTGCAAATTGCCAAAATGTCATCCACGTAGCGTTTGTAGTATGTAAGTCGAGATATTTCTCCAGACATACCTCGCTCTACCATTAACATAAAGAAATCAGCAAGTACTGGGCCTAATGGACTGCCCATCACTACTCCATCAATCTGACAGTAGGGTGTGTTTCTGAAGTGAAAATTGACGTTCTCCGTACACAACAACAAAGAGTCTCTTAGTAACTCAGCTGGCATCGGTAGGGGACACCGCGAACTTTCTGCTAGTTCACAAATGTAATCAACAGTTTGGTGCAGGGGAACATTAGTAAAAAGCGATTCCACATCTAAAGAGCACATGACCTTGTCGGATATATTAAGTATGTTGAGGTCGTCGATAAGCTGGAAAGAATATTTGAGGCTGTATAGATTGGCCCACTCTCGCAGCGGAGAAAGCAATTTCACCAGCCAGCGAGCCAGTTTATGTTGAGGCGCTTTTACCATCGATAGAATCGGTCTGAGTGGCACCCCACTCTTATGTACTCTTATGTACACTCTTATGTTAAGATTTGCCGAAAGACCTTTAATGCAGCTCAACATAGGATCGCTTTTACATACAGTATGCTCTTTGTTCCTAGGTTCAAAGGCAAGAAGTCTGATCAACGCCAATCAATGGTAGTCTACGGGTTTACCTGCTCCTTGGGGCTGGTATATTAGGCGCACGACCAGACACTTGGAAAAGCGAATCAAGGAACATTTACCAACGTCACTCACCATCCAAAGAGAAAAAACTCAGTAGAGTGCCATAACCAACCATCTGATCTGCACCAATCATCTGATTGATAAGCGCAAGTCTTTTGAGATCCTCTATCGTGTTCCATCACTGCTACACCATCGGTCAGCAGCGCGGCTACTCACTACAGCTGAAGCAGTATGCATCAGGTTGACAAAACCAAACCTATGCATTCGGAAGCAACATGTACAAGCCTTACAACTACCCTGGCCAGCCAGTAATAAAGAGGAATCTGACCTCACTCATTGGTATTACAAGCCTTCAGTCACCTGACCACATGACACGTTAGGTTAAGCATTCAAAAATGTTTGTTCCATCAATAGTTACCCTGTTTCCCCTATGAACTCCGCTTCTCAACGTATATTTCTGTACCAAGCCTGAAGATGAATAAATTGAAAACAATTGTTCGCTTTAAGCCTACCGCTTGCGCTTCTTCTTACAATATATAATAACAGCATATCTTTCGACAGAGATCGATGCTATGGCGTATGCTGTCGCTGTCGTAGCCGTGTAGGCGATGTATGTATGTTTATGTTGTTGATTTTTCGGAAGTGGTTCATGTATCAATAGACTTCGGTGAAGTCTTTTGTAAGACGACCTCATTAAAACTGCGCTCCAGGGTCCTGACGGAACTCATCGTGGTTGAATTGCCCAAATCTTTACCGTAGTTTTCACGTCCAACTTGGTGGTGCTGTACCGAATTGGAGCTTGATGCCTTACATACAGATGAAGGATCCGATTCAGTTTTATCCAGTGGATACATGGGGTTAGATAGGTCAGCACTTTCTAGCATTATTAGCTCTGCCGGTCTGTACACTTCCGCAACAGCATTAAAACGCAACTCAAAAGTTGCGGCATGAGTCGTAAGAAGTCAGTATTTTACTTTAATAAAACTAAGAAAACAGCACTCAAAAGTAGTATTACAAAGTTGGTGTCTCCTAAACCAGTTAATACATGCTTAAAACAACATTCCACAGTAATGTTTAAGCCTAGCTCTCCGCGGGGAGACAGTGCATGCCACGGTGCTCGTTAGTTTAGTCATGCTACTGGAAATGTAGATTAAATCGAGGTGGTTCCGAGCAGTTTAAAAGGAAGTCCCTCACTTCCATCCTGGCCTCAGTTAGAGCGTCTTGCATCCCTGGTTGGGGTCAGAATGGCGATGGTCACGTTTGGCTGGATACACCTGCTGACATTACTAATAGCCGACCTTAGTGGCATTTTTGCCTTGAGTTTCTTTGCTCATCCCCCGTAGCCTCCACCTCACACCACGATCTCACTACGTAGGATTTTATAATATTGCATAATAATTTTTTTGCTGCATAGTAGTCGACTGGTAGCTTACCGAAACTGTGCCATTCTGTTATTGGTATCTGGGTTGGCGTGAATCTACTGCAGCATTTTATGTTTCCCTTTTATTTATTGCCGCATAGTAGCCTAAGTGTTTTCGCTGCTAGCTAACCTGCATAATGATGCTGATTCCTTTACAAAGACTGGATACTGCTAGTTGCATTATCATGGTCCTGATATTTTTGCAAAATTTAGATACTAATTAAATGATCCTGTTGTTTGCGGCGTAAAACTTTATGTTTTATAAAGTTTGCCTGGGGTTAATAAGGATGTCAATGTGCTACTATGCAATAATAATATTTATTTAATTAGTTTAACTTTGGGAACCTAATTGAATAATGAAAGTATAAGGCTCGCTCTAGCTATTTGTGTGTACGACGGCTTGTACTAAAGGACGGAGATAAACAACTGTAAATCGAATATGTGCACAAAAGTTATACTTAAAATCGGTTTTAGGACACAGAGACGTATTACTGAGGACATAGGTATAACGGCCGACGCAACCCTAGAACTTCATTGAAATTGGTTCATATTTTCTAGGCGTAGTCATTTTGATTTTTCAAATCAATGTTTACAGGAAAAAAGCGCGTAATACGGATTTTTGGATCGTTGACTGTCGCTGTCTTTTGCGTCAGAAAATCACTGGAAAGGTGCTTTTTATGAATTTCACAACAGGTTTCCGTTTTCTGCTCCTTGCTGTTACCGAGGCCTAAGATTTTCATCCGTATTTTGCCCACCGAAACCTTACCAGCTGCCACCTACGGCTCGTGTGCCGATACTTTTTAGTAAAAGCGGAAATACCTGAAGTGCTTCTGGTGATCTGCTCATTTTGCTCAAACTCGTTGGCAACTTTTCTGGTTTCTTCTTCTCTTTGCCCTCTCTCCTTCGCAAGGAACCCTCTGTCGCATCCCTATTTTGTGTTGGCGGTCTCAGAGTACGGCTTGGTACCGTAGTTGAGGAGAAACAATGAAGAACTGTTTGCATCTGTTAAGATACTTGACTTCGTGCCAAAATAACCGGATCTTAGATGATCCAAAGTTCTCCGTTTGCATACCATTAAGCATCCAATATTTTACCTAACGGTCCTTTCTGTTTCTTATACTGGAACGTGAGAAATCTCCGGCATTTCGAATTTGGAGTGATTTCAGTTGCTTCTGCAATGGAGTGAAGCAAGTTGGAAAGTATTACTTACTATTTTTTCCCCAATTTCCTAGTGAGCTTCGTCCTTTTTATCATTGCGTTCCTTCATTCCTAGTAGCATTTATTTTAATATATATATATATTCCTTTCCCATCGCTTTTGCCTTGCGTAGCTGTATCTTTTGTATATCCGTGCGCTTTATTGGGTGGCCATGGAGAGAATCGCTCTGGTGGTTAAGTGAAGAGAAGAATTTAGTGCGATAGGTGATTACTTTTGTACCACAACTTTTGTTCGCGGTTGGACGAAGAGTCTATGGCTTTACGTTCACTACACCTTGATTTATATTGGATTCTCTTTCATTGTGTATGTTTGGTGAAATCCTGCTCGCGCTTACTACATGGGAGACACCTGGCGCAGTCTCGGAATATTTCTGCGGGACAAAGTGTTTCTGAAGAAAACAACCAACAAAAGCTTAATACGGCAGAGAGGCTGATAAAAGGGCAAAACTCTAATATTAAAGCATTGCGAACAAAAATTGACTTGTTACATTCACAACTCGAGTATTGTGCGCGTTTCACTTAACTCGCTATAGGTAGGCAGATAAGTTTACTCATTTACAACCGATAAGAACCGTAATACAAGGCTAAGACCAAGGGTGACTTGGATAGAAGTTGTATTCAAGCTGGCTTCGTATTATCTGTATATCACCGCGCGTTGGCATCAAAAGGATCCAGCGTATCGGTAGTTGGAAGAGCATAAGTGTACTGTGCGAGAGTTGCCTTGTAAGGTCAACTTTGGTACAGTTTAAAAATCCGCTTTATCGTGACCTAATTCACAACCTTTCGGGTCTGTTAGCTAAAGGAACAAGTGGTCGATATCAGACGGGGGCCCCTACGTTCGCTTCCAGAATCAAAACCAGCTCATTATTAACTTTAAATGATACTAACTTTGCCTCACCTTTGTCAGCTTACAGCGGCCTTGGTCAAATAAATGCGGTTGGATCTTCTCTAACGGAAATTATGATAAATGAATCTCGTGCTCAACTTCTCCAGATGGATGTTGTTACCTGCTCCCATCTCACCTATCCACAGAGCAAAACTGGTCCGCAACTTAATATTCCAGAGCTTGATACAGTAATACCGCTCTTGCATGATTCCAAGGTTGCGTCATTGATGAATTTTGTCCCTGCAGGAATTCAAGTTGCAAGTGAGGGGTTGATCATGACTGAAACGGCTATTTAATGGCAACGAAGACGAGATCTCCAGCAGCCGTGATTAGTTCAGAAGCCGAGCTTAAATGAATACTATCTGACAATTCTTCCAGGTGCACCAAATCCCTTGTCAGCTGCAACCGCGAGGCCTATGTTCAATAAGACCAGGTTTGCTTGTCTTAGAATAAAAACGAGTTGTGACCGCGTCGCTGAAGCAGCTAGAGCAGGTGACGTCAGTGGTACTTTGTCTCCGAGAGCCCAGGTTTAATTCTCAGTCATACCTATCAAAATTTTGTCAAAATCGGAGTACCCCTTCGGATTTTACGCCCGAGGGGCACTTTAAATGTGCGGCTGACAGAGGAGAACACGTGCAGTAAAAGCTGCTGAATGATTGGTACACTAATTCTTGTAGCCCGAGGAACAAGTGAAGGGTGCTGGAGATGAGTTTTACATCTGACGACGTTATTGCGATCACAGTGACCTGGCTCTCACCAAATGACTCAATAACTTATTATCTGTTAGCCGGCTTCGTCAGGTATCCAATAGATCGTTCAAGATATCCATAAATAGGTGGAGTGCTCTTGCCCACAAGGTCTCACTACAGTCACCGGAAAACTCTGTTTACCATGTGCAAGCAAGTACTTCTTGGTTTTTGAGGGTGCATGGTAAAGTTGAATTAACTATTTGTGCTTATCGCAGCCTGTCCTCAATGTGAGAAGAGAACAAGAAGCTTAGTGATCTAATGAAACGAGCTGTGCCTTCTGCGCCAAGCTTTTGACGTGGGCGACCTGAACCTACTACATGCCGTGTGGGAGCTTACTATCAATAGGGCGGACAATTTGGAGGATAATTTAGTACAGTGGGTACAGGAAAACGCCCTAATGCAACCCGTCAACTTTCCAACAAGAAGTCGTGGCGAGAACATCCACTCTTCCTTAGATGTTTTAATCAGCAAGTATGGTTGCTTGGCAGCCGTAAATGTTGAGCCTCTTTTAGGTAAAAGCGATCCTTTCGTACTTACCTTCTCGATTTGTGTATCGATGCTCAGAGCTGCACCACAACTACCGCGGAAACTACGCTGGATTTATACCACGCTTCTGAGGGATAGAGTAGCACGCGTTAGGCGGGTTCTTGGACAAGAGGAATCAGCGCTGCAACAGAGATGGCATGTGATCAAAAGTGGCCTCACGCAGTTGCAAGAGGAGTTCGTTCCCTATGCAGGCATCATTCAGATGAGCCTCAGTGGTGGCACCGACGTATTGATCAAGTGTTGAAACGGCGGAATATCCACTGGAAACGGTTCTATGTGTCTAGTAGTTTCCGCAGGTGGCTTGAGTACAAAATCTTGAACATTTGGTTGTCAAACTACAGTGGCAGGCCAAGTACTCCTATGAGCTCAGGCTGGCCGAAAAAGCGAAAAAGAACCCAAGGCAGTATTACAGCTATGTCCAGTCTAAAGGCTCTTTAAGGGAAGTATTTGAAAACTTAATCACAGAAGATGGGCCACAAGCCACAGGAGACCTTGATAAGGCGCAAAACTTGCTGCGTGTTTTCCAGAGTTCATCGAGCAGACAATGAGTATTCGATACCGTTGTCGTCGCGTCGCGTAAGCGGATGCAAAATGGACGAAATCGTCATAACTGCTTCCGAGGTCTTCACTGTACTGAAGGACCTAAACCCATTCAAATCAGTTGCCCCAGATAATGTGCATCCCTGTATTGTTAAGCCGATAACCCACATACTCCAGATTCCTACTCTTGAGTTGTACGACAAGTCTCTTCGTGAGGGGAGAATACCACCGGATTAGAAGAAAGCAGTTTTAAGGGCGAACCATAAGGACATGCCTGACAAACCAATTTACTCATCTTATCTGGAGGTTTCCTCAGTATTGATTTCCACAAAACGATCAATCACTATCATTATATTCCGTATTTCACTTTGCATGATAAAACCCTCCTTTGACTCCTAATCATAGTAGGACCAATGTATAATCATTGCTTACCCATCTTACACCGTTCAGTTTTTCTTAACGTCAACTCTCTCTCTTACTCTATGTGTGCTACCCCAGTCAATTCTACGGTAGACACAGCGAGAGAATCCTCTGTCTACCCACGAGTGACAGCCGCACAGATGTGGCACAGCCTGACTATCTTGTCACCTTAAATCTCAACCGCGGTACCGGTGTATTTTGTGCTTTATAATCATGCTGCCCTCAGGCTGTCTTCTGAATACCCAACCTATAGTTGTGCGTTAAGCCACTCAGTTTGTGTCTTGGCTTGCTTTGAAGCGGTCCTTCGAGGTTTTGCCCAGCATTTCTCGTGCATATTTTGTTCTTGCGGACTCTGTTTGAGATTTATCATCCTTTGATAACTATTGTATCTTAATGGCACCTTAGTCAATAAGGACTTGAATTTTGACTTATTCCGGGGATCGTGGGTCAGTTTCCGCCTGTGAATTTGTTTCCAGTGGTCTGTGATCTATTCCAGGCCTTGTTGAATTTGACAAACGGTGACTGCGTGTTCTGCTCAAGGTTCCTAAGCACTTTGACGCCCAAAAGTGTTGGTACTAAATCTTCATCCAACTACAGTAGGCCTGCTAGTTTGACCACCGTTCTTCTCAAGTGTCTAGAAGAAATCATTAGGAATCGAATCTGGCTGCTTATATCTTGCTGTGTTTTCTCGATGAAATAAATCAATGTCTTGATAAAGGTATAACAGTAGAAGTAATTTGACTTCAGTAATGCTTTTGCTTCGGTTAATCAACGTTTATTGTGAGAAAACGACCTGCTTTGGACTCCATGCACTGTTGCTTCCTTGCTTGTCCGCATTTGTTTACGGTACGAACTTGCATGTCAAGGTTGGTGAGGTTACTTCGAGCACAAGCACTACTCACAGAGGAGTTCCACTTGGGTCATGACTTAGTCCGTTGCCATTACTCATGTTTATTAATGTCTTGGCCCCTGCACTCGAAGACCCTGCCTATATCTTCACTGACAAATTGTAGCTTGTTAGCAGGGAGACAACGCTTCGTTGTCTAGAGGTTTTGCTACCGTTCTTACTTGATCATACTTATGAGACATACCATATAACACCAGCAAATGTCACATACTAACTCCCCGTGATGAAGCGCTTACTGTGTATACATCGAATGAGTTTCTAACACAGCTATATTTCACCGAAGCACGCGATCAATGTGTCATCATGACGAGTGACTCCGCAGTCGGCGCAGTGCAGGATGCGGCTAGAAAGGCGTGACAGGAGATATTTCATCTCAGGAGGGTTTTGAGTTGTAACAAGCCGGAGGCCTTTCTCTCCTTGTTCAAAGCTGTGGTCAGACCACATCTGTAATAATGTGTTCAGGCCTGGGCACCTTACCTGCATTATGATATTATTTTTATTGAGAATGTGCGAAGATTGTTCACTCGAATGAATGGTCAGCGCTTAGCCAACTTAGGTTTGTTTTCAATGGGGCGACGCAGAATGAGTGGTGACTTCACAGAGATATTCAAAATCATGCAGGGACTCAGTGATCTCAGATATACTGATCTGTTTGTACCAGCTACACCACAAAACCTGCGGGCCATTACAAGAAATTGAAGCAGCAATGAACTACGCTAGAGTTAAGAGAGATGTGTTTCGCAAACCGGGTTTTGCCTAGTTGGAGTAGACTTGCTTCTGCTTTATTGGAATGTGAAATGGTATAGGAATTTTAAAGTAGCTTAGATAAAAGTCAGCCGGCCTGTTTCTTGAAATCCCATGAGAATTGGTAACTGCCTCATATGACATCATGATAGTGTTTTGGTTGTCCTGTACTTGTTTTACTTTTTCTTAATTATAGTCATGAACATTCTATCAAGTCGTAGTGTCGAGGTATCCTCTTCGCTTATTGACGCATAAACCGGGACGCTTGTTAAGCAGAAGCTTGTTTTGTCGCTTGTTGCGGTTCTTTATAAAACTCCTTTACCAAATACACGATATATATATATATTCATGCTGCGTGCATAATAACGCGAATTATAATACTCTTGGTTATCTGATGATAACTAGACACAGCAAGGTGTTCTCGGGTACAGTGGCAATGCTGACCCGCTATGGCATATGCGATTTTAGGATTGTTTTTTTAACCTTAAACCACTGATACCAGTACGGCCACTACCAGTATAGCTAGGCTTAAGCTAATAAAAGCCCTGAGATAAATGCCACATGAGTACGGTTTGAGAGGTTAATTATTGTTCCGTGATCAGAAGCTATTTAACCAAAGAAAAACATTTTCAGCTGCGGGGAAACACACGCATAGACATGATCCGTACATTAATTATTAAAAGAACACAAAAAGACACCAGATAAACCTTATGAAGAGATTTTTCCTGCAGACGATTCTACTACTTGCTTACTTCGGGCATGCTTTTCCTAAACACAACTGATTGCCTGGTGGCAAAGGTTTGTGATATTCAACAGAATAATAAAATAATATTCTGGTGGTGTAACAGTAACAACATTGTTATCTTTTCACTCAAAGTTATATTGATTTGCACAAAGGACATGAACTGCTGCTTAAGCTTGATGTTTTGGAAAGCGTGTTATCTTTACATGTATGCTGCATAATATTTAACCATATATATTATCTGAGGTTAGGAATTAACAATTTAATTCAACCATCCACCCCAGCGTTATCAGCAGGTCAGTAGTAATTATTTAATGAAATTATAGACATTAATGTATATATTCAACGCTTGATTCCTAGCAATTAACATTGATTGCTACATAATGTTGTCAGACCACCTAACGAATGACAACATACATTTTGTCGTCTCCAACGTGGACTTAGATAGCACCTAATTCTCAAAGACACAAAACCTTATGAAGACTAATGATTAGTAAAATATCCAACTGTTGCTTGCTGAAAAATGGATATAGCGCAGGTGTAACTCTGGTAATACTTGTAGGTCTTTCCAAATAAGCACACTGTATTTCACAACACAAACACAAAATTCATGAACATAAATAAGGTATTAATTTCTTTTAAGCAAATTATAAAAATTAACCTGTAGGGTCGCATACATGATTACAGCCGCATGGCAAGAAAAACTTGCGATTTAAATCAATTAATGTAAACCGTATCCCTGTGTTGGACATAACTGATGATAGCAAAATGAAACTAAAAAGTACACTTATTGAAAAAGCCCCATTGTTTGAAATTTTGTTTTATTTTAGTGGGAGAAGACTAATGGGTTCATAATGAAATCATGATCCATATATCTACTCATAATTTAGTTAGGATACTTCGATCAACCATGAAGAATGATATATGGAGGTGAAACCCTTATACCTCTTGAAATGAAAATTGGAGTTGAACTTTCTGTGGTTGAACACTGTGATAAATAAATGTGTGAATAGATAGAGGGACACGCAACATATTGTAGCATTTGTGCCACTACAAGTTCCTTCACTAATCGCGCTCCATGTAAGGGGGGCAAGCAAACAAGCGTATTATGCATTTCCTACTCTTACTCTACTAAACAACATCTATTTACATGATTTGGTGGACCAGTTGCACTTATATACATCAGTTTTCACGGTTTGGACTTTTGCCTGCGCTACATTTACACAGGGCCACAATCGTTGCCAAGGGCCGTTATTCGGTCGATCGGAAAGCCAATTACTTTTTCAAGGTAAATGCCACTAATTGCAGATATGGGTCGCGTGTGTTGTCTGTACAAATGTTTATAGCATTAAACCTTTTCATGATAACATTTGCCCGACTGACTGACAGGTGGCTGTCTGACTGGAGCTAAAAGAGACCAACATTGCTCAACCGGTATTGAAAGTATTCTTGATCGCTCTGCTTAGTGTCACGCGTGCAAACCTACACCAGACTTAAAGCTAACTAACCGATCCATCCACGAGTGCAATATTAGTGCATCCTCAACAAAGAAGATTTGCTTCCGTTGTATTGCTAATAGGAGAATTTCGCACGTGGTGGAAACGTTGACTAATGCCGCAAATGCCATTCAGTTCATGTTATGGTTTTTTGTACGCAAGTTGCAAGTAATACCTTCCTTAAAACTTGCTGATATCTAACGCTAAACCTATAGTTCTTTGAATGCATTTTTTTAAAAATTATTACTAGATATTCATGTATTATCCTGCTCAAGTAGGTCTTTGAGATTACACATACCCAAACCTCTTATGCCGTTTACTTCTAAACACATTTGGAAATTTAGTTACTTACATTGGGAACTGGAATTTCCAAACGGGAACTGGTCTTGTTATTTGAAAATCATTATACAACGGTCCATTTTGTGATCTGTTTGTTCTTTTTAGTGTTACATGGGTATCCTGTTTTAGCTACATCACGTGCACACATGACAATTGTCAGAGATTCATAAATATTTGCCGTCGTATCGAAAGTGCTGCTCAAGTACAATGCAGTTTTACAAGTCATAACTCTTTCAGTCTATTTGTCGACACTTGAATATTCGTTGCCAAAACAAGTATTTTTAATTGGATACATTTAAGTTCCTAACTTTTTCCCCCAATCAGCTTACTATTTTTGATTCGTCTATATTATTAACAACTGCAAATCTGGAGAAAGCCTAATCTGGTGCACAGAGTCTACTTTCGATTTTGTTTCTGGAGGCTGACCCACTCAAATTTTCGTAGGTTTTATTAAAGCCTTTGTCATAATTAACTATAAGGCAGCATGTTTTTCTTTAAACATTCAATAATATTTATATAACTTTAGCTTAACTCACTTACTGTGGAACACGAATAAACCTATTTTTCCTTGGGTAGCCTCGTTGGAAGAAACAGTGCATACATTTCCAGAGCTTTGTGCCCTCAGCCGCAAAAGAACACTGATCCATATGTTGGCCCACCGTGCACAAAAGATCTGTAGCAAAGACACGATTGCAGATGAAGTAGAACGGATCAATTGCACACCACTTGGGCATGGTTATGTAGAACGCTTTATACACACGCATATGAGGTCTAAAGACCCAAAATCAACATTTGAAACGGCTAAGAAAAACAGCTGTCCCTTACATTCTTCTTTAACGGTGGCAAAATGTCTGACGTCTGTACGAGAAAATAGATGCAAGCTAGCAGGAATACCTTCAAGGCAGCAGAAGTCAATGTGATATATATGAGTGCGTCGTTGGTTTTCCCTAGGTTCAAACACAAATTGCCTGATCGCTTCCAATGAAATGTAACCTATCGATTCAACTGTTCCTGTGGAGCTAGGTAGATTGGACGCACGACCAGGCGCATCGAAAACCGCATCAAGAAGTATCTACCGAATTCGCTCCCGAACGGCAGACAGATCTAATCTAAGTGCAAGTACTAACCACCTGATTGCCATTGGGCACATCCGTGACAAAAGTAGAGCCTTTAAAATCCTGTATAAGGTACCGTCACACTTGACCCATCAGTTAGCAACACGACTGCTTTCTAATGCTGAGCAGTAATCATAAGATTGATGAAGTCTTATCTCTGCATCAAGAAAAGCTTATTCACGCATTAAAAATTACATGGCCAGTAACTACACGAGAGGTTTTCTGTGGCCCATCAATCCCACCTGCTGCCAATCACCTTATCATCTGACGCTTATCAAATTTTATATAATCAGTGGTGCATCAATATAATGTCCCACAAACCTGCTTGTTCATAATTATATTTCTGTACTAGGCCTGATGAGGAAGAAATTAAAAGAAAATTGTTTGCCGTAAACGGTCAGCTTATGTTTCGTGTCGGGTTTGACAATCAAATGGACATTCTGTAAGAAACTATATAATTTTGTGTCCGAAAATGCAGCTCCCCATCCACAGCACAGTTAACTTAACATAACACTTTCATTCTGCACTGGCAATCAATACATATTAGGAATTCGCGTCTAATGAACATGTTCTTCTTTGACCAGCTCAACATGTAGCACATCAGATCTAGATGCTTGGATTGGGAAATATTCGTCGGCAACATATTGTTGGCTTATAAATGCGTCTTTGAGCATGCAGTAAAGTAATGTTATAAAAACTGAGATTTTATTATTTTTTGAAAAATGATTTCTTATCATCAACGCAGGAAAGACCGTATGACCTGTAGATCATAGCAGGAAGTGTCATGCTGTGCTTAGCAGATATAATTTTTAGTAATTTTTCACATACGAAGTTTAGATGTTTACCTCTCCGATGTACTAACCTGGGCTACATAAGATCTCTCAATACCTGCTTAAATATTGTGAGGTGTGCATCGATACGTTAAATTAGTCCAATAGCATATAACGACATCTGGAAGGCGATAGCAACACAAGCATATCTTTAACTCCGATCGTTGTTGCTCTTATTAAAACTGCATTTGTGCCTACGGATTTTAAGTTTCTGAATGGTAATAAAGGTAAAGTAATTTGGAAGATTCCATCAAATTTTTCAAAACCTTACGCGATAATGCATGAAATCCGCCCCTCATCGAATGTGCTCACAAGGCCAAGAACACCTTTAGACGAACTATGAAGATTAACCTTAGAATTAAACGAAGTCACCCTGCTGACTGGCAATCTGACAAAGCGCAAGTCAAACAAATACAGTACATTCCCATGTGCTAACCTTTTGGTCGCAGTACTTTTATGCAACTAAGAAAGCAGCTGTTATGCTGTTACAAGAACTTTGAACCTATTCTGATGTAGACGGCGGTGCTATTTAAATATTTCTCATGATGTCTGATCATTCTGCGGAGCCCCAGTTTCGTGGCGGATGCTTTTAACAATGTTGCAGCAAATCTGCAACTGCACATTCCACATACCCCAAACCACCATAAGTTAGAAGTTCATCGATCTTAAAGCAAACTTCCTAAGTGAATCCCAATCTTTCTTGCCGGAAGCATTTACAAAACTCTTGACCCCTCCCCGTTAAATGTAAAGCAATTTCCTGACCATGCTGACCATGCTGAGACTACATTTTTATCTGAGGCATTGTTGGATACCTTAGAATAAATGATACAATATCATTTTGGACACGGCTTGGTAGATTACGTTGCTTATTGGACTAAAGAAGACGTGCAGCAGAACATCACTTACACAAGTAATGGGTGGCCGTTACACTACAAAAATTGGCTTTCTTGAGGAGCTCAAACTTTAAAGTTTAACTCGTGTCCTGCCATATACATAAAAGTCAAATACGTCAAACTGTATAAACGTCCCATAAGGACAAGCAAAAGAGGCGACTGCTCCGCTGAAAATATCGAAACAACATAGTCTACTTGTTTAATAGACACTTCAGTCGTCAACGACGCAGAACAAGCGATATATTGCGAATGTCTTCTATACCTTATCGGAATCAAGCCAATCCATAACGGATTCAAGCTCCTCCTTAAGAATATTCAACCCAATTCATAACCACATCAAGTTGAGTCCATCGTCTTGACCAATTGCAAATCAGTACAAGAGTACTCAGAACGTCTGCATCGGTTGATGCAGCGCTCAGCCCAAAAATCACGTGATGCACAGTGGACGTGAAAACAGCACGTGAGCACATTCA
>OX104067.1:93932556-93993811 GCA_944474145.2 Dicrocoelium dendriticum
AATACTGCGGAACAACCTCCTTGCGGAAAATATAATTAAAACCTGACTACACTTGTTCAACTAGCTGCCAACAGGACTACGTGTAAAGACGTTGGACACCAGGCCACAAAGCAAGTAGATATCGCTGAAAATGCATGTAGCACAGAACCGGGGTACGGTCAAGGAACGCCGTCAGCTAAAGGATATCTTGATTTGCAACCAAATATTAACGCCAAGGCCACTACGAGCTAGCTTCGAACTGCCTCTTGGCGAGTGATTACGGTTCAAATATGATATACATATATATATATATAATGCTCATAATCTGTGTAAAAATATGGTGCCAGCGGGACCATAGCGGAAAAGGAAAACAGGGTTAGATTAAAAAATAAAGAAAACAAATATGCTCTGTCCGTTTTTCCAATCACAGCTTTGAGTTTTTGAGAAAATTTATAGGGATAGGAAAGGTAAACCAAAGCAACAAGCGGAGATCTACGTACGAAACTAACTTCACTTTCGTGCCATGACTTCTAAAGTTTCCAACCAATGGCACTCAGCATCTTGGGACCCAATCCGTGGAGTCTGGAGGAATCAGCTAGGGTCAGCAGTTTTGTCACCTTTTTCTTCCTGCAAATCAACGACCGACGTCTTCTCACACAAGGGTTCACAAAACCGGCTAAAAAGAAGATGGGACTACATATATACTGCTATCATCCGAGGTCCTCACCTGCATGTGTATTAAATCTCAGTGTCTTCTCAGTAATTTAACCGAGCATGGTACTCGTCACTCATCCACGCTTGGGATATCGTTATGATAAATGAAATGGATGATCAATAATGCGACCAATAATGCCTAAGCCTCACCCAGTATGACTCTCCAAAGAAAAGAAAACCCGGAAGTGAAGGTAACGTGTGTTTGTGTTAATGATGTGACCTGCATATTAATATCATCGACGATCCACATACATAATTCTTCAATTTTCTCTGATACCACCCGCAACTGAAACGTCATGATGTTTAATTGCTTGCAATCATCTACTGCCCTCTATTCTCCAATTTGGAAAGGGATCACTAATTGACTCCGCTTTAAAGCAAATACTAGCACGGTTAAACGGTCACAGCCAGTTAGTGGGGACTTATACCACCACGCAATCGAAATCTCAGCCTTGCTCTGCTGACTTGTAGGAAGTAATCACCGATTTACCGCGATACAACCACGTCAACGTAACCACGAGATTTAGCGCTTGCAATGTACTCCCTTATAATTTGTGTTTACCAAGAAGGAAATAATCATTTATGAGGGAATCAAAAACGCACCGATTAGCAGTAGTGATCACGTTGCGCCGCTATTCCTCTACATCCGTTACGCAGAACAGTCTGTTAATGAACATCGAAACCTGCGTGACATACTAGGTACGGTTGCTTTGGTTTTCTGTGTAGTATCATTTTGTTTCCGCCTATTCAATGTAAGGAATATGAATTGCTTAGTTGTGGTCACGGATGCAAGCCTCCGCACGACCTCATCAATATCCAGGACGCTGAAGAGTAGGACAAGAAAAAATTTGTACATGAATATTTGTAACATAATTAACTTCCAAAAAGCAGCTGCATTAACCATCTGAGCTATTCTAGTAGGGCTTATATACTTACCTACAAAGCTGAGCTTCCAACAGATTCAGTACTGTATGCATATTTAAAATAGGATGAATATACATGCCTGAACTAATCTGGAATGAAATTAACATCAAGTTATTAGTGAGTGTGATATTAGTGCCCTGATCATTAAACGCAGCTAAATGTATATGTTATAAAGTACGGTAGCAAGATTTATGAAAATAATTGGCGCTTCTTTCAATAATTTTTTCACCTTTCGTGTGACATTCTTGTTCCTCCCACTGCGCACTTTACTAAAAATACAAGGAATGGATAAAATTTAGTTCTCCGGAGCACATTATACCTTCTAATTGACATACATCAATAACAAATAAAGCATTAGAAACTTCAGGGAATAACACAGTCCTGATCACATTGCTATAATCCAACGTTTTTCGTTCGTGAGCTGCACTTCTTAGTCTTCATCAGGGAGTATGTGTGTTACATCAGTACAAAAGATAAATATAAATCGAAACAATGGTAACTGTTCTACAACAAATCTTAAAAAAAACTTCATTTATGCAACCACAAATGATCCATACTTTGTTGTTGTAAAATACATATTCTGCTTGTAACAAATAGGGTGTCATACGATGTGTTAACTTGAACCACATACAGAAGTTGCAAACTTGTTAATGACTACGTAAATAATATGATATGCTATTATGCAGCCTGATCTGCTATCAAACATATTCGCGTGCAGGTACATGACTGTATATATCAATATAGCATCATTCATTGACAATGTCTGTAGTTAACTAAAGAATATACTATGAACTGAAACATTTATTTGTATGAATCATGCATGATTGAGTATGGATAATTGTTCGCAGAAACCGATGCAATTGTTTAGCTACAATATATGTGTTAATGTATCATGTATGCTTCTGGAATAGTTTAACTTGGATTAATTTAAGCTCCTGCAACTGGCAAAAATTATTCGTAAGATTGTAAAAGTTTGAAATGTATGTTTTAACACAGTTTAATAATCTTCTAATTGCCAAACTTTATATACGTCATTTTAGGTCCACATTGGGCCTACCAAGTTATCATCTCACTCAACACTTTGAGAAGGGACAAATACGTTAACGAAGTAGAGTGGAACTGTTTTGTCTGCATTTTCTATTCCTCTGAATCTCATTAGATTAAATGGTAGCTTCAAAATGAATAACTCAATTATACTGAAAAGACACCGCCGACTGCACGATACGTACTTAGTGAGTTTTTGCTGGTACGTAGTTTTTCGATTTTTCCTTCTTCCCTGCTTTTTTGCCAGTGGACACTACGTCTACCACTGTGATAATTAATGCAGTAGGAACTACGACCACCTTGATCTCTGCATATTGATTTTTCTTAGAAACTTTAATCACTTTTCAACGATTACTTTAATTTTTAATTTGTTAGTTGAAATAAAATGCAAACATTATTTTGAATCAAATGTCCTCTTAAGTATAGTTATAGATATAGGTTAATTCTTGAAGCGGTATTAAATATATCAAAGGACATGAAAATAAGTGTCCTCATTACATATTTCACACTGTTGCCTATTAATAACTGATATGTAGACATAAAGATATCAGCGTTTTCTTCCAAGAACAGCAAATAAATAGGTTGTGCGTTATAAAGTTAACCGTAAAATCCATGCCCAATTTTGTAACAACAGCTCGAACGTATTAGAAAAGCATGATTTCGATTAACATTTGACCACAGCTACACCTTTCGTGTGATATTGGATCCCGGAAACACATGTTAGTAAGGGCTTGACAACTAATTATCCTCTCATGTAGTCAAGGGAAATTTCGGTGTCAGTGTTCGAAAAATTCGATAAAACACATTGCCGATATTAAATATCGGGAATGCTGGCCAGTATATTTGAAGTATATTAAATGCAGCAGCACAAAGACTTCAGGTCTTGTAGCTTCCATCCGTTAAGTATTAATCATAACGTTTATATAAAATATTGCCAAAATCATGTAAGACTTATATATATATATATATATATTTATCTGCTGTTGGCGCGGATAACATTTTCTACCCGGATTGTTTAACCAACAAGGTATTGCAAAATACGCAAACATTTTCCACTAACTATCCGCTCAAAATCCTAATTGTCTTGTTGGAGAGGCGAGTAATTCATTGTGAGATCTAAGCAATTAACTTATTGTAACAATAAATTTTAAATCTTGATAGAATACCTCACTCAAAATATTAGCTCAAGAATACGCGCTTATTATTACCATGTAATACTTGGTATTGACACATCAGGGCGTAAATCTCTCAGTGCTACCATAAACCGCTTGATCCTCAGATGGTTAATGAAATTAACACAGCGGTGCTGGATTGCCACTATCACAGAGGCAAATATCTCATAATATTTTGATTTCGAAAGCTCCTTAACACCATAAACGAGCACGTCGTCGCAAGAAAAAATGGTGTGTTAGGACGCTATTACTTTAGCAATCAGATGAAGGACTGAAGAGATAGGTATGTTGCCTAGAGTGGATGGGAAACAATTTACAAGTAGTAAAGGATTGTTACTAAAGGCAACATTAATGTGCTTAAAGAGGAGAGCTATTATTAACATACATTACATTAATTTCCCACACTTAACCATGAGATGATATTAAAGGTGAGTTGCTTTCCCTTTAACTATGCGACTGACCTCGAGTGACCCAAAACATTTGCTATCATCTTTCTCTTATAAAGATTCACCTCATCATCCTCCTCTGCAGTAGATAAGGCACGCTACTATTCCTTGGCATATTCATATATTATAAGCTGCTAATAATGGACCTAGCAACAGTTAAGAAACAACCATTTTGCCAAACATTAATATAATCAAAATGCTGAAATGGAAAAATAGCCTAACTAGTAGATTCCGGTTTGACCATTAACAAGTAAAAAACAGCAAAGTAATCTCTTTAATACAAAAGATAAACTTGACAAATTGTGATCATCAGTTGTGTCCTAAAATTCTGTTGCCCTAATATGTTAAATTCTACGTAGGACAAGTCGTAAAAGTATCTCAAACCAGGCTAAATAATCATAACCAATTCAATCGGTGCCTTCATCTGAATCCATTGTTGTTGGTGTATATGGATATTAAATATTGCAGATTCCACTTGGATCAACTCGAAATTTTTGAAAATGTTTTAACCTGACGAAGGAACCTAGCATTCATAGCATTATTCAGCCAATATGCTCCCGGATCTGGAAATTTCTCGGTGGATAATGCAAACCAATCGTTTACAGCCATCTTCATGATGTCGCTTAACCTACTAACGAAACCTTTGATATTTAATAGGTCAACTCTAAGAAAAATAACAACCTCCAAACCATGGGTTACTGACATTTTCATCCATTTCGAATTTCAACTTTGGTTTTTCAATGTCTATTTCAATATTTGCCTTTGTCAATATAAATTGTTACATGAGACTTACAGTGCTTGAAGGTACCTGCGTGATTTACCCTTAACTCACACATCTCGTTTTACGGAACCTCGTAAATAACTCACTGCAGAAAATGTACACTCAACTACCCGTTGTGGCAGCCTCCTTCAATTTCCAACGCCGTGCTTTCACTCAGCATATTAATAGTTGCTTCTTATCGGTGTACATATCCTGTTCATTATTCAATTCAGCGAAAAGTGCGCGCGATTCTAATAGTTTTATCTCAATAAAATATTTCGTCTATATGGATTTGCTTTTTAACTATAAATATATGTGTGTACTCGTTTATTTGTAAGGTTCCATTATAATTTTATAGCTTGCAGTATGTATGTAGTGCCTAGCGATATCAGAATAAGATTGCTTTATGAGTCAAATGTGACCTTCTTGTTTGGGATAAATCATGGAACTGGGCATCCGCATTTGATAACTCGTGCCATCGAGATGCCAATGGGATGAGAAAGTCGTTCGAGAGCAATGAAGGCATCCCTTTTTATGCCTACAAGTTTTAAAGCTTAAGATGTGTGCGTGCATAACGAGCTGCCTTCAGAAACTAGATACCGTACTAATTTCAGGTGAGAGGTGATCAACTATTCTTGAATGCTTATTTATTGGTGTTTCAATTAGCAATAATGCTGAAATAAATAAGGTAAATACCTGAGTCCCACCATGTTTCACAATGCTCGACAGCACGTATTGTGCCATCAAAAACAGTAATTTATATAATGATCGCAATTGTCAACATGAACAAAGAGTAGGAGTGGGATAACTGTTCTAGCATCAATCAAATGATTCCTAAGTGAATGTAGTAAGTAAGGGTTGATATTCCTGAAAATTACATTAAGCAAACATATTTACAAGGTTAGTAAAAGCCTTAGTAAAGAAAGTTAAAATGATCTAAGCTGCTTTGGCAAATTTGTTCGATATTTAAATCGATGGGTCTTGGTGGCTTTTGTTCGTATCGTCGCTGGAAGATGATTCTTTCCAGCTTAACCTGACAGAGAACAGTGACATAGAGTTTAACGCTAGGTTTACGGAACAATCACATATTTTGATTTATGTGTAATGTAAACTGTTTCCAAGGTTTTATTGGAAGTCATGTGCACCGGTATCCAAGATTTATAAACGCCACACTTAAATGTTTGAGCTCAAACGACCAGGACCATTTACCCGTCAATTAATAAAGCGTTTGCAGGTTTGCACTGTTGAATTAGTGGGATACTAATAGTTGGGAATCTCTGACAAGTGTATGCTTACTATTTTTATGCTGTTTACTCAGAGTTAGAAAGACCAAAACGCATAGTTCATAGCCACAACTACCAGTGATTTGGTGCATTCCACAAAGACCTACTAAATGCGTACAGGCATCTAACAAATTCTAGTGATTATATAAGCTACTAAAGCGGAGTAAGCAAGTTGAAGATTGCAGTAAATTGCCTTGTTGAGCCAACATAATTTGGTGTTGTCAGGTTAAATTCTGGTTTCAAGTTGAATGTTTTAAAAACTAGTAATTTAAACCAAAGCTTAATCTCTTCCATTTATCGCAAGCACAAACCGGATTTATCAAAATCAGGGATGTGGCTTATCACTTACCTTAGTTTTGTTTTAATTTCACTGAGGTATGAAACATATCTCTGTTACATGTTACCCGGAACTTTTATGAACCTTCAATAGACACCCAACCTCTCTCTTTAGATGTAGTTAGTCTCTCCGTTCATGGAAGAGCTGTTAATCAATCATTTCAACTTCATAGATAATTCGTAACAGTGCGCCTTACTATAGTCGTCTTGAATCATAGGATTGCGCGAGCATATTATACGGTCCGGTAGATAAGGAGAAACACGCTCACAAAACTAAATTCACCAGCCTAGTCAATATCGTTAAAAAGTCTCCTTGAATAACGTGTTGAGAATACTTGGCATAATTTAAAGATTTCTACTTCTTTGACTAGTGCAATAGAAAAAGTTTTGTGTTCTTGTTGTTTTGGAACACTGAACAGATGTACGGTACATACAAAATTTCCAAATGCGTCTTCTAGGTATCTGTTCTATTTTTCGGCACACTGATTCACTATTCGTGACAAAATTAAGTCGCTCTTGCAAACCGCTTTAAGTCAGTGTGCTTCAATTATAATGCTGGTTTTAAACAATAGTCCGTTGTAGTGTGAATGATGATGTGTATTAGACAATGTTTTCCCTGCGGAAGCAAGAGCAACGGCATAGCTAATGCATGTTTGATTGCTAGTAAATAATCGAGTAACTGCTTCAGCCCCATGCAAAATGTGGCCTGGTTTCCAGAAGCAATGTGGGATTTCCGGCTGAATTTGCCACATCTTTGTTAATGGAATAGTTGTATGAACCACGGAACCCCGTTGCGTGCGAATGACAATCTTGTCCTAACTATGATCGGAATTATCATCCTCTTCACAAACCTCGCCTCATGGGAACAATCATTGAACAAGGCTTTCAGAAAACTGAAAGTGTGAGAGTAGTTAATCGAAAAAGTTATTCTTAGATACAGAATAAAAAACGCAATCCGGAGAATAGGCGTTTTTATATACTTCGAGCAACAGCTATAGCAATTGCTTTGACAGTGTTGCTTGAAATTAAGAAACAAACGTTCACTCGAGGTTTGTCCGGAATGAATGAGATGCGTCCTCACCACAGATCCACTGAGACTTCCTGAGAATGGAAGAGGCAACCACCAAACACCGACTAAATCAGGTTGCAAGTAGAGGTGACTTCAAAAATGCGTGCCACAAAAATATTGAGTTAGCAGTTGTGAGCAGTTAACTAAACGGTGTAGCAGAAAATCAATTAACAAAATTTGATAACTTATCGCTTCATTTAACTATGTGAATCGCTCTCCATTTTAGGAATAGCCCGCCCTATATGACGTACAGCTTCTTTCAGTCTATAGTGGCTTCCCCTAGCTTTATTTCGTAGGTATTTCGGGTATAACTAGGCTGGCCCGTGATAATCACATTATGAGTTTTTGTCCATCTTTATGTCATTACTTTTAAAAGCAATTTAAGAACAGCTGCTGTCCACTATTTTTAATGGCGTAAATCCGATCATTCCCGGTATTGTCAGCACAAAGTATCATGGTGCAGTTTAGTTTTGTACAGCTAAAGCATATAAAGAGGACACTTTTACGTTAAGGCACAGATAACGCCTTTCGTGTGATCCTTGTCAGAACAGAAATTTAAGCAATTGTATTTCAAAAA
The DNA here is from genome assembly GCA_944474145.2 of Dicrocoelium dendriticum. Lineage (NCBI taxonomy): Eukaryota > Metazoa > Platyhelminthes > Trematoda > Plagiorchiida > Dicrocoeliidae > Dicrocoelium > Dicrocoelium dendriticum. The sequence goes on from OX104067.1 coordinate 93,940,861, forward strand.
CGAGAGAACATATATAATTTTTCACACCCATAAAATCAAGCAATTACCAGTCATGCGAGCAATGGTTGAAAGTCGTTTAAGTGATAGTGCATGATCTAGTGACCAAATAACCGACAGCTTGAATTGATCCGGGAAGTGTTTTTGCAAATTTTCAATATATACAGCTTTGACACCATCCAAAGCTATTGCGTTCCTTGTTTTATTAATACACTGGATCGTTTTTATAGGATTGAAATTTCTCCATTCCATTAATCACCGTCGTTTTATACTTGCGTTTGATAATCTACGCGGAGCAAGAACAAGTTGACATGTTTACGGAGGTTTGAATAGAGTGAAGACGTCTTAAAGACAGGTTTGTAATTTGACCATTGACTAAAAAGTTGGACAATGAACACCGAGGATTACGTCACCCGCATACTACAGACAATTAACATCTTTAAGGACGAATGTTTTATCATCGTAGGCGGAATAATGTTTGAGGATTATAGGGAAAAACTTGTAGTTAGCAGCAAAGCGTTCGTGGTATAAAAACGCATGGAATGGGTAACTTTCACAAATTAAACCCACACTACAAATCCACAGTAAAATAAACCTAAGAATATAGCGGATGGCGCGAGAGCAGTTATTAGGTCACTTGAAATTTGAGTTCTCTTTATTTTTGTTACGAAAGCTCACAATGAATAATTCGTGCACACTAATCTGATGGCAGTCAAACTTATTGCATTAGACATGCAGTACTTTCATGCTGCACGTCTATTATACTGCGAAGTATTCATTACGACTAAATTTTCAGCTAGCACTAGGTCATCTAATCCGACTTTACCCTAAATATTTCGTTTCCTTCAACCGGTTAATCTCCAGTTACTCATGCGAATAGACCGATTTCCTAGAAGAGCAAACACTAAGCTTTGGTAACTACCGCGGCAACGTTTTTGGAGAGGTTATGTTAGCGGGTCAATAAGATACACCAGTTATTACTTCGCAAAGTCCGGTGTCCTAGTGATGTTAGCCTAATGTTTAGAGTGACCACAATGATTCAAGATCCATGAGAATATTACCAGCTCGATGGCTATGATATGTCCGTCAATCGCTAAAGCATTTGATCACGACCGCTCATGATGTTACCGCAAGGCAACTAATGTTTCTGAGCGCACTTTATGATTGCACTTAACTCTAGAGTAGGGAAATGCAGTTTGCTTACAGAGTAGCAAGCAAGACCTGAACCAGGACATGGGAAGCTTGATAACCGACCACTATTAATAGAACTGAAGAACCAACCACTGGATTATCATAGAAACGCCAAAGAGAATATTGTTAAACTCTTTTTATTCAGCCGTTTCGCATTATCCAAACCACTGCCGGAGTACAGTGCTGTAAATAACAACGGAAGCGCAGACAACATTGTACATATTCGTAAGTTATTTTCAATTTATCAAAGAAATTTGGAGATCACATTCGTCCGATAAAAAGCTGCTTCATCACACATTACTAGCATCAGCCCGCGCAAAAGGATTAGTACGGTCCTTCTCATGTATCTTTTGTTGCAGAATTAGAAAACGTAGGGCAAAATTACGAAATCTATCCTTGCTGAAACGGTAGTGTATCACGGCTTAAAACGTGCGTATCATGCTAGGAAACCGAACAGGAAGGGGAACAACCAGAAAAAGCATTCTCGGAGGAGCATAAGCTCAAAGTTTATATGGTTATTATCGTTTACTAAGTGATATGCATACAGATGTCTACCACAAGTAAGTGCAACAGAGCTTAAAGACGCACCATTCTTAAGGTTACAATGACTTAATATACAGAGCGAACAAGTTTTAAATAGGAAGAATTTTATAACGTTCACTCATTTTGGCCGAAAATAACGAGTTGAGATGACGTATTAAAGATCGACGTTTTGTAATTGGACAATTTGTTGCCTTTTATATATGTAGAAAATTTAGGCTAGCAGACCAACGGGATCATTTCTTGAATAATAAGCAAACGACAGTGACCGTCGCGGCTGGGGATTCACAGATCAGGTAACAGATTATATTTTTTCCTGAAAGCAGTGATACTATGCCTTGTAAAAGCTAAAGGCCGTCAACCCGAGTTGATGTAAATTTCCCTCGGTTGCATGATCGCTCTTCGTTGTGAAGAGTTGAGTTCCTCAGGATTAGTATAGTATCACAGCTTCCAAAGCTGTGCAACGTATTTCACGTTAGGGGTTGTATGTTGATTTTAATCAGTTAACGGAAAAGTTAATGTGTAACATTGCCAGAGGACATTTTTGGTATATAGGTGTGCGGTTTTCAAAATATACAACAGAAAAGCTGTTTTACGGCAGACAAGAAACAGCACATCAAATTCGAGTTAATGTTTTGTTCTTGTAATAAACATGCGGACCAGTATAAAATTACCCGAACTCGATATATAAGTTCATTGAATGACAATTCATAAGGGCAACACCAGCTTTGCTGGGTTTTCTTGTTATCCCTGGTTAGTGATCAAGCGCCTCATGTTTGTGTCTTCGGCAAACACAAAAATCTGCAAATAGTAAACATGCAAGGCAATTATTGAGGGCAAAGGCTAAGCGCTACTATTGAAAAACTTGGCATTTGTCATTTATTTGATTACAAACATTGATCAGAATTACAAAATTTTCCGCCGTTCACATAAAGGATATTTTACCTACCCAAGGACAAGCCACAACTTTTCAGTTGAATTGGCAAACCTTGCGGGAGAATGCGATGATCGATTGTCCTTGAACTTTGGAGGGTGCATGTAGAAGATTTCACCACTCTCAGATTTTTCATCGAAATTACCGCTTGCTTTCCGTAGTTGCGTATTATAAGACTGATGTTGAAGGAAACAGTACTGCTTCCGCATAAGTATATGATGATATTCTATACCGTCAGCCACAAGGTCAGCGATCATTGCCGTCATCACTTCTGAGGGCAAGGAGAGTGGACAACCGGGTTATAATTACCGTGAAACATTAAAACGAATTAAAGAGTAATGGCTTGGCAACTACCGTTACGTGACCGAGGTGCATATTGTGAAATAAGACCAAAAACTGACCCGGCAATTAGGAGGTTCGTACTTTTAATTGACTCAGGAAGCATTACACATTAATATGGATGAGGGCTTCTACGTCGCTAGGTTAAAGAAAAGTTACAGAAGCACCTAGTTTGGTTAACATTATGTTGTCTTACCAGTGAAACCGACCATATCATGCTCCCAATAAACATGTGGTAAAAAGCTTGATATGTATATTTTGCGTCAAAGTAAAATATTCTTAATTCCGGCTTTGGAATCTTACTGAGGGGATACCCCACCACATTCTATTACAAGAAGGAAGCAAATGGTATTCTCTTAAGTTTTTTAAAACGCACTGCTCGCGGGATAGCAAGATATGAAGCGCATTCAGAGATGGTTTAAAAAGGTGTTTCGGTCTTTTCATAGAAGCAAATTATGTGCAAATCGTCGTCACAATCAAGAAATAATGGATGTAAAAGCAGAGTGTTGATATCGCTGTATTCCGTGGTAATGTATTTGATGGTAAAACGAATTTGGCCATGTTAGCATAAGTATCAATTTAGGAGCTTACTGAACCCTGGAGGAAAAGTTCCCGAATGTATCTATATACAAATATGTATATATATATATATATATATATTGTCGATGGCATTCTTTCCGTAAACCCTAGCCATGGGCGACAACAGGTCTACGGGTGATAAGCTCATGTCGCGATTGGCGTAGAGCTTGAGCGCCAGAAACTGTCTCCGACGGTTTGAGGGCACCTCCTGGTGTTCAGTTGTTTACTGCTGCCCGCCTCAAGCGGAGTAGCTCCTGGTCAAATTGATGCGAACCCTCCAAAACTCACCTGCGTCTGTCCGTGGTCGCAGGTATATCCTACTACGGTCGACAAATATATATGGCTGTGTGTGTCGGCTGTTAAGCAGATCCCAATCTGTCTCAGCACCCACATTCCCAAGCTGGATCTGCTCCCCACTGCATTGTGTGTCAGGCTATTAAGCAAAAGAATCCGGGTGGTGTCCCACAAGCAAACCTCCGAAGCCCAATCGCCATCTCGCGTGCGAGCGCACACCAATGCAATCGGCTGCCTGCGCGCAAACACGCAGAATCGGGTGCCGGCAAGTGGGTACACTACTGGACCGGAACTCGAGTGAGAGCAACGAGCGACGCACTGCAATTGTAGCGACGGAAATGACGCGCTACATAATCGATATTGCGGTGCTCAGTGAAACCCAGCTCTCTGAGCAAAGTAAGTTGCATGAAGCAGCTGTTAGTTATACATTACACTGCCTGGGCAACGCCGCCTCAGCACCAAGTGGTTATGGGGTCGGATTTGCAATATCCGATCGCATCCATGGCCAGCTCATGGGTGAATCACCAGCCATCAGCGCGCGACTGATGACTGTTCGCCCACGACTCAGAAGAGGTTAATTTGCCACCTTTATAAGCACATACGGTCCGACCATGTGTTATCCTGATGACACGCGTGATCAATTCTACACTCAGCTATCCTCCGTGATAAGGTCTGTGCCGAGGAGCGAACGACTATTTCTGCTGGTTGATTTCAACGCGCGCGTTGGGGTGATGCATCGGTGTGCGCAGATGTTATCGGTATGCATGGCATTGGTTCAGCGAATGCGAACGCTGACAGGCTGCTTTCAATTAGCGCCACTCAAGACCTGACGATCACGAACACTCGGTTTGCACTGAGTGCGAGTAATATGGCGACTTAGACGCACTCACGGAGTGGTCACGCTCACTTGCACGACAATTCATCGAACGTCAGCGTGATATGCGTGAACAGCGCATGACACGTCTTCTACGTGGAGCTGAGTGTGGCAGTGATCACAAGTTGGTGCGGACCAAACTGTACATATATTTTCGTAAATCTATGTATTGCACTCCCGCCGTGGATGTGCGTAAATTTAACATTATCTCCTTCGATATTGTGGAGAAACGTAATGAGCTGGGGAAGGTAATAGCTGCCCGCCTGTGTGATGTGGAATGCATAACCACAGTGGGTGACCTGTGGCACCAAATTAGCGACAACGTGACAGCCGCTGCCGAGGAGACTTTTGAGCGCGCAAACTGCAAGCGGCCTGATTGGTTTGATGACAATAATGTGACGATTGGCGCATTTGTGTCCGGAAAGAATGCAGCACTTGTTGCACATGTGGCGGACACCGTGACTTGGGGAAGAGAAGTCAGTTTGTCAGAAATCGACAGCGACCAACTTGCGAGCTTCGTTGTATTAAAAATGCATAGTGGACGGAGAAGACGAATTAGTAAGAATTCCACGCCGGACGTCGCCAACAAAAGCGATTCTCTGACTGTTTGAAGGCTGTGTATGGAACGAGGTTGGAGCCGCTGAGGCTTCTGATCGATGGTAGCTCAGGCGCTACCTGCGCACAGATTACAGACGAAATGCATATCTGGCAAAGACACTTTGACTGTGTCTTGGACAACCGTCCAGAGATCGACTGACATTAATGGAACGGTCTTAAGTAGTACGATGTGAAAGTGAACGTGGCAGACACGCCGACACTGAATGAGACACAGATAGCAATTGATCAGCTGCAAAACAGCAAGAGTGACGGTGCCGACGGGATCCTGCCTGTCGTATTGAAACACGACGGCCCCGCGTTGGTGACTGTGCTGCAAATGTGTGCAGCAAGTGTGGATTTTGGAGGAGGCGCCTCCTGAGCTGAAGGATGCCCTTGTGCCACCAGCATACAAGGGCAAATGGAGTAATGAATATTGCACGAATTATGGTAGCATCAAATTTCTGCGTTGTGTGGGCAACGTGATTGCCCGAATCCTGCTCAACCGCCTCGTCAGTCAGGTTGTGGGACCGAAAGTGGAGGAACAGCTATGTGGATTCCGTCCGGATCGCAGCAATATAGATATGGTCATCATCATCATCATACACGTTAGCTAGAGGTGGGGAGCACCTCAGCTACTGTGCGGCAATACATAGAAAAAAGGAGAAAAAATAATTCAACTGGGACAAGCCGGCTGAGCTACCGGTAACGGATGGGCATCGTTCCGGTAAGCTACCAGCCGGCTACTATGCATCAAAAAATTACTATGCAAAATTATATAAGGTTAAATGATGAGATTGTGGTTGGAGGGGGAGGCTAAGAGGGATGGGGTGGGTCAAAGAAACTCACAGCATGAACGCCACTGAGCTCCTAGCCATGTCAGCAAGTACGTCCAACCAAACGTGTTCATCGTCTTTCGGACGGCAACCATGGAGCCAAGACGCTCCAACTGAGGCAGGCTCAGAAATGAGGGCCTTCATTCCTCTGGACCTAGTCACCGCTTGGCTACCTTCCTCTTCTTCCATCTACACCCCCGGTGCGCAAACAACGCACGTCGCGGGAGTCGGTGGGCTGGCATGCGTAACACGTGGCCGAGCCACCTGAGCCTGGTGATATAGATATGGTGCTTGAAGCTCAACATTTGCAGCGGAAGTGAAGAGAACGACACCAGCAGTTGTACTCGCCTTTTGTTGATTTCTCTAAATCATTTGATACGGTGCACCGCAGGGCATTGTAACTGGTGTAGGGTAAGTTGCTTGGTCCGAGTAAGTTTGTAAATTTGATTGAATGTTAGACGTATGCGGCCGAAGGTGCAGCTAAGTGGAGAGACCTTGGATGAATTTGCCGTTGTCTCTGGTGTGAAGCAAGGTTGTGTCTTAGCTACTGCCCTGTTTAATATACATTTGCATTCCATGATGTCTTGTGCTTCTGATGCGGCTGGTGCTTACGGTGTTCGCTTAGAGCACAGTGTTTACGGTGGTTTGCTGAATATCCGTCGTTTTTGTGCGAGAACCAGAGTCTGTGACACAACTATCCGTATGCTGCTCTTTGCCGAATACTGTGCGTTGTTTTCACACAGCGCGGATGAGTTGCAGCACATGACTAGTGCTCTGGCTTCGACAGCGGCCAAATTCGGGCTCACCATAAACACAAGCAAAACTGCTTGTCTCTTTCAGCCTTCAACGGAGGTGCATTCTTCAGTATTGCCGCCAGTCAGCATTGGTGTTGATCTATTTGAAACCAAACCCGCTTCTGCTACTTTGGGAGTATAGTAGCGACTAACCAGCAGCTACACAGTGAGCTGCGTATCCGTGTCTCGAACTCAGCTGCTGCATTCAGGAAGCTAGTATACCGAATGTGGAACAACCATCTGCTTGCCATTGACACGAGCCTGATGGCGTACACACCCATGGTGCCCTCTGTTTTTCTATACGGCAGTAAAACGTGGACGATATACGGACAGGATGTGCGATATCTCCAGTGGTTCCATCAGGATTGTTTTCAACGTATTCTGCGCAAATGTGTGATTGCGACAGAGTTGGGGACACCGAAGTGTTGCGTCGAAGTGGAATGTATGCAGTAGACTGCATACTGCATACTGAGATACCTGAGTTTGACTCTGTCATGCGAGCCTTATAGATTCGACGCGGATACCGAAACAACTATTATTTGGTCAGCCGAGTATTTGGAAGCGGCATGTGAGGAAACCAAATTTATGTTACCAGAACATGATCAATGCGAACCTGTTACGTTCTAATCTTGATTGCAGGTCATGGGAAGTGAGGGCGGTTGATCGTTCTGCATGGCGCGATCTGATCAAGAAGTAATTTGCCGAAGAGCGGGAGAAAGCCCTCATGCATGCAGAGAAGAAACGGCGTGTGCGGAAGCGGCAAACAGCGATGGGTTGTACTCCGTCGAAATCTAGCGTATGGTGCTGCAACGTGATGAACACGAACAATGATTTATCACGGGATAAAAACCAGCGCTTGACACGTCCAGTATATGTTTGGGTGAATAAGATGATATCAAAATATACGTGGAACAGCTACCGAACGTCTGTGAAGAGGAATACTTTGATAAATAACATTAGTGCAAATTAAAACTTCGATCCAAAACTTTCAATGCGACTGATTGGACTGATAGGTGATTTTACATCCTTCAAGCACTTCCACGATGGGAGTTTGCTACCAGGCTTGTGACAATTCTCGCGTGTTTCTTCCGCCATGCTTTTGCACTGAAGCACCAATTTCAACAAATTGGAGCAGCTTGTGTCCAACTGGGACGGCCGGGGGCATGCAAATCATGTACTTTGGCTGCTCCAACGTTCACGTGCGCCTAACGAAGTTAAGGTTTCATTTAATGCATTAGATTATGGGCGATGAACAGAGGTGTGAAATATATTAGCTATTGTTTAACAGCACATTTAGCCACGGTGATCCATTTATGGTCACATGCACTGTTTGCATGGCGAGCGCACAAAAACTCGCCCAGAAAAAACAGCTGGCCGTCATACTGCCGGGCAGGATAAAACATCAACAGTTCGTCGTTGCATAGGTGCATACTTAATTGTGCTTCATACCCTCGACAATTACGGGACTTGTTAAACAGAAACTTTATTGCGGTGCGAACGCATTACTTCCTCAAGTTCATTCTTCATGGGTGTATGAAGCGCATTATCGTTTTGTCTTCACTCGCTTATTCTATGTGTCACTGTTGCTTGAAAAACAACCGGGAATATACACTAAGACTGTCGCCTTATTATCTGCATTAAAGCTCTAGTGCGCAGTCTGGTGCGTAGCCAATCGCTATTTATTGATGTCAGGAAGCTTCGCACGCTGCGGTCGTCGCATCGGTAACTTCGCATTCGTGCACCAATTTACATACGAGTTAGCCGTTTGGCCATACAAATTGTGACGTGCCGACTCATTGCACCACTCGTATTTTGCCCTTTGGCCCGCGAGAGCAATGTGCCCAATGCATGTAAATGGTTGCTCGAACAAGCACACAGATGTGTAGCATAGGAGGCGGTGGGGAGGCGGATGGCGGGCGGGGGAGGGGGCGGTCCGCCTTGGGCGGCATGTGACATGGGGGTGGCATTTTAATTACGGATCGTTGTTAACTACCAAGTGTAAGTTCATCAAAATTAGTTCCATGAATGAAGTGGTAAAAGCGAAGGATGAAATTGGTACTGCAAACCTTGGGATCCGGGCAACAGAAAGCGATCTAGGAGGCAGGCATTTCGCGGGAAATGTTTGTAAGGCTGACGCAGAAGTGGCGCACCTAAATGGAAGGTTGTAAATATAACCAAATATTTGTACGATAACTATCACATCAAGCAATTATATGGATGTCCGCCAGTGAGCTGATAAGATTGTTCATGCAATTCTTTCTATGCTTGTCCGACTCAGATCTACGGTCTTCCAGCATTTCTATCATGAGTTTACTAATTGGTGTTACCTGGAACGGTTTCAAACCTAAGGCTGAAAATCTGAAAGCCGATTGGTTATTTCCGGGATTTTCGAAACAGTGAGCAATACTTGCGACACCCATGGTGCGTTCTCCTTCAAAAGTGGCCTTGTATTTTTGTCACTGCAAGATGTCTTCAACGGGATAGTCTAGATTTTTCGACTGGTGGAAGCTAAACCCAAAAGCATGTGTACACGAATCTAGTAAAGTGCGTGCTCCGTCATTCATCAAATGTAAAGAGGTAACGATCCGGCTAGTTGAAGGAAGGGCATTAGACAAAATGGTCAAGTAGTTGCAGAAAATCGGTGACGTATGATTTAGCTAGAATACTTGATGTCGTCAAGTTTCTCACCAAGCAAAGCACGACAATGTGTGGTCACCGAGACTACATCCAAGGTGACAAAGGAGGGCCAAACAATGACGAAATGTTTCAGCACTTGTGCATGTGTCGGCCAAGTATGAGGCTGTTCTTCGAGGATATTTGGTAACAGCTCAGCTGGGATGGAAAACCAGCAGCTTTTCCTTGTCGTTCCAAGTTGAAAACTAATTGGTGAGCATTTTGTTGCAATTAGGTGGGGAAGAAATTCTTAGAGCAGGTCAATGAAAGCAATTGTGTTTGCCAGATTTTCGATATCACGCCTGAGGTATCTCACAAAAAACCGATTAGGGCAAATGAAATCAGGTTTATGGAGTCGTTTCTCAGCTTCGTTGAGACCAATAGCAAAAGGGCAGAGGAAATCCCTGCAATATTTAGGCGAAAATCGGAGAAGGATGGAATTCATAGTTATGACTGTCGTGGAAAAACATTTGACCATGCTGCTGTTATGGCGCGTTAACGAATGGGTACCAAAGAGACGTTTCTGTGAAATCAGCTCAAAAGCTACATCTGTGTTACGCATAAACCATTCTTTATGTTCATGTAGCTTTCATGACGGTTCATTCTGTTGCATTGTCTGTACGATGGACCGGCTATTATCATCCTTTGTCATCGAAATATTACTTGAACGCATTGGTTCAAATCACTGGTGTAAGTATCAGATGACGGTAAAATATAGATGGGGTAGTCGAGCACGTGCTGTAAATACTGTGGTGAAGAAATTCATTGAACTCGTCACTTCTCTGGTACAGTTCACAGAATAAGGAGCAAATGCAATAGCAAGATCAGCTGCATCTTTACTTCGCATCTCGAAACAGTCGTTTCCGTTTATTTGGTGCCTTGGGATTTAGGGATCTCCTCGCATAGAATTCAAGGATACACAGGTGTGTGTAGAGAAATAGGCTGGATTTGCTAAGTTATAATTATCTTAGATAGTTAAGAGTTGCCTTCTGCACACACATTGCACATTGCAACGAATGACTCCAAAAACCTACGCTAATTTTGGGATAAGTATGAAGCGACGAATCAGCCAAAAGAAACGAATGGACTGTGGATAATATTTGAATATATCGATGGGATTTGCTGCAGGGTTGCACCGGGAAATGCTGTCTATCATAAACAGTTTGACAAATGAAACTCCATAGATATCAGGAAATTCATGATCTTGCGCACAGATGCGTTTTTCTTACACCGTTAAATCTGCTTCATTCTAAGTATGGTTGTCCGTTTAGTAAATTCAACGCAGATATATAAAAACGTAAACATTGCCGAGAAGAAGATCGTGGTACTTCGTGAAAGCTTCATCAAAAACAATATTAACGGACCTTCTGAGCTTTTAATCCTAATATAAAAATATCTTCCGGGGAATCTGCTGCACAAATTCTTTACCCGAACAATTAGCATAGCCAGCTGTGAGAGCGCATTCTCCAAACGAAGCTTATAACGAATTACCTTCAATCGTCATTGAAGCAGACAAAGCTCACGGAGTCGCAGTTCGCAACTTACAAAGCGAACGTGACGACGTGGAGGGTTATCAATGCTATTTTCTCAAGTAATGCGCACAATGTGTATCAGTAATTCTTGTTTACGATTATGTAACAAGAAACCTTCCTGAATTTAAGGCAGAACTGTATAGTTGGAACTTTTCTTGTTGTTATATAAAAAACGAAGTATTTCAGAGCTGTCTGAGATTAGGAGGGTTTACAGAGTTATAATCGCCAAAGGGTTCAGCAAATTTACGTATACCCCGGGCGGCAGGAGTAGTTGATACGCTCTTGCAAGCATCTGGTAACTTTAGGCGCAATGACACTGGCTCCCGGCTGTGACGAAATGCAAAACAAATAGCAGCTCTTTTCGCTAACAAAATTTGTTAAAAGGGATAATGTGGGGTATACTCCGATCACGTGTCCTACATTGTCTCAACTTCAGCCTACTACGCATCTGCTGACCCAACGCTTCACGAGTCTCACACGCGTCCTGTCGTCCGTCATCGCCCTAAAGATGAATTGCTCTCGAGCATTTGCGGTCGGCACCCTTCCGCACCCTCCGTTATTAGATTTCCTCTATACTTAAATCCGACCTCTGATTGGCTGACGGCACATTAGCCAATAAAACAGCTACGCGGCAGCGAGCGCAAAGCTACCCGTGAATCTTGGACGGGAGAACTTGTAACAGTATTAAAGGAAGTCGAAACCCTTACGTCTGAAGTTGAATACCCTATGGCATTCAGTGTCTGGGAAATGGAATAGTTTTTGGCAATATCGCTTTTTAACTGTATACGCCTATAGGCGACTGCCCAATCCTCGTAATATTCAACGTCGTCCATTTCATTATTTTAGTTCGGCTATTCCAAGCAGCAGCCAACAAACGTATGCAAATCTTGAAGCCATGTTTTATGAAAACATTAGAACAATGAATAATAGCGGCATTTCCAAGCAAGTAAATAATTGTATCCTGTGTATTCAACTGTATCTGTGCTGAACATAATAAGTTATTGTTTGTTGCTACTCACTTGGGAAATGTTTGAGCAAATTTAAATTGTCTAAAGGCGAAAGTATATGTGTGCGCTACTGTGAACCACAGCGCATTTAAAAGAAAATTACTAAAACGTCGGAAAACGGCCATAATATTTACTGTGTCATCATTTATGGCTTTTGGTTAATTTAAACTATGGTCGCTCGAAGTTTATACATACATGCTTTAATAAATTAATGGATATCATGAATTAAGTGCAAAATTTGTATGGCATATAACGATATTATTTATAGAATCTTTCTGATCGCCAGATGTGTGCGGGGTTAGAAAATCACTGGTCAAGGGTATATTGGGGAGACAATAGGCCGAAGCTTGACATATCACGCCGTATAAATGCTTAAAAGGGAGATTAATGAAAGTAAAATACCATAAGAAGAAATATTGGAGAACTAAACATTGCAAGCGTTCTGGTTACAGTGTACCCTGTCTGCTTGTTCCGCACTTGTTGTTATGTATTATCCATGGTAGAACTCTGTGGATGCCAGGAAAAATGAAGGTGGGTTGGTTTCTCTTCCTTTTTCTGCTGCTTGTGTGCAAGGTTTGGGCTACGTGATATGGCGCAATCCTGTCAGTGCACTGTCAACACGAGCTGTGAACACGACTATCATGGAGGAGGAACTTACAGATTTTGAGAGGAAATTTATATGTGGCAAACATGCAACGCAAACATGTTTTTTCGGCACTCTAAACGGCTACATAGTTCTCGCAATTTGAGATGTTGACCAATAAGTTGGTTGTTGTAACTGAACCTCAACGGATGATGACGTGGGTGAATGTAGTTGCTTAGAATCAACGGAATCATGATTACATCACTATGCAAGCACCAATCAAGTCCACTGAAAATGCCTAACGTTCTGAAGCATTGTTGTTTTGAAAAGTGTCGCAGCCCCTTGACAAATTTCGTCTCCAGACGTTTCAGATTCTCACAATTTGTGTGGTTCCGGTTTAGCCGTGAGTGCCTTGCTTTCAGTTCATATTCGGCGTGAGGACCAAAGTAACTGTGAATTAGTGGGCCAAAAAGAACCGTTCGGATATTATGAAGTTTCTAAGTAGTGGCCCCACGATTTAGACTAATTCTTCGATGCATTTCCGTACCTCCTCGAGTAGCCGAGATCATCCTAATACAGCGCAACTGAATACTTTTCATGAGAACGTAGCTATAGATCCTTGTCCCACGAGTATCAGTGTAAAACATTCAGTGTCGTAAATGGAGAACTCGATATTTAGCAAATTTAAAGGCTCTTTTGAAGCTTGCTGCGGTATTCTGGAGATCCGATCACTTGCCAAACTTTGGTGTCATCAGCCTAACGTAAGCAGTTTGAAGTAATTTAGCTCACTAGATGGTTATTGAAGAATAGGAATAGCCGGAGCCCTAGTGCCGTACCCTGCGTAACCCCAAATTTCGCGCGAATAGGATCTCAAAGAGATTCACTAAATCTCATCGCCAGACGCTTGTGTGGGAAATAACTGCAGATCCATGCGATTAGAAGGTCCTCGATAACACATCCTTGAAGTTTGGCGAGAAGGAAACGACGTCCCAATCTGTCGAATGTCTTATAGAAATCAAGGTAAATCACATGACCTCCTTCATCAGGACCAACCATTTTGGACCAGCTGTCACTTGCTAAAAATAGGTTGGTTGTGCACGACCAATTCCGGCGAAAGCCGTGTTCTTACTGAGCAATGTGGTAAAAACAGTCCAGATAAGACATGTGTGATTCGACAATGATAACCTCCATAAAGGTTAAAAGAACTGACAAAGGTGTCACTGTCCGATAAATAACTGGGTCGAAACGACTAAACCACTATAACTTGGAGTTACTTTTTGTGTTTCCACATTTCATAAGGTTGTGTCAACAAAACTCTGCCAGGGGTTCAGCCAAAACATTAGCCGCCTAAACAAGTGTATTTGGGCGGATGTCCTCAATTCAGGGACAAGCATGAAGGCACATGGATAGCATATTTTTATTCATGGCGTCCGTTGTAGAATTACATTAGTCCTGATAGGAGAACTATAATTTTTAAAGCTTTAGGATACCACAGGATTCAGTGAATCGTCGGCACACACAGCTATCGCGGAACACTGAAGGATTCTTTGGCAGACCATGTTGAACCATTCACGGATTAGAGAGGAGGAAATACACTTTCCACTTGCTAATACTGTACACATGCTTGTAAATAAGATCATGATTTTAATTAAATCGCTCTGCTGAAGCCTGTTGCTATGATACTTTGTTCTCGGCTGCTGGTTGGGTGCAGTAGTTACGGTGGGCAACATACACCTTCCGGGTACAGGGACTCCGATCCGTTTTGCGGGATAACCATGCTGCATTCAACAGTAACATGAATTTGCATGTCTCTCCGTATATACGATGTCATATTTCTCAAAAGGATAATCTTGGTTTCCGATGCCCTATTAAAGAATAGGTTAAAAATACTGACGAAACATTCCTAGGCAATATCCTGTGCCTCATTAATTAGGAAACTTTAATCGGTCGCTTCAACCGGTCAACTTAAGTTTTCGTATCGGGTTATGGTCCGGTCATTTGAGTGCTTTCCTCTGGTTTTCAGCTTAGTAGGTTACATGAAATGCAAGGTTGCATGAAAACTGCGGCCAAGTGATGCATCCATTATCACTCTCTTCATCTTGAGTATTGCAATAGGGAAATTACCGGTCCAATTTGAACGGTCTGTTTTTCTCTTGAATCTGGCGGGCGTAGTGACGTGGCAATAAAGCAGAACATTTGAGACAAGATCTTGAAGGTCTGCTCTGAAGTGCTCTCCTGCTGTGGCTTGGGGGTTTATGGTTTGTAAGTTAAAGTCGCTAGCAAACTGAGTGTGACTTTAGTTCCTGTTCATCTCCTGCTTCAACACAGCGACCAATTTCAAGACCATCTCAAGGGTAGACGATGGTGGTCGGTAAACAACAGCCACTAGGCAGACTTCGTTACATCTCCTCCTTAAGGTACTCCAAATTGAGCCAGGAACGTTATTTTCCGAATAGTGTTTGGGTTCATACTGGAGGTTGTTACAATGGAAGTGCGCTAGCTCACCACCTCTGCTGATTCGACAATTCAGGACAATTGACATGCCTGTAAGCGCGAATTTTGCATCTGTTATCTCAATGCGCCACCATGATTCCGTGATAGCAATGAGATATCGGAAACCAGAAGCTTGTTTGATGTCATGGATTAAATGAGTGCGTTTAAATCAACCGATGTAGGGTTGCCGGCTAATTTCATTTTGCATCGGTTGCAGGCTACCTAGAAGAAGCTGAGATATATTCTTGTATCGGATGCCACGGATCCCGGTGGTTTCTCGTTTTCTGTTGTTTTCATTCCAGTGTTATGACTACTGCTGAAATTGATCCTGCGTCGGATCCTACAGTGGGTGTTTTAACTGAGATCGACGCCCCCATTAGGTTGTCATTAGAAGGTGATTGTGTTCCTGCTGCCTTCAGACAAATTGCTGTAGGTAACCTGTTATGGAAATAAGTTGATTCTCTAGAAGGTTTCGTGCCACTAGTTTAAACTCTACAACCAGTTTCAACAGCTTGGGACCGCACTCCTTTTAGTTAGGTGCCACTATGAACTTTCTTAACAACTTGTGGACGAACCTTTAGAGCTAAATGGCCTTAGGGAAGTAACGACCTTGCTAAAGATCGTGTACTTGAACACCGTTGGAAAAGAAACGTGTAAGCCCAGAAACACCGTGAGCAAACCCATTTTAAGTATCTTCATTTTAGTAGTTTCTCTCTCGCTTATTGGGAACCGCTGAACGTTCTTCGCATGTGATATAATGTAGTATGCGCACTCCACTTGTAGCGTTGTGGAGTCGATTCACAGACAGCAGCACTGCATCTGTCCAATCCCCCAAGCTTGATGTTGCCAGGAGAAATCAAGGTTTACAGTAATGCATTGAGTTTGGGTGACGCGAGAAGCGTTTTAATGTTCCGGGATCATCATGGAAACCAAGAGCCACAAAAATAGAAACGCCAACGGTTTTGATCGTTTTTCAGGTTACTAATAGTTTATTAGATTTTGTTTCGGGGACATTTGTGCACACAAGTTTTAAGGTATCATAATTGCGTCTGGTGACTGCTGGTTCTGGAGCAATATTATCCGTGCTTTTGGGGAACTTGTGGACGACAATGGTAGAGGCCATCCGTACTGCGGCGCTTCAGTTTTCCTGTCAATATTTCAAATTTACCGGTGCTTCCTAGTGTTCGCTTGGTGTCAACCAATGAGTTTAGTGCCTTGTTCCTAAATGTGGTTGACTGGCTGTAGCCTTGGGTCTTCTGTAAAACAAACGAACTACTGCGTGCGATACACTATAGAATTTTAACTGGGTACGCTGCAGCCAATGTTTTTAATATGGGGGAGAGAAAGAAATAGTTACTGCTTGAGACTGAGACGTTTATCTGATGTTAGGATGCCTAGTTCGCATATTCGGTATGAATTGCGAAGTTTACTTTCATTTTTCGCGCACAGATACGGGTTTTTTTGTTCTCACATTTGTAATGCTGTCGCTCAGTAGCTGCTCAACTGTTTCCGTTAGTCGATCACTGGTTTGCAGTAACACCGACAGCCAATGACTGGGATTGCACTGCACAGTTTGCAGAAGCAAAATACCTCTTCCTTGCTACTGTGCTGTTTCGTTTCTGTCGGTCCCATCCCATGACTTTTAGAATGATTTGATTTCAAGCAAATGGAGCACATTAGCCTAGCCATCACCAATTTAACATGTAGTTAACAATTACCCTTAAGATGAGACAAGTTCGTAAGGAGCATACGGTTTGGATTACACGCTTTTGTTGGATGATCAGTCATTGCAGTTTTCCGCGTCGACTGTGAGCGTGCGTATTCGTGTTCGGGCGTGCACTGTGTGAAATATGTTTTTGTAAACACGTTTCAGTGTTGCTCGCTTGTTTGATGCGTGATGAGCCCAGCTACTTTGGGACCTAATAATTGATTTTAAGCGAGACAATGAACACAGCTTTATAATGCGTAAATTCCTACACAGCTACGTTGAAAAACACCGGATTGGAAGAAGTCGGGCTTTGCTGATTGCTCTGAGAATTCTATATCGAATGGTCGTACACGGAAGCGCAATCCTCCCAAAGTGATTTAGTTATCCATTGTGGTTATTAACATACGACAATTAAAACAGCTTCTGCTGGTAAAGACTTTAATCATAAAAGATTATTCTAAGTTTAATATATCAATGTTTAAAGCTGGTAAATCCGGTTAGAATAAGCCTACCTTGACTACGCTGCTCGAAGAGTAGAGGGGAATAAGCTAAATGAACCAGGAGCAACATATCATGCGTGTATCACAAACAGTTGGTCTCCCGATGATACAAGCTGTGTACTTCACGGCCAGAACTGAATGTTTTGTCACCAGTTGAACCTTCAAGTTCAATAACCATTCGTGAAACTTTATTAATTTAAAGCCTTTGGCATTGTATTGGCCACATGTTATTGCGAAATATTCAAAATATCCCGTATTATTGGTGGCTGAAAAAATTAACGAAATATTTTGTGGGAATAAAAACATTACCTCTGGGGCAAGTCGAGAGGTTAGCATTATAACATAGTATCTACCGTCAGCAGTTATGTGCTCAACACTGATACTTATCAAAACAATTGGCTCCGATGAGCAAACCTAAATTTTAAGATTTTACTTGCTGCTTTGTATAGAGTATGGGCATTAGATATTATGTTGAACGATTAGTAGAAGCATTTCGAATGCCAGTTACTCAGCTCAAGGTAATTGAATCCGTCACAAACAAATTGAATCGGATCAGTAGAAAACATAACTTGTTCTAGAAAGAAAAACGCAGTCTTCCGCACAAAAAATCTAACCATTAAGAATTGCGCTGTATCTGGCAAATTCTATATAATGGCAATTTCTAATTAAAGGTTTCCTGTCTCAGCAGACCGAATTAAAGCAACTACCATCGGGAACATCAAATTTAAGGTAAGTAACTGCAGTCCAATACTTATGCATCCTCGTCTTTTCTAACTTGTTTTATACGATGTAAACTCACTACAATGCAAAAAGAAGCCACCTTGTATTTGAGAGCAACATTTTGTACCACATGTTGGAATTTTAAGATCTTTTGGTAACGTGAACAACACGTTTGCAACAGAACAACAGCAAAAAGCTTGAAACGGATAATTTAACTTGTAAATGCCATCAGTAATACCAACATACATGCCTCAACAATTAGCTTATCAGGTGCGAAATCCGTTTTCAACTAACCAACACGGATAGCCTCAAGTAACAAAGGTGCAAAATTATGGCGTTTTATGTGACTTTTAATTAAGGCAGCGGTTCAATCCAACTGATGTAAAATGCAGTAATGGGCGATATGTAGGTGTGCAAAACACACAGTGATTTTCCGTCAAATTACGGACTGGAAATTGCACAGGGAAGCAGTTTAACAGAAGAAATAAATTTCTTGAGTGAAATGCTTTTGAGGTTTGTTCTTCACCTATATATACATTTAAATATTGTGAGATCACTGCCAGTTCGGCTATGCTCAGTCTTGACAGTGTAAATTGCACGATCCCGATTCAATGTTCAAAGTGGTGTGAGGTGTTTTGAAATTTCAACTTTCAAGAGCATGGATAATTTAACTGGTGTTGCTAGATGTATCAAGACATACCTTGTTCACATGAAGGTGACACTGGGTAACGTATGGATAAAGAACACACAATACAGTTAGAGAAATTCATAAAGTACATTGGACCAAATGTTTTTAAAGATGAACATTTTGACAGCATGGTCAAGGAATTATGCTTGCGGTTTAGAACCCGCATGACCTAGACTGACACAATAAGGAATATTTGGTAAAATTTGGTGGGAGTCAAAAACAGGCATGGTTGAGCAGGATGAGTATCCTACAGCATATTTCGAAATTTTCTGTAGGGCAATTAGTAGTAAAGACATCACATAATATTGGGTGCTCTAAGTACTTGTACAGTATTAACGTGAATTTTTAAAGCAGGTACAAATCATTGTGACTCTTCTAATGGTAGAAAGTTGGCCGAAAATAGTTCAGAGAACCTCAAATTTCGAAGGCTATGGGCACACTACATAGTGCCATGGCGTTTAGTTTTGTGGAGAAACGCATTTATCACTCTTAAACTAAGCGAAACAAGGAACGTGTTATGGGATGTCGAGTATATATTCCCGACAGTTAGTACCAGAAAACATTGACAACCAAAAGCGAGCTAATTGTAGATTAAGATCCAACGCACATTCATCTGTGGGCTATAAAAACATTTTTGCACGTGTTAGGCCGATATTACCTGTGCGTAATCAAACAATGCTAATCGATGAATAGCTGGTTAAGTCAAGACAAACAGCTATCTGATTAGAATAGAGAGTTTTGCCGGTAAACTTTATAACTAGTCCTAAACGAGGCGCTGAGGAAAGCATATGTGGAGATGGTTTGAACAAGCTGCACAACAGCTATTTCTGACGCGATGTTACAGTAAGGCAAGAAATATTATTCTCGGTATTCCATGAAACAGCTGACCTGCGTGTGTCTGCTCTTTGCGTCACTCTTTCCTTTAGTTGCGCCTCGCTCTAAGTTGCGAATTTGTCACACATAAAGCACTTTAAAGTACTCATGATAACAAGCAGTAAAGGTTTATAGTGAAAGATAGCTATAAATTAAGGTAGTTCGTTGTGCGTATATATATATATATATTTAATGTGCGTATATTTGTGCCAGCGTTAACTGTGCTCAAAAGCTGGTTTACACAATTGCAGTTCGATGACAGTGGATTCTTTTTTAACTGCTGTATGACCTTATGTCCGGAATTTCTAAAATTCTTCTAGCTACGGGTGATGAATGCGCGCGTGGAAAAAGTAACTCTATGTCCTATGGATAGCCTAAAGCAAAACTAAAGCGCCTTTGAAGTTAGTATGTAATTAATATTTTAGGAGAATAGGTCTTAATAAGTAGTTTAACTATGATCTGCATAATAATCTGTTTTATTAATTAAATTTGTAAACACTCAAAAGAATTTTACAGAATATCAAGACGTAGAAACATCGTACTTTACATATTTTGATTTTAATATCACTTGATAAACCAGCATCCGTATAATTAATTTCCCGAATGCACATATTAAAACACTAGGAAAACAGGAACCAGTACTCCTAGAAAGCTAAGTGTGTTTCAGTGAAAAATGAGGTACTCTTTTCCAAATATATTATAGTTGTAAGCCAAGGAAGAGATCTAGAATGTAAGCGGTTTGCGTCCTTGCAGACTATGTCTTTTTTAGGGGTAGTGATAACGAACTGCATTCAAGTGAAGTCACAAGATATCGTAATGTTACGAAGGCGATTAAACACGATTCCAAGTCTTGCGCCATCATAAAATCACTCTTGCGCAAGTTCATTACTATGAAGAACCAGGTACATGCATAATATTGCAACAAAGGTTTGCTGTGAATATCTTGCGATTAATAAAATAATACTGTGTTAGACTTCGCAGGCAGTTAAATTGTCTCAGTGTTCATATTATCTAGTTTATGTATTAATTGTTTTGAACTGAAGTGTAATGGGCTTGCAGTAAATCAGAAACCGACTAGTAAATGAACCGTGAATATTTAACCTAAATTCCTTATAGATATTCAATCTTGTAGGTGAAAGCAAGTTTTGGTATGTTGCGCAATGGCTTATAACTAAATCCCAGGATATATGCTACAATATCCTGAAAAGCGCTAAAATGGATGTGTATTCATTTGACGCCTCTAAGTTGCAACGTACCCATGAAATTCTGGAAATTACGAAGCTTTCGTAACACGTAATGATTTTGCATCTCGTATTAGAAACAGGATTGCAACGGTTTGAGTTGGAAGGATATGCTACTTATGTAAAAAAATCTTTAAAAGTTGTTAGTCCTCAACAAGCATTAAAATTGTAAAATCTCTACGTTCTCCCGAAATGAATTACGTAACAATTCTAGATGTTGTGAATGATAACCTATATTTCTTTATCATGTTTCACTCTTAAAATTATGAATGTTCTCCTGACATGTATCTTGCAATGCATTCTGAATAAGGTTTGGGAATCCACCACAATATTATTTGCCTACATATTTTACTATTTGATTCCGCCTTCAGACAAGGGAATGTTTAGGCCATCGGTAGTCGCAGGTGTCATATGCTCATGGTTACTGCGCTAAACAAATATCCGCCTAGGTTGACTATTTACCTATTTATATAAGGCTTTAACAATAACTCGGATAGGTTGCATATTGTGATGTTATTGATCTGCTACATACTATTCGATTTAATTTACTTCCTTTTATCCTACTACAGGTATGCCGTCAACTAGTTAAAGAGTGATGCTGCCTTTTACCCAGTTCGCTTAATTCTTCCCAGTTTGCTTACGGCCCCTCAATTGTAACTCGCTGTGTTCGACTTCCTCTGCCTTCTGAAATATACGATCGATGTGCACGCTATTTTTGACACCTGAATTGATTGTATAAAATACCCATATTTTTCTAACCCAGATTGAACAATGATTGCATTTTGTAACATTGCATTATGTTACATAGGCAGAACCAATAGAACGCTGACTTCCTGAATAAAGGAACATGTGCCAAGATGGGTTCAACGTGAAGTTGCTCAGATTGCCTACACTCGTCAGATTCCATGTTCGCGCAAACCGCCGGCTTCCTCGATAGGCAAACACCTATTAGACTCGGGTCACCAATTAGAGCTGGGCTCAGCGTTTAAAGTTGTGTTACGTCACACTAATCCCCGCTTCCTTCGGTTTGCTGAGGCTGTCGCAATTAGCCGGATTAAGCCAGCCTTGTGGGTTCAGAAACAATTATTTGTCAGCCTAAAGCTGCCTTGGACGTAGGTGTGAACTGCCGTCATTCATTTTGCACCTTAAGCTTGTCTGGTTGCACCCACTGTTAGCTATATCTATGCTTATCGGTTATTGTTAATGGTACTGAGGAGACAATACGAAATGCATGCATCTACCAGCCTTCGTCTTCTTTCCGTGCTTTTCAACTTGTGAAGGGAACTAACTGCTTTAAATTATGTAACATAGTTAAAAACATTGAGTGTTGATTTTGTTTACTAACTAAACGCGCCCAATTTGGAAGCTCGTATTTAGCAGTCTAGGAAATCTACGGCATTGTCAAATTCAAATGAAGTTGTACCTGAAATTTCCCAACAGCCGTTCTACTTCCGACTACCAATCATTTATCCGCAATACATGTGCAGAGTGTCATTAGCGAGCCAGACGAAAAGATAACTCTAATTGCCTTTGAACAAGTAAAAATAAAAACACTTCTTTCTTGTGTGTAGCAAGGTCCGCACAATAACAACGTATTTCCCATTTCTCAGCGTTGTGTGTATGACGTTCACCAGAGAAAATGCCCAAGAATATAGATAATACAAACGTGCATTTATTAGAATTTTGGGGGACGAACATCTAATACCTTGTTTCTGGATTCGGTCAACATTCCATTTGAATATATGTGGCGCCAACATACTACAAGTATCAGAAATGCACGGCCTAAAATTGCAATGGCCTAATGCGAGGTAAAATTGTTCACCCGAAACTATGTTAAACAATCTTAGGTATAGCTTCTGAACAAAATGACTCTTGTCACCTTCGTTACATCTCTCAGTTTACCTAAAATAAACGTAAGCTGCGCAGTAAATAAACAATGTAACCTAGCTAAACACCAAAGCCATTGCAATAGAGTAGTGTTATGAAGTGAAAAATACGTTGCTTATTTATCCACAGATGGAGAATAAATAAAAAGTTTTTTAAGCGAATATGTTTTGACTTAACCTAACAAATTAAAGGCTCGCAATTTTTCTCTTATCTTTCAAGCTCATAAAATTTTCAGAAGACCCACCTTCTTCACTCATAATTAATGATTTAAGCCGTTGCGAACATCGATGCATTCCATTTGCATTACCCAAAGTCCAACATAAGCAATATGGATCACCTGATTTCCATAAGAAAGCAGTGTTTGGCGAAGTTTTACACCCGACTTTTGAGGCAGCTAATTCACCGGAAAAGAA
Organism: Dicrocoelium dendriticum; assembly: GCA_944474145.2. Lineage (NCBI taxonomy): Eukaryota > Metazoa > Platyhelminthes > Trematoda > Plagiorchiida > Dicrocoeliidae > Dicrocoelium > Dicrocoelium dendriticum. The sequence goes on from OX104067.1 coordinate 93,964,151, forward strand.
AGTTGAACATCAAAATGTAAAGGAGTATATACACATAATTTATTTATGGCAATGTAAAAATATATGGCAAATATATGTAATTCGGCAATAGTCCTCGAAATTTCGAGTAGTTCATATGATTGTAAATTTAAATTTAGAGATTGCTAAGTAAGATGATATCAACGGTTTCTTTCCTATTCTTCGCAATCTCATCTTCGGCGTCACCGTTACAAATCAACATAGAGAAATAAGTTAAATTCAGATGTCCGGTTGAAAGAAAACCTACTTTTATAGTAATGTAACCTTATGGATCGCCTCAATGCTGCGGATATTTATTTGTGAAAAAATAACTGTTCGTCAACTCACTTGTCGGAATTCCCATCAAATATATATGTGAACACTTATACTCAAGAAATTAACGCACTTATAATAAAGCGGAAACTTTAGTTTTCGCTGAATATAACCAAAAAAACAAAAAAGTATGTTAAAAGGAGGAATTCGTATCCATGACAAGTGGAGATTGGCTAAGTTCAAAAAAACGCACGAATTGAAAATCAACTCATACTGCATTTATATAGGGTTGCTTGAGCAAAATCTTAAGAATAAAAGGGAAGAGCTTTCGACTGGCATTCAAATTACCACGGGATGAAGGTTTGCTATATTAACCAAATAAGAGGAGATGACATCCAAAAGCTAGTGGTTGTGTATTGTATTTGTGCGGGAAACACTTAATTTCCATCAGACTCGGCTGCTTTCCTAGTGATTGCAGTGACCAAAGTTTACTTCAATGACTTTCCATATTGAGATTACACCTCGCAATCCAATCACACAACGTGTAAGCAGAAATTGTACCTATAAATAGTCACTCACCGTTGTGTCAAGCTTTGACCTCCATGACCTGGTAGACAAAGGGGTGAAGGCTTCGGACACTATTACTAAATCACATGTACGAGGCAAACTACTTCCACCGGATGAGATGACATGATATCGAAACACGCCGTGGTGGTGCAACGCTTTCGGGCGAGCAAAGCCTAATTTCCATCTGCTGTGAGCAAGGTCCCAGTGATTGCAGTGACTAAGGTTCACTTCAAAGTAAATCACGGTCCAGTACATTGCGATTTCGAGTAGCACTTTAATCACACTACGTGCCACCCGAAATTGACCCTCCGTTAGTCATTCACTGTTGTGTCAAGCGTTGCCCGCCGTTACCTGTAGCTAAATAAGTTGCGTGTTCTGCTACTTTTTTAATGGTAGCGCGCTCTAAGCATACTGACTACACCTGATGAGATAAAATGACATCTAAAAGCGTTGCGGTTATGCATTGTTTTTGTGTATGCAACGCCCAATTTCAACCAGCTTTACATTACTTTGTGACTGCGCGTCGCCATCTAATCACACAAAGTGTAATCCAAAACTGACCCTCCAAATAGTCAAGTACGGTTGTGAGACGTGTTGCCCCTCATGAACCAGTAGACAAAAGAGCAGCAGTTTTGTCTATTTATCTACTTTTCTTGGTTTCGAAGCCCGCAATTCACACTTGATGAGATGAAACGACATAGCGACGCGAAAAGTTTTGAACAGATTTCGTAAAGATTATAACTACATCCCATCTGCTTCCGCTATGGTCCTAGTAAACAGAGTTACCAAGGTTCACTTCAAAGTGAATCGTAATCCACATTGAGATTGCACGTCGCAATCCAACCACAACACGTGTATTTAAAATTGAGCCTCCTTATTAGACAGTAACCTTTGAGGCAACCGTTACACACCTTTAGTTGGAAGCCAACGTGTTAGTGGATTCTTCTTTTCTTTCAATGGCTGCGGGTTCAAGACCGGCTAACTCGACCTGATGAGATAAAATGACAGAAAAGCGTCAAGTTTGTGCAGCGTTTTTTGATGGCTACACCCAGTTTCCATCTGCTACGTCTACGTTTCCATAAATTTTAGTAACCAACTGTCTCTTCTCTGTGAACGCCGGTTCATAATGATAGTGCGCGTCGCAATCCCATCACACAAAGTGTAATCAAAAATTGACCATCCAATTAGTTATTCACCGTTGTGACAAGCATTGTTTTTCATGACGCGGAAGCGAAATGCGTGGAGGTTTATGCAAATATTCCAGTTGTCGCGGGTTTGAGGTCTGATTTCTTCACCTGTTAAAATGGAATTAAATAAAAACTCCTCGTGCCCTTGTAGCGTACGCTTGAAGCAACCCACAATTACCATCTGGTTGGCTAGGATCCTAGCGGCTTCAGTGAACAAGGATCACTTCAAGTGTATACCGTCTACAATGAGATTACGCTTCGTAAACAAATCACGCAACGTGCAATCCAAACTTGACCCTTCAATTAGTCAATCACTGTTGTGGTATGCCTTGTCCCCCAACGAACCTGAAGCCAAAAGAGTAGAAGTTTTGGCTGTTTATCTAATTGTCACTGGTTGGAAGCCTGCCATTCACAATTGATGAGATGAAATGACATAGAAATGCAAAAAGTTTTGCAGCGATTTCGTGAAGGCTATACCTAATTTCCATCTGGATGGGCTACGGTCCTATTGATCGCTATGACGAAGGATAACTTTGATGTAAATCGCCGTCCACATTGAGATTTCACATCGCAATCCAATCATGAAATTTGTAATCCAAAATTTGCTCCCTAAATACTCAGTCAGCCTTGTAAAATGTTTTGTCCTCCTTGACCCAGTAGCCAAAGAATTATAGCGTCCGTCTGCTTTCCAAACGGTCGCGGATTCATAACTAGCTATCTCTACCTGATGAAACAGTATAACATCAAAACGTTTCGTGGTTGTGCAGTGTATTATTCAGACAACTGATTATATCTATCCGCTTCAGCTAGGGTTTTAGTGATTGAAGTGATGAAGGTTCACTTCAGTATGGATCACGGTTCAGGCTTAAATGGCGATTCACAAGCAAATATACACAACTTGAAATCCAAAGCTAACAAACCAATTCGACATTCACATTTGTGTCAAGATTGCTCGCCGTGACCCGGTAACAAAAGTGGTAGAGGTTTCTGCTATTATTCTAACGGTCGCGGGTTCGAGGCCTGCAACCTTACCCGGAGGAGATTTATGACATCAAAACGTGTCGTGGTTGTGCAGTATTTTTGAGAGGGAAACATCCAATTTCCATTTGCTTAGCTACCGCTTAATTGATCGCAATGACCAATGTTTACTTCAGTGTGATTCGCGGTCTAAATAATGATTATTTGTCGCACTCAAATGACAAATGCAAATCTAATATTGACCATCAAAATATTCATTCATTTTCGTGACAACGGTTGTCCGCTGTGACCCGGGAACCAAAAGGTGTAGATTTTCGGCTAATATGTCTCATGTTTGAGGCCTAACATCTCCAGCAGCTGAGATGAAACAACATTGCAACATTTCGTGGTTGTGCAGTGTTTTGAGCGGGCTACAACCAATTTCCTTCTGCTTAGCTAAGGTCATACTGACCGCAGTGACCAAGGTTCAATACAATGTGAATATCAGTCTATTACACTGAGTTTGCATGTCGCAATCCAATCACCCAACGTGTAGTCCAAAATTGATCCTCCAGTTAGTCATTAACCGTTGTGCCAAGCGTTGCCCACCGTGACCCGGTAGCCAAAGGGGTAGAGGTTTCGGCTACCATTCCAATTGTCGCGGGATCAAGGCCTGCTGCTTCCACCTGAGGAGATGAAATTACATCGAAACGCGTCGTGGTTGTGCGGAGTTTTCGGGTGGGCCACACCCAATTTCCATCTGCTTTGAGTACGGCCCTTGTGCCCATCACAATGAGGCTGGACTCCATGGCAATGAGGCTGGACGCCATCGCAATGAGGCTGGACCTTACCGTCGTGCGATGGTTTGTGTGCTTCAGCGATCCATTGACCTATGCTGGGTGGTGATTTGCACCTTCAGAGCCACTCATACCAGATTGGTCAATGGTTAGAGGCCAGACAAACTCAGCCACCTGGTTCTCCAGATTGGGGGTTGGAATGAGGGTGGCTCCTTATTCTTTAAAACAGACTCCTTGTAGTCCAGAGCCGAACCCGCTGCCTTGCGGCCAGGCTTTTGAACCAAAGGCTTCGGTTGAGAACCCTAATCGTTCTCCTGTCTTGGCCTGGGCAACCTGAAAGTATCCTGCACACGCAATACCATGAATCCTACCTTAAACAAATTGCTGATGCTCTGGCCACCGCAGAGGATAATCAACGGTGCCCTATCTGCTGCATCGAGTAGGGTGGATAGGGGTTTGGGTGCTACTACTCAAGCCTTCCCGTCATCTTATTCCCCATCTCACGCTTTTTTCACGCTTACCGTCCCCTTCCAACTTCACTTATATCCCCCCAGTTTTCAACCCACCGATTCTTGGCCCTCCCCCAACATGCTTTGCTAGGCATTTCCCTTCTAATTTCAACTCATGTGTGAACGCGGAGCGTCTCTCCTCTCCTGTCGACAAGCCCATGTCCAACCAAGCGGTGCATTCCAGTTCATCGGCTTCCATTTAGAGCCCTCGATCCTCCTTAATGTACGCACACTACTACAGATTGGTCAACAGGCAGCACTGGTCCGAACATTGGAGACCCTCTCGATCGATATCCGCTGCTTATCAGAGATCTGCCTGCAAGACTCGAGCTCTGTGCTCACTCCGCGATCTCCTTCAGGTGACGCAAGCAGTATTTTCTCACTGCGCCTATCCGGTGACGATGCAGCTTCGAACACCGGCCAAGCTGATGTTGGCATTGCCCTGAGTCCCCGGGCTGAAGCTGCTCTGGTTGATTGGATTCCAATCAGTATCCAGATGTGTGCGGTCCGATTGGCTGGCTCGTTTGAAGCTTTGAAGTCGCGCGGGAATAATAGGTGTCTATTCATCATCGCTGCCCACGCGTCCACAAACTGTAGCGATGATTCGGTAAAGAACGAATTCTACCGCCAACTGACTCAGCTCCTTCGCCACAGAAGAAGCACGGACACTGTTGTGCTGGCGGGGGATATGAACGCACAAGTTGGAAAATTGTCCACTGATGAACTGCATCTGGGCGGTCAACACGGTGTAGGCTCCCGTAATGATAACGGTGAGCGGTTACTTCATTTGTGTGAAGATGCGCGCTTATTACTTGCGAGCACTAATTTCCGACACAGCACCCGCCGGAGGGTGACTTGGCGACCACCAGCCTCGAACCAGCCTTGCACGCAGAACGATCACATTGATATTAGTTACCGCTGGAGAGGCTGCATCCAGAATTGTCGCTCGATTTAGAGCACATGTGTGGACACCGATCATGCACTTGTATGTGCTGACAAGCGGATGAGCTTTGGCGGAAGCCCACGACGACGCTGTGAGCGCATTGATACCAGCCACCTGACAAAGCTAGCTGTTCTGAATGCGAGTTGAGCAATCGCTTACTGGAGATAATTGCTGGTCACTGGTCACATGTTCGCCTGACCTTACTAGCAGCGGGCAAATTCTCATGTGGTATGTCTAAAAGCCAACATGGACATTGGGTCTCTTCTAGATTTCTGGAACTTATCGACGCTCGCCAGCGTATCCCCGCTGGAAGCGAGCACAATGAAACTCGCAAAGAGCTCCGGGCAATGTTCCGCGCTAGCCTGAAGAGAGACCGCGAATCTTGGTAGTCTCATCGTGCGTCAGAGATGGAAGTGGCCGCTGCCCTTGGCAACCATCTTAAGTTATTTCGTCTGATACGGGAAACGGGCAGCAGGAGACCTGGTGTTAGTGAAACAATTTGTGAAGAGAGTGGACAGCCTATTCGCAACTTGTCAAAACGTTTGGAGCTTTGGACTGAGCATTTTGAAAAGCAATTTAATCGACTAGAATTGTTCGATTCTTTGCCGGCGAATGCTCGCCCTGCTCCGTAGGTTGTCCCTTTGGAGCCACCCTCTCGCTCAGAAATCAAACGTTAGATCGGACTGTTGAAGTTGAACAAAGCCGCGGGACCAGATGATCTTCCTCCAGCCCTCTTCAAATTCAGAGGCTCTGCTCTTGTTAATGATTTCCATGAATTACTAGTGAAAATGTGAGAGCAGGAGACTGTCCCAACCGACTGGAGCCGCTCCGTTATTGTTCCCATCTTCCAAGGCGGCTCGCGCTCGGAATGCGGCAACCATAGAGGAATCAGTCTGATTTCCATCGCCTCCAAATTACTCGCGTCCATAATTCTTCACAGACTGACTGGCGCTCGTGAAAGCCAGATTAGTGAGGAGCAGGCCGGGTTTCGTCGGGGTCATAGCCGCATCGACCACAACTTCACCTTGCGTTAGTTATTGGAGCACCGCCACACATATTGGCGGCCCACCGTTGTCGTGTTCCTCGACATCAAAGATACCTTCGATTCGGTTGATCGAGGTGCCCTTTGGAATTGTTTACTCAGGAAAGGTGTGCCCGAGACATATGTAAATATTATCCAAGCATTATATTTGCGTAGCACGGACAGAGGGAGGGATTACGGCAAGCTTTCGCCACCCTTTAATACCTCCAACGGTGTGAGACAAGGATGCCCGCTGTCACCTTTCCTCTTCAACTACGCTATTGACGAAGTCATGGAGATTGCCTTTACAGGACATGACTTGGAAGGTGTGGAGCTACGCCCAGGAGAAGGACTTCTTGACTTGGAGTATGCAGACGACATTGCCCTCATCTGTGCCAGCTCCCAGACGTGCCAAGCCGCGCTGGACAGATTAACACTGGCTGTCAGCCGCTTCGGGCTTTGCTTTGCACTATCGAAGTGCAAAGCGTTCCTCCAAGATTGGCAGGGATCGCCTCCTGCGCTGACCCTTGGTGGGGATCAGCTAGAAGTCGTTCAGAAATTCAATTACCTGTGAAGTTGTATCAGCGCCCTTGCGATCGAAGACGAGATCACGAACCGTATAGGGAACGATCGGAGTGCTTTTGCTAACCTTCGCCACCTATGGCGGCGGGGCGACATTACTCTCGCCCTGAAGGGTAGAGTGTGCAATGCAGCGGTACGTTCGACCTTACTGTACAGTTGAAAAACTTGGCCCCTAAGTTCGGCGGACTTGAAGAGGCTAGCTACGTTCGACAATCGGTGCCTACGCATTTTGGCTCACATCTGGCGGAAACTCCTCGTGAGTAACCAGCGTGTTCGACGCATTGTTTACGGCCCAGGAAAAGGATCTGAACCGCTCAGCACCGCTATTTCCCACAACAGGCTCCGATGGCTCGGCCACGTGTTAAGCATGCCAGCCCACGGACTCCCGCGACGTGCGTTGTTTGCTCACCGGGAATGTGGGTGAAAGAAGAGGAGAGGTGGCCAAGCGATGACTTGGTCCAGAGGAATGAGGTCCATCACTTCGGAGCTAACCTGGGTTGGAGCTTCACGGCTCCTTGGTTGGGGTCCAAAAGAGGGTGAACACTTTTGGCTGGATACACTTGCTGACATGTCAAGGAGTAGACGTCAGTGGCGTTCCTGCTGTGAGTTTCTTTGTCCCTCCCTATCACTTTTAGTCTACCCCTCCATCGACGATCTCAATTCCTAGGGTAAAACATAATTTAAAATTTTTTTCTTTTTGCTTATTAGCTGGCTGGAAGCTTACCGGAACGATGCCTATCCTTTGCTGGTAGCTCAGCTGGCATGCAACTGTTGTGTCTATTTTTCCTTTGCATTATATTGCATTATATGTATGTATATTTTTCATGTATTGCGGCACAATAGCAGAGGTGTTTTCCCACCTCTAGCTGATGTGTATAATGAATAATGATGACGGCCCTTGTGATCGCAGTGACCAAGGTTCACTCCTATGTGAATCGCGGTACTCATTGATAATATGCGTCGCAATCCTATCACACAACAAGTAATCCAATATTGACCCCCAAGTACTCATTCAAATTTGTGACAGGCATTGCCCGCCGTGACACGGTAGCTTAAAATGTCAAGGTTCTGACTACCATTCCAATTGTTGCATGTTCGAGACCTGCTGCCTCCGCCCGATGAGGTGCAATGACATCGAAACACTTCGTGATGGTGTAACGTTTTCAGGCCAGCAACACCCAAATTCTATCTGCTTCGGTTACGTTGCCTTTGATCCTAGTTTCCAAGTTTCAGTTCAAAGTGAATCGAGGTGCACATTGTGATGGCGCTTCGCAATCCAATCAAACAACTGTAATCCAAAATTGACCCTTACTTAGACATTCATTTTTAAACAAATGTTGCCTGCCGTGAACCAGAAGCCAAAGGTTTAGAGATTTCGTCAGTACGCCATTGGTCGCGGCTTCGAGACATGCAACCACCACTTGATGAGAAAAAATGACATTAAAACGCGTCGTGGTAGTGCAGGGTATTTGTGCTGGTAACACACAAATGTTCATCTGCTTCGGCTAAGGTCCGAGTGATCGCAGTGTCCAAGCTTCACATAATGTGAATCTGTTGGAGGTGAAAGAAAAACACAGGTATACTTGTGTAACCGTTCATAACTGTAGACTAGAGTTTTTCTGTGTTGCGGAACATATGTTACTACCGCTTGTTACATACCCCTCACACGTCCCATGGTTCTTTGAGATCAATAAATTCAACTTAACCCTCAGCCGTGATTGGTACTGGAATTAGAGTGTTTTCATACCCACGCTGGCCCGTGTAGTGTTCCGCAAATATCCCTCCTGTCCGGTGCGTTGTCTTTTTGACTCGTGGGGCGCAATCTAAGAAGTCGAACGCCTGGGGACACAACAGAATCGCAGTTCACATCGCAATTGCACGTCAAAATCCAATCACGCAAAGTGTGAATCTGACTCGTCCCTTTAATTAGACATTCACCATGGTAACAAACGTTGCCCGGCCTGAACCCGTTACTAAACGGGAAGATTTTGCCGATTTGTTAAATTGTTGCTGGTTTTAGGCTTAATAAAGCCACCTAAAATAGGAAATGAGATGGAAATGCTTCATAGTTGTGCATTGTTTTCAGGCGGAAAAATACTTTTATTTATCTTCTTCGGCTAGGGTTCTAGTTATCGCAAAAACCAAGGTTCGATTCCATGTCAAAATACGGTCTAATGTTAGATTGCACTTCACAATGCAATCGTACAACTTGTAAACTAATATTCACCATTTAATAAGATTTCACCGTTGTGACAAACGTTGCCCGCGATGACGCTGTAGACAAAGTGGTAGATATTTCAGCTACTATTCAGTGGTCGCAAGTTCGTGGCCTGATATCTCAACCTGATGAGATGAAATGACATCGAAACCTTTCGTGGTTTGCAGAGTATTTGGGCGGGTAACAACAAATTTCCATCTGGTTCTGCTACGGTCCTAATAATTAGTGTGACCAAGCGTTCAATGTGTTTCGGGAGCCACATGGAGATTGCGCTTCGGAATTTAATCCCACCAAGTGTTTTCCAATATTTACTCTACAATTTATCATGCACCGTTGTGACAAACCTTGCCCGCCGCGACCCGGTAACCAGATGATTAGAGGTTTTGGATATTTACATATGGTTGCGGGTTCATAACTGTAATGCCCACCTGTTGTGATTAATTGACATCGAATCGCTTCGTGCTTGGCTAGTGTTTTCGTGCGGACAACCCACAACTGACCGTCTAATTAGTCAGTCTCCATTTCGAAAAACGTTGCCCGCCGTGACCCGGCAGCTATCTGGGTAGAGGCTTCGTTTAATATTCCATTAGTCAGCCGTTCAAGGCCTGCTGTCTCTATATAATGAGAAGAAATGACATTAAAAGCGTAGTAGTAATGCACTGTTTCTTAGTGGGGGCACCGAAATTCTAGTCGCTTTTGCTACGGTTCTAGTGCTCAAAGTGATCAAGGTGCACCTCAATGTGAATAGCGGTTAACATTGAGATTACGCTGCACGATCTAATCATACAAAGTGTATTCCAAGATTTTCCCTTCAATAAGTCATTCACCGTTATGAGATGCATTGCGCGGCGTGACACGGTAGCTAATGGGATAGAGGTTTCGGCTACTGTTCCAATGGTCGCAGGTATGAAGCCTTCTATTTTCACCTGACGAGATGAAATAGCATCAAAGTGCGTCGTGGTTGTGCAGTGTATTCGGGCGGGTTATAACTATTTTCTATCTGCTTTGGCCACTGCTTTAGGGATCTCAGTAGCTAATGTTCACTACAAGATGTATCGCTTTTCACATTGAGATTGCGCGTTGCAATTCAATCACGTAACATGTTTTCATTATAGACCTTGCAATTCATCATTCTCCTTTGTGACAAACCTTGCCCGCCGTGACCCGGTAGACAGAGGTTGGAGGTTTAGGCTACTATAAAAATAGTTGTGTTTTCAGGCCAGCTATCTTCACCGGTTGAGCTGAAATGACACCGAATCACATGGTGGTTGTGCAATAGTTTGGGCGGGCAACACCCAATTTCCGTTTGCTTAGGCTACTGTCCTTGTGATCGCAGTGAGCAAGGTTTACTTTCATGTGAATCGCGTTCCACATTGAGATTGCGAGTCGCAGTCCAGTCACACAATCTATTATTTAAAATTGACCACCAAATTATTCATTCACCTTTTTGCCGTGCGTTGCTTGTTGTGGTCTGGATTCCAAATTGGTAGGTGAATCGGCTACTATATCATTGGTGGCGGATTTAAGGCCTCATCTCTTCATTTTATTATTTAAATACCACGGAAAATTTTTCGTTTATATGCAATGTTTGCTGGCTGGCATTATCCGATTTCTACCTGTCTCCTCGGTTTTATTCACCTATTTTCTTCGCGCTACAATGCAACGGGAGGTACCTTCCCTCTTTTGTCCTCTAACGTTACATTAAGCACTCTTTTGATTGGTACGCATGAATAATATTTCTTGTCACTTTTTTGCACGTCACCTGCTTGTGCATCCTCGTTGCTGTCCTCTTCGATGAACGTTATTTTGACTCGAACTACCTTTAGATCCATGAACATTCGTTTTCTACACGGCCGTCTTGCGGGGGACTCCTCTGATCATTCATTACAGCTTTTTCTTTGTTTCTCTTAGCCCTGACTAGAATTTGTTGAATATCAACAGTCCGAACCACTTGAGAGCCTGACTTACCAATCGATGTTGTTAATCGCGCAGACTCTCGGAGGTTTACACATAACTACACGTATATGATTTCCCACTGTGTGATATTGGACGATTACGTCCCAAACTTGACCGAGATAAAAATGTTGACTGGGAACTCAACTCACGGCTTCTCTAGAATATTTCGTTCATACCGTTGGTGATGCACTGGCCACTTCGCAGTGCGGATAGAAAGAGGTTCATTCTGATTGGAAGGTGTTAAATTAACATTTAAATTACATAAATAATCATACGATACTGTTAATTGCGACTTAAAAGATATGCACACTATTTCCTCCTACCTACTTGTGGTCATAAATTAAATGCGAAGCTACGATATTACGTTTTGACGCACACAACCTATTAACAGTCTGGTTTTTCTTGTCAAAACCTAGCCTGATTCAACCGTTGGGTTACTAAATGATATCCTTATCTCATGGTCTAACTGCATTATATCTTCATTACTAGCATTTATTTACTAAGCTCGTAGAGTTATAGTTTGTTTCGTAACCGCTTGATCTAACCATCCATTAACTAAAGAAGTGATATACACTTTGCATGATTTGGAAAACATCCATAACATATGGAAGCGTTCGCGCGATAAACGTTTTGCAACAAACGAATGTTTGTCCTATGGGTAAAAGTGTTTTGTTATTTACGGAACATACCATAATTTACGGAAGCTTCTTGTACATAAGCAGAAAAATTCATTTTGAATTCATCCGCAGGATTTTAGAGACACAATCTTGGTTTACAAATGGGATGCGTTCGAATTCCTAACTTCCTTTAAATGCGGGGCTTGTTGCTTCATTAATTTACGCAGTTTTATGGAAGCTGCGGTCAAGCATTCCTGGATTGCGGACCGCACATAATTAAATACTAATAAATAAAACTTTATAATTCATGTGCAGTAATGTTTGCAAATGAATCAAATGCAGCTGAGTACCGTATATCCTTTTGTGGGTCAGGGAAAAGGTCAGTCATCCTGTGTAGATAGGACGCAAACATTGTTCCCTAAAATCGCAACCTTATAGGTGATGCTCATTAATGGATACTGACTCATCTTTGAATGTTTTGGCAAGATACTGTAAAGCAATCTGTCATGTTTATTATTAATCGATTTTGCAACTACCGATAAACAGTTTTAGAATATGAGAAATACCATCAGTGTGAGTCACCAATATACTTTCGTACTCCATGTTACAAGTTTGGTTTGCACCGCAGTACCTGACTGCATTAAACCGGGGTAAATAGCCATAATGGACTTGCGTCTGAAGCAAGGATTATCAGAATACGCATCAGTGAATTTAAATTTGTCATAGATTTTATTTTATTCATGTTAGTTGATAAAAGTGGAATATAAAATGATTGATGTAAGTGGTGGGTAGTGGGTGGAACACTGATTACTTTAAACTTATTTATAGCTGGTTAGAATAAAACGGAACACATTTTGGCACTATGCATCTCAGGTTGCTCCAAGGTAGTTCATCAATAAATGTGGCGTACGTGGGCGCTGGTAGTTTTCATTGTGTAAGTTTTTGACTTCTCTCGTTTGAGTAATGCGTTAATGTAGAAATAAGAAATGATATATTAGAAACTAGGCACACCCGTTAATAGCTACAAAATGCTATAAACGATACACTATTGATGACTATGCACTGGATTTGTAAAATACATAGATAACAACAAACATAAATAGTCTTCGATTCTAATAATTTGAGGCATTTGTATTTAGAGTAACTATCCTATAAAGTTGCGCTTAAAACAATTTGTAGTGTTACCACGAGTTTAAGAATGAAATTAACAGTTTACAGTATGGTAATTGCTTGTGAGTTAGTGACTTCTTACAGGTCTCATTGGACTGAAGTGTATTCCGAAACAGTGAAAAACTGAAAAGGTTTAAAGGGCATGCACTTCGTATCAGACCTAGCAGCTTAAACATCTACTTTTTTTCTTAACGGTAGACCTAACGCAACATTTCTAATAATATCATCGAATAAAATATTTCGTATTGAATCATAAGCATGAAAACCTATGGAACGGAACATTTGCATAGGCGAAAATGTTTGCTGAGAATAGAATAGGCTACTTTGATTGCTTACTTAGTGCTTTTAAATCATGCAACCCGGTAAATTTAATTTAAACAGACTCATATTTCTGTATCATCAGAATAGTTTATTGTAACGACCAAATAACCCATCTTTGACAGGCTTGGTCACAGCACCTTCCGAAATAAATCTAAAACATCGAACAAAAGATTTCTGGTACACTACGTCAGACTTCCCTCACACATCAAATATACCTCATAAATTATTTGTGTTCTGAAATAATTGTTCTCGAAAGCCAGATATGCTTGACTATCAAACCCACGTTCGCTCTGTTGACACGCATGGGGATATGCTTACCACAAACAGGTGAATCAGCGTTTATCCCATGCAAATTGTCTAGGCCATAATGAATGGCATCACGTGTTCTGCCAATGCAAGCTGGCCTAGAATTGAGATAGAATCAATACATTCCTTATTATACGCAAATCTTTTGGGATTTGCATGCAGTGATTCACTGTTTGATTTATTGCAGCATAATGAGCTGCAAATAAATCGGATATTATAACGAAACTTTGTTTATGGCAAGTGGTTACAAGTAATGTGCATTGGTGAGCGCATTGAAAGTGTTGCCCCGGTACTTATGAGATATACTTACTAATTTTCATGAAAAAATTGACACTAGATTGAAATCAAAAGAAATGCAGGGAGAATATTATGATCTCCTCCAACCGATTTTGTATAGTTCTCTCTAATTTTAAATATTAGCATTTGCTTCTAAACATTTTCATTTCCTTTTTTGGATGACCGAAGCAAACCAAACAAGGTTCGGTGAAGGTAATAGAAATTCTATTATTTACTGACTGAACTTGTCCTAACAACTGCAGATCACCCTATTTTTAAAATCTAAAGTCAAACTAGCGGAGACTGCTGCAGAACTAACATTAGGACTGCAGGTCTTTCCCTCGATAAATAAAGGCCAACGCATTAACAAGATGTACGTGAAAGATGCAAATTCTTCAGTAATATCAGCAGAATTTTTCAGAACTTGTAAAATTAACATCTTGTTGGTAAACAGCTTTGCAATCTGAGACTGCAAATTGAAAGACCACGATTTTTACTTCAGTTGCGTTTACTAAAGGACCATCTGGATGTGATTGGTGCATTCATTTTTGATATCTGGTAAAAGGATGTAACCATTTTACAAGCAGCATCCACATAACTGCGCACGTACAGGCGATGTTGAATTCGGCATCGGAGGAATAATTTAGATGCGTGTTTAAGCACTTCTAACTAAAAATCTGACAAATTGTCGAGAGGTGCAAACATTAAATATGATCCAGGAATATATTCTTGATCAAAAAATTATTCACTTCCTTTTTGAGGAACCAATGATGTGGTGCTGCAATGGTACTTGATTACGGTGTTATCGGATTATCAAAGTCCATCTAACAGGCACTCGATGCATGTTTCACTGCAAAGGAACAAAATACAAAATCTCTTGCCTCCTTATATGCTGGTTTGAAGTACGCACTAAAAGTCTAGATGTAAGTTTCCATTTAGCCAGTATTAGACTTGAGCAACTGAACACGGTGATCAAAGTCCAGTTTGCTTTTAAATTGTTTTCGTATCTGTTTTCATAGGTATCGCTCATTGCATTCAAGTCGGTGTGCCATAATCTAACTTGTCCTCCTGAGTTTGCCCTGCATCTCATCCATAAAATTTATTATCTGTAATTGCGCCAATATATCACAGCACCGAGGACTAACTAGGAATGTTTGTAAGCACTGTGAGGGCGAATGTTTTATAATAAATTTGAAGGAGAAACTACTATGGAAGATACGGATGTAACTGCTACTAAAATATCCCTTGTTCCAGTCCAAACACTGCTTGTAAGCACAGCCACAGTTAATGATAAGCTACCTAGAACTAAAAAACAACTACTCTCAAGTGCAGCCAGTTTGGACCCTCTGACCATAATCACAGCGCCACTGAAATTTGAAGGCCTGTACTGTCCAGCTTCATAAACAATAATCTGAATGTTACCGCAAGTTATCTCTACTTATTGCTTAATCAAATTCAGGCCCTTCGTTAATCTTCTATAAATAAAAACCATTCTGGCGTTAGATCATTTAATTCCAGTGGAGGCGTTTGTCTATATGATAGTCACAGAAGTCCTCAAAATGGTATGTTTTTCAAAATGCAATAATTTTTAATATTCCTGGCAGTATTGTTAGTACCTCCTTACATAATATTCCGCGTAGAGTCAGCGATATGGCAGATGTATCGTGCCTTTGCAGGTGGCAGCGAAAGAAAATCCAACAATTATATTGCCACGTCTTGTTTCAATTGGCAGACGCTCTGACTGCTACTCATTTCATCGAAAAATCGCTCGTTTCAGATACAAGCATGTTTAAGTCGCTGAAAACCGCTGCTATTAGAAAGCTTTGGTAAAGCAAACTCTGACAAAGACAAGGAGTTTTTCACCTAGACCGAAAAACCCGACTCAAAAGAACTCTTGTTTTGCGTCAGTCATTGCTACCATGTCGCCAAAATTTAGCGTCATTACAGATTGTGGGAGTGACATTATACAGCGCCCAATAAATTTTGCCCAATTTATAGTATTTACAAAACCCCTCTAGATATGACAAAATGGCACCATGTTTTCAGGAGTATTATTTGTAACCACTAAGTATATAAGGCATAACTACTTTCACAGCTGCAAGTGAAGCATATTGAACAGGAAAAACAAGTGTATATTCAATGTTTCAAGTTATTACATTTTTAGCTAAATGCAATATTTCTGAACATTTGCAGCTCTGAAATGATGGGATTGAAAGCAACCAGAGAGGTGAAAGTACCTGAAATCGATTGTCGGAATTCCAAGGCTGTTATCGATGGAATAAAAACAAAAATTTTACCGATCCTTGTTAGCACGTTACAGACGTAGATGATACCTAAAAACATGGACATTTACAAGATGTGTGTTAGAAAGAGTATGTTTAAAAGCATTACTAATGACACATTACCCGCTTACGGTGGCGAGTCGGATCATTGAGCAAACCAAGCATAACATATTTGCGAGTTTCTACAGAGGTACATAAGGATGATGGCCTTCTATATTTTACCGGTAGATATATATCGATTACTAGATCTGCATCAGAAATACAGTGGTCTTGTTAAACCTTAGTGCGTAGAAAGCAAGAAGCTGAGCAATTTTGCTGCTGATACACATACAATTCGGTAAATAATTTTAAACAAATATTCTGTTGACTTATGCCACTATCGACTTAAGCATAGATTACCTGGGCAACAATATAAATATCATGCAGAGCTACTGTATTCCTTTAACAATTCTCAAACCCGTACGGTCACTGAACTTCCCAGTGGCAAAGTTAACGGAACATGTATACCAGATATTTGGTCACGGGAAATAATAACGACTATGGTAGTAAACTGTAGTCCCAGTTGCATGCAGCCTTGATGGAAGTGCGTACCATGGATATGGTTTTGTTGAGGCAGTTTTATGCCACCTCTGTTAGATATGCCATGTAACAGTGGCATTAATGTCTGTTTACTGTAAATAATCTATCTCCGACGCTCGCAGTTCCTTTTATTAACAGTAATGTATATTAGATTGCATATGTTAGCAAGCAGTGCTTTCCACCAAGTGACAAATCATATTTGTGTTCAGATGAATGTGTTAATATAAGCATAT
The DNA here is from genome assembly GCA_944474145.2 of Dicrocoelium dendriticum. NCBI lineage: Eukaryota > Metazoa > Platyhelminthes > Trematoda > Plagiorchiida > Dicrocoeliidae > Dicrocoelium > Dicrocoelium dendriticum. The sequence goes on from OX104067.1 coordinate 93,980,942, forward strand.
TATGTCTTACGTCGCAGCTTTTCAAGACCTCAATGTCCAGTGCAAAAGTTCATTTTAATAGACCAAGGGGATGTAATACAAAACAGACACATCGTAGGCGATTGCATGTTGCATCTGAACCAGCTAGTGCGAGATAGAGTTCGATCAAAGATGTCCCTGGTTGACGCCTCGTAGCGCGCTAATGTCGTTGTCAAAGATGCTCATGGAACACAAATTCTGAGATGCTTTAATGCGTGAGCATGAGCTGTAAATACCTGCTTTATAAATATTTCGATCAGGATAAGGACAAAGAGCAACGGAAAACACAATGGGTTTCGAGGTGAGCTCCGACGACTATTTCACTGTTGGACCCCTAGAAGGATTAATCGTCGTGAAGTAATTGAAATAAACGCCAGATTCAATTTTACGTAAGCTGACTAAATTGCTTATATCGCATGCAAATTTTTAAGTACGTCAATGAAACAGATTGAATTTATGTTGCTATCCAATATAGGATACATGTCTTTTTCACAAGGTAAAATGCGCTAAATTGAGATAAGTATCAAAGAATACTTGTTGGTGTTTATTGTTCGCGTAAAGCCGGTGAATTATCTTGAAAAACATCGATAATATTTTGTCCAGAAAAATTAATTTCCTCATCATGTAACCAGGTTCTAGCTTTCATTTTCTTCACAAACCCTTACGTAAACATATAGTGAAATAAAATGGGTTCAGAACGTTCCAAACCAGTGCCACATTGCCTGATAAGATTGATGTTTTGATCTCAGCTTCATTTAATATCTTTCACATGTAAATAGAACCACGTAATTTTGGTTCCATAGGACTGGAATATTTCTTCTAGCCAAATGCTTCATTGAAAAATTAGCAACTCAAGACAGCAAACGCCTAAGTTAAAATAGATGGAATGGAGATTTTAACAGTAAAATGTATTAATTTATATCATTATATCCCCATGCTTCCTATTATGTTGAATGTAATTTTACTTATTTTAATTTGCATTAGTTACCTGATGACGTACAGAGTTTAGTATTTGTACAAAGGGATGCATAACCCACAACTTCATCAGCTTTAACAATACCGCATCTCCCAAATAACATTTGAGTAAAGCACTCTCACTGTTTTTCATTTGAGCAATGTACCTCACAAAGTTAACCAAAACTCGTGTAATTTTCTTACGCATAATTTATTAACCAGTTAAGTATAAAACACTCATGGAATCGAAAGTTGATGGCATCAATCCTAAAGAGACAATCAGGTAAACGTATGCTTTCTTAAAGCGGTAAGCTCCGAATGACCACAACTTAAACGTACAAGACGTTTTCCAAAATCTGCTTTCATTTTTCAACGCTAGCTAAATTCTATTAACTATTTGGACTAGAAATAAGTACAAACTAGACTTAGACTCATATGCACGACTATCGATAAAGCAAACTAATCGGAATTTATGTGTGTTTTAAAGTCTTTATGGCTTTCATGCTGCGAAATATTTATTTTGTATGACAATATTTTTCTTTGCCTAAGGGCATAATTAACAAATCGTCATCTGTTATCTAACAGCATGGCAAGAAATGTTACTCTGATATTATTAACGGTAATTATAGCGTTAGCGCTGTTTCTCAAAGGAAAGCGTTAATTAACATCTCGTTGGCTCGATCTCACGTGATTTGTCTAGACGCGGCATTTGTTCGAGTTTAGATTAGAAGGCATTCATATATTTAGGATGTTTGATCACAGTTTTCGCCAATATTCTGATACGCTTGCAAATATTCTCATTTGCTAGAATCACTTGCTGGCTGAGCTGGGATGCGAATCCAGATCGGTTAAAGCAATGGTTGTATATACAGACGGGAGAACAAATGATATAATAGTATGTTCGGTCACAAATATCAAGGGATTGTTGTTAGCATAGAGCGACATAATGGAACTGGAAATGTGTGTCATATATGTCAACAAGTGAGGTCGGCCAGTATTAAGGATTCCCTACATATTTATTAACGCGCAGGTGACGCTCAGTTTGGGATTTTTACGAATGCACAGCGTTGATTAAATCACTCGTTATTTATGGCAAATTAGGCAATGTGATTTTAATACATGCTTATTTATATAATTTAACCCGTTAGATTGATAAGGCTACTAAGTGATTGGAAACGTTTGATTCAAAAGAATCGCCACTTAGACATAGAAATTATACAATCTCACATGATTACAGTTGGGTGGTCCTGCATGAGTCACTGAGTAAAATGTTATTAATAACACAAAGCACTTTTCACTGAACGCAGTTAAGGGACGCTATTAATTTGGGATGTGAGATGTTTAATTAACTAACAATTATGAATCTTACAATACCTAAGTAAGGGTTCCACGCAAATCTAACGTAGAGTAACCTCTTGGTTGCTTTTGTCGATTAAAAACGGATGCCCGGTCTGGTTATGAGAACTATGGTTTTTCTCAAATATAAACGACAGATGTTCTTCTTAACTAACCTTAACCACTCTTGGACTTATATTCGAGGAAATTTGCCCACATATTTACTCACTGTCATAACCACTGCTGAGTCTTGTTCCGCCGCCAGTTAAAAGTGTAAAATGATGGAAGCATGTTTGAATTTATAACTCACTGGGGTGACAGCACTAGTTAATCAACTGGTAAATACATGGAGGGCAAGCGACGATTTCGCGTTTGCATTTCGGCCAGCATTTGTTCAAGAGTGTTTAAGGGAATGTAATAAACATTTTAAAAAATATCAAGGTGTTTTAGTATTTTGGCCGTTAAATAATCTGCCTTATGTTATTCGACGGTTAGGCAAAGAAGAAAATGGCGTTTAACTATTTAAGATACTCACTTACAAGCGTTTTTAGGTTGTTCTAAAAACATCTTAATAGCCCCAGAGGAAAACATATCACGATGGACTCAGGAGTTGTGATCGCACTGATAGAATGATTTATGTAAGCAACCGGTGCCAACTTATACCCTTTTATATTAGCACGGTGTAAAGCGCCTGGAATATACACTCGAGAAACTGTACCTAATAGGTGGAATTAACTTATGAAAGTGTTTGGGTCTACGCATCGCATTTACTTTACCTTGTGCGGTTACTGTGGGCAAAATCACTTGAATGGATCGGGTATATTGCCTATAAAGCATTCGGGTTTACAAGCGATGTGCTTGTTGCAACTAACCCAAGACTGGTTCAGATCACTTGGTTTGTTAAGAAATTTTAAGGCAGAATGGAAACATTATAGTGTTGCTCATCCCAACACTGGCACCCCAAGACCGCGGTTTCGTCCTGGTTGGGACTCATCAGTTATAGATAGCCTTTATTTGTAAAAGCGTGCTGATAAGCTTACAATAAAAACTGCTTTCCCAACCTAAATGCTGAAATGACCATGGAAAAATTCCCTATTTCAAATGATGGTAATTACAGGTAGAGTTACTACTTGCTTATTCCGAAGGAAATCTCAAGGTAAGGTTTAGAGAATGAAGTCCTTGTCATTAAACGAACGTGTAAGCTGTTGAGTCAAAGAAAATTCCTAGTGCTCTGGCTTCAACAGGGGCTAAATTATAGATCACCATTGACAGGAACAAAAGTGTCTGCCTCTCAGGCTTTACCGGAAGTGAAATCAGCAATGGTGCCATAAATCAGCATTTATAATGTAGTATAAGAAACTGCCTCCCGTTTCTGCTTGGTTGGTAATGTGGTTTTGTTTGACCTATAAATAAAATAAACTTTGTATCCGCGTATCGAAGGTAGTGGCTGCATTTGGGTGGCTAAAGTAACAAGTGTTTGATAGCCAACACCTTACCGTTGGCTTACCGTTGATTATCTACAAGTTCATGCTGCTGTCTATTCTCTTATACGGCACGAAAACGTGAGCGATGCACCGGCGATATGTGATACCTCGCGTGCTTTCATTGACAGTTTATGCGACGGATTCTGCGCATCTGTTCTTACGATAGATTTGCGGACTAGGAAGTGTTGTTCCGAAGTGGATGTATGCAGTTTGCAGTGGACTGTTTACTTTTGCTGAGACACCTCAGGTAACTCGGTCAGGTGAGCCGTATGGATTAGACGCCACTAACGAAGCGCCTATTAGATGGATAGTTGAGTTGGAAGGAGAGCCCTGCGGGGAAACTGAAACTTTGTTAGCAGGACATTGTCAACCTAAGACAACAACGTTCTGCTTGTGTTTGTGGGTGTTGGGAAGCGAAAGCGGTTGATCGGCGTGCATGACGCGATCCAATCACGAATGCAATCGCCGAGGTGCTGGAGAAAGCCCGCATGTATGCGGAGAACAAACGGCGGGTGCGGAAGCAAAATTCACCTAAGTGTATGCAGTTCATCGACGTCGAATGCATGGTGCTGTAGCACATGCGGGCTCGACTGTCTGAGTCAGGCAAGTCTAGTGAGTTACGAGCGAGGCCACTTGGAAACAGAATGGAAACGCTGGCTGTCCAGCTAAGAATTTACGCAGAAGCGGCGCAGCGTTGATATTTACGCTGCATGAGATTCTGTAAGATGTGCTAACAAGGTGCTTGGGTGCTGAGATAATGTAATTCATTTAATTTGTTTGTTATATTGCCTTAATGCTAACGTTTTAGCTAATTTTAATACCTACTCGTATAGTGTTCAATTAACTTAAACAGGTCGCTTAAGCGAAAGGTGGTTAGCCGAGTTTATTTTTCTTGTTTGTTCAATGGGTTTATTGACCTATTGTTCTGCCATCTTGTATTTACCGTAGATATAATGGTAACCAATTTATTTCCACTGGTAGGTTAGCGATGATCTACGTTGGTATATTTGTGTAGTGCCTTCTATTTATTTTATTTGATATTGTCATTTCAACTGATTGACGGTTGTTTGACATTCGTGGTGTGGTTGAATTTGATGTGAATGTTTACAAAATACCTACCTGTCGGCCGGTGGCCGAGTGGTCTGCACGTTTGCTTTCCGACCATTAGGTCACTGGTTCGAATCCGTGTAGGGGTGGGCGTCCTCGCGGTATGCTCAGCCCGCGCGCGACTGGTGGTGGTCGCGCGGCAGCGAAGCGCCGTTACGGCGTATAAGCTGACGCATTTCATTTCATTTCATTTCAACTACTTCACCTATACTGGCTCCAGGAGACTGTTTTTGTTGCTGGAAAGGACAAAATCCGCAATCCCCTTGGCCGTACTAAGCTCGAAGAATAGTTTCATCCAGTCAGGATCGGACTACGGTGCCCCAACTAGAGTGTGATTGTTTTGCCTTTGAAGGATCGTCAGCTGGCTCCGCTGATGAAACGTGGCTCCTTTCCACATGCCTCCCGGTCTTATTGCTTCGGGTTTGCGCTGGGTACAAGGCGTTTGATTGGCTACTGTAGGTGCAGACCATGTTACTTACGATCCCTCTGTGGGCGTAGGCTACTGGGCTGTCCCCGTGGAGGCCGCAGTAACAGGCGCATCCAGAGCTGGATGTCCATTGTGGCTGAGTAGACAGTGATAAGCAAAGGTAACAAAAATGCACACAATAATTGTAATGGTGTGTAGAGAACAGTTGAGGTTTGCTGACACCAAGCAGCCAGTAAGTTAAGATTTTACCACACAGTTCAGTTCTAAACAGGCATTGTTGGGCCAAATATCCACAATAATTAGCTAGTTAATTGACTATACCTGTCAGCATATTGCATATGGATAGCGTAAGTAATTTTACCTGCAAAAGGTTTAAAGCTTTTGCTAATATATTTATTAGGCATAGAATAGACGACAGCTTGGCATGTGTTTTCGTCTAAAACTCATGTATACATTTTATTCTATTTAATTTGTAATCAGGTTTATTGTTATAGATATGGTTTCGTGAATTTTACACAGTACTATATAGCTGATTTTTGGTAGCTCAGAGGACTGATAAGCAAATCTTCTGTTTGAGTCCCATTACACCGTAAATCATAAAGTTAGTTTCTAGTCCTATGAATCCACTCATACTTACTGTATATTTGTATCCAGATTTTTCCGATTTTTGCAGTGGCTGTTAAAAATGCTTGTTAAAACAAATTTGGTATAAAGTCTGTTGTCTCCGTTTTTCTAACCATCGTACACAACTGTGTCTGGTAGATAAATAGAGCACTGCGAAGAGCTAGACAACATACTAGGAGAAACAATGGGGCTCTAACGGAATGTGCACAGTCGCCACTACCTACTTGCATAACTTAATTAGGCAGTTTTGAATATACAAGCAAATGCATTTTATAGCAAGTGAAAGCTGTACAGGAATTCGACAACTCGTTTTCATGAGTTCCCATTACGGATGTATATTTATTTAAATGGCAAAGTTGAAAGCTAGATCACGGCGCTACCATCCTTGTGGAACTATTCATATTGACCCATCAAAACCACTAAAATATGGGGAGGCACTTTGCAGTCGGTTCATGTTATACTTCCAGAATATCAAAGAAAACCGTTATTGCATGGTGAAAAACAAACATCCGAACATTACACTACCGTTCAAGTACACACACCAGCAGCTGCACCAATGCGTTGTTGACTGGGGTATAGTTAGTTTGGACTAAATTAGCACAGGTTCCTAATAACTGATGGCAGTAAATATCGGAGCTATCTAATTATGTCTTGGCTTAGCAAGCGAAATAGTGGCTGTTAGCGCAACTAATATGGTATTGGCATCACCAGCATACATGGTACTCTAAAAGGCCATCCATGTAAAAACAGAACATCAAGATATCAACTTTCAGTGTTAAAAGCCACTTAGAGACCGCCAAATATCACCCAAAAAACGTCATCAAATTGCTCTCAAAGACAATGGAGTCTATCATTTCTAATGCACAAATCGTATCTGGAAATCTCCTGAGTAACGCAGTTGTCTTCAACGCCAGTCATATACAGCCAAACTATCCGCCGCACATAGCTCTTGGACCGAAATATCGAAAAAGGAAACCGGTGTCAACCTTCCCGAATCTGCCAAATTGGGACCGCCTGGATAACCGTATCACCACGCATAAGCTGCGAACTTACTTAAGTTTAAGTCTAAACTTGGGTGTATGGTAAAAGTCAGCAGCCAAAACTCTAGTTACGCATTTGGGGCTAATTATCTGAATAAACGGAGGTAGAAGGCGTTATTAGGCCAAAACAAGTATTCGAGCAGCGCTTATTCCAGTCTTAATTAACGTTCTCGCGCTTGTCGTGGAGCCGAATTCCATTGTTCTCTCCGCAAATTCCAAAAGATGACAGATAACCGTTGGTCAGGAAGATCAATCCTTGCTGCAGCGAGAGATATATTGTGGATCAGCGTGAGAACAAACAAAAGTGCGCAAACTTAGTTCGGACAAATGCAAAGTTATTCAACTAAGTCAACAGCAAAGCAGCGCAGGCTGAGAAAACGAATTGTAAACCGCCTCCCCGGAGTGCGATCTTGGCGCAGTGATTCGAAACGACTACGGTGGTTGAAAACACGTGGTGAAGTAGTCAAAAATAGAGAAGTTAACCTATTAATCTTAGGAAGTGCGTTCGCGTTGTTTGAAGCCTTAAGTTGTAAGTAGATGCTTAGTGCTTGCGCTAAACACCATGTGGACTACGCGATGCAGGCAGGACAAGCATGTCCAAAACACGAGCTTGCCGCTGTTAAGAACAAACACTATTGGGCAAATAAAAATATGAAGGCCTTCTTCCATCTGCCAAGAAAATTATAACTGAAAGACTTGTGTATGTTTGTAATGCATGGTATTGTTTTCTGTGAGGTTACCAAACCCTAGCCAGTGGGAATCTGAAAATTAGGAATCACGAATCCCATATTTATCTGATGCGAAGCCGCATAGCCAGACTCAGGAGACACCAGCGGAACCGGAGTACCCAATGTAGTCAGTTTGGAGGCCACAAGACTTATATTTCTTCTTATTTGGCAGCCCTGAAAACACAATGATGGGGGTTCTTTCTGCTCACATGGTATTCGAAACAACTTAGCAACAACATTTCTTAGCGGTTTCGCAAAGCGTTGCCCGTGGTGTCCGAGTGGCTTAGGGGTAGCATTCACAACTAGCATCCCAATGGTCCGGTGTTCGATGTCTGCTATCTCTATATGATAGGATTTAATGAGATAGAACCGCGTCATACGAGTGCAGTGTCCTTTTTCGGGCAATGCCAAATTTATATATACCTCTACAACCCATTCCCCACATGTCTTAGGTGATATAACACGTGGGCATCAGTTAACGGCATGCACAATCAAGCACAGTGAGTAACCTTCCCCTGCCCACGAAGTAGGGTTGGCAGCTTAAGATGCGCGTTTTCTGAATGTCAGAGTGAGTTCAAAAATGCGAGATTCAACTTGTTCGCGCCTTCTCCCTTTTTACCTACTTGACATGCCGTGCTATCAGATTTGTCAAGCCATGGCTTTATGCGGATATTCGTCGGTACCCTCACGTTTAATGCCGCTGCAGAAAACTAGAAACATTAATTGTTTTAAAGCCGCTGATGCCTATTATATTAAAATTTCACCTATTGCATCCTACATGAATATTATGTACTTTAATCGGTTTTGTTACTCTCCTGGTGTGCAGATATTCCTGGGAATGTGCTTATTTTTATGAAGGCTAAGAACATTTGCATGCAACTGGCCACTACCAAACATCTGAGTTAATACTACACGGCCAATTCATTCTTTTAAGCTTTGTCAGTAACGAGTTATGTGATAAGTTAGAACTCGCAAACTTTGAACCACTACTTAAATTAAAGACAGAAATGCTTACTTGGTAATTTAACGCTAAATAACTTTGTGGAACGCGTGCAAATTGCATTGATTGTTCCAAACCACTTCTATCCTTATCCACTACCAAAATAATAAAAGAGCAATTTCTTGTATATGCACCTGTCGTTGGCAGCTCAGAAAGTGACGTCCTATTTCTGGGGACACGGCAATGTATTTTTGCAAAGGATAGAGTACATTAAAAGGCCGATCACTTTTGCGCCACAAAACATATTAATACGGAATGTGCACTTCTCCCGTACCACGAGAACTACGGTATTTACCATTAATAGGAAACATAAAAGATGAAGTTTTACTTCGTCATCTGTGATGTACAATGCGTGTATGTGTCTAATATCGAGAAGACGGTACACCCGTCTAGTTTTGTCGGATATACGACAGCAGCCTAAGTAAATATTAGAATCGTTTCTATCTCCACGCTAAAACCCATATCCTCATCCATTTTGGCAACAAGAATGGAAGTCTTTTAACTACTGCACATTTACATTTTATAGCCATTCGCGACAAAATTTGAAGTCAGCTTTTGCTATTTTTTACTTTTGCGCTGATCTTAAGTATATATCATGAATATCTTATTCCACACGGCGAAAACTCAGTCTGCAACGTGGTGCTATTAATCCATCGTTTGCTAAATGAAGTGACCTGCTCACGTTTCAGAACGTGATACATAGAACAAAAATAATTTCAAAGAGATCTCGCGTTACGAAATTAAAGAGGTAAGGATCCACGCATTCTAACAAAGCGGAGAGCCACGGACTCTACCAAAACGAGGATTTTACTATTTTATGAATTATGTATGCTATGAAAAGTTTCAAATGGCTCTTATGATAGCAGCGTTTTTGTTTACCATTTCGCGTCTGCAAGCTCACAGCATTGTGCAATATTCCTTCACCCTACTGCGCTTGCAATGCCGTATCCATTTAGCAGATTTTCTAATTATCCATTCACCTATCATTTTGATTCCATGTGGTAGATTTCAGCCAAATTTTGAATTAAATCCTGCAGTTCCTTGAAAATTCAGAATATGAAATTAATTTCTTTCAGTATTTATATGAACACCCACTAGGGTCTGCGCATTTTTGCAAATAAAATGCTATATAATCTTTGGAAAAAACTGCTCTTCTGCATTTTGCATCCGACTGCAGTGGGTCTATCAGTCTACATACTCGTAATGTACCGACATTGCAGATTGTATGTAATTGATCCTAAAAATTCTGTTTTATATCCTCCTAGACTCTGCCTGCCTAAATATTGGTGCGATGTATGTGCTAAGGAAACGCAGACAATTGGCTTTAGATGTTTTTTAGCAAAGGTAGCTACCATATTATACGGACCGATCAAACCGGTTAAAAGTATAATAATATACCATTAATTTGAATACGATAATATATAATGTAAGTGGATAGACTATATTTCCGTCATAATTAAAGTTAGTAATGTGGAGGCAAAATTAACATGTGGGGAAAAGCGTTCTACATTTTGAATATCCGAAAAGAAGAAAATGTTTTGACTGTAATCCAGTAGACTGTGTATGTTGCCAGTTTCATCTGGTGGCGTTTTAGTTTGGTATTTTGCATGACTTGTAATAGACTCGCGTTAGGCATGCTTTGGTCTAGTCAGTATTCGGTACAACGGTAATGTCTCCTTGCTGATGCCACTATGCACCGCTGTAGAAACGACACTAGACTTCGATTGGTTCGGAAATAGTTCTGCAAACCATCATATTCAGGTGACTATGAAGGAGAAATGCAACTATTTAGCACAGAGATGGATCGCTAGTTGTATAATTATTATGCTTGTTCACTGGAATGCAATGGCACCGATCTAATGCTTTTGAGAAATCGAGGTAGACGACATCTACTACTAAACCAGTAACCACAGATTCCGAAACATGCACGACAGATTAGGGCTACAGGACATATTTTCACAAAATCCGTGCTGCTCCGGGGCGGAAATTTTCTTACCATTCGAGTACCCTTTCGTAGTTTTTAAGAAAATGTACCACATGATTTTGGAGATAAGATGTTTTATTATCGACCGATACGTTGGTTGTTTTTTAATGCTAAGACATTTATGAGCTAAAGTGAGGATCTCATGCTTCCACATTGTGGGGACCTGCATCTCGTTTAGGCATCGTTGAAATAATATTTCTAATTGTACAGTTAAACTCATGGCAGCCACTTTCAATGCATTTGGACGAATGTCGTCTGCACTAGCCAAGCTTTTCTCGTTAAAGGAAATCAGCCACTACAGTAGGCCTGTAGTTGTAAAGGTTATGTGAATAAGTCCTGATGCAGCATGATTTGCATGGGTAGGAAGTAAGATGATTGTATATTTTGGACGATACGGCTAATATGCAGTTCAAGAGATTGAACGGCCATGTGGGTTGTTTGCGCTAACCCACATGCCCTGTGCATAGTAGGGATTCATCCCTAAGCCATACAAAATTTGTGTAAGTGACTTTATGACTGCTTTTTAAAGCAAAATGGTACCACAATGTATTTAATTTACTGCCTACATCGCACTAAACTACTCTTATTTATCAAATTTTGCTTAGTTCTCCCGCGCAACATTGACGCAGTGGTTCCTCTGTGTTGTATACACATCCCAGTCTTCCTCACCCCAAGAATTCAAATGTGCGCGAGACAAGCTGAGTCCCACAGAGCCATACATTTATCAGTCCTGAGCCTTAGGAACGACTTCATCTCCGAGCGGTGGATATTGATATATGATGTGTTTGCCATCAGTCTGTTGAATCTGTTGAGCAATTTTCCCTCAAGCCACTTCAAGGACAATATGGCTAGGAAAGAACATCTTTTTTCACCGATGAGGTCGGTTTGGTTAGCATTCATGATTACGAGGTAAGGTTCCATTGTGCCTACTTTAAGGTCTTTTGTGTAATACATTTAGCGAAACCCTGTTGTCATATAGTGGCTGCTGCCCAAATATTGCATGTTGTAACTACTTCGAGCAGTCGAGCCTCGTAGGTAAAAAGAAAGTCCATGTTGGCCGTTTTGTTTCTTTTCCTAACACACGGAGAAGTAAGATTGTTGTACAGCGGTAATCTAGAAAGTAGCTTTTGCATTTCCGTCTTGAAGTGCTCACGGAGGTTGACCGAGGTATCTAGAGTGTGCTTTAGAATACTTCTATTAGGAGAACGTGGCTGTAAGAACATGCCAGTTGGTTTTTCGTAGCCAAGGATAGAGCCTCATATTTATGATGCTCTAGCCTTTAAGTAGACCAAGATGTACGTTATATGAAGGCCAGTGTACGTATAACGCCATGTTTTAAGTGTAGGCGTCACCATAAGTAGTTAGCAGTTTGGACCATTAATTCGTTTACGCAGTCTGTATGCTGATCAGGATTTTAGTAAAAAGGTAAGTCAAAATTTACACTATTCCTTCCAGTCGGTAGCTAGCTGCTCAAGTTTTACACCCTGTAATGCGATCCTGATGTCGGTATTGGCATCGTTCATCTATGTCTCGGTTTGTAGGACTAGTTAATACTAGTCCGAGACGATGCGCGGAATAAAGCGCGGATATCAGAAGGCAATTGGAGTCGGACACAGCGGACTGTATTCGATGGGCTAGAACGAGAAACGGACGGATGAAGCGAGGCAAGAGCGTACACGTGAGCGGGGGGACTTACAAGGCAGTTGTGTGTCGAGCCGGTTGTAAGATTAAAACAAGAAGGAGTAATGTACAATCGGTCAACAAGTAAATTGTACACGAAAGATAAGAGTTATCTTTTTGGGCGCTACAGAGCTCCCCCCATAGAAGGCTGAACATAGAAAGCCTTCGATATCGAAAAGGAATGTTAAAACGAAGTTCGTAAGGCGAAATCGTGCCGAGTAAAAATGGGCGTGCGTTCGTGTAAATGGGGGTTCATCAGAAGTCGGAGTCCGCTGTGCCGTTTATGATTCGTTATTTATTGAATGCAGGGCAGGGTGCATTTCGGCGAGCCGTTGGAGCGGGCTTGTCGGACTACAAAAAAAAACTGGCTAGTCCAGAAAAAGGCCGACAGGACCTCAACCTCCGCTGCTGCCAAACGGTGCGCTTGGGAGTGGTCTCTCCCCCCGCCGCACCCCGCCCCGCGCCAAAGCGACCCTCGTCCCACGAAGA
>OX104067.1:93994185-94046681 GCA_944474145.2 Dicrocoelium dendriticum
CATGCTTTTCAACAGAACTTATGTATCAAATGGAGTTACGTGAGCAACCATATTTTCCTTTGCTCACTCCTTACCTCAACGATCACGGTACCCCAGTGTCTTTCTGAACGTTTACGCGCGATAATATTTTTCACTTTACACTGATGTTAATTATCAAAGTATTCATCTCGGCAGACGTTCGATAGATGACCCAGACATATTTTAACTGCATCATATTCGCCGCAACATCCTACGGGACATGTCAAGCACTTGCTTTTATCCCGTGATAAATCATTGCTCATTGCTCATTGTCCAGGAGTAGGATGGAGACGTAGTGTAAGTGACAAAGTGTAAGCGGATCATTGCGTCAACCAACCGCCATTTAAATACTGTTAGTGTCGGTGCAGAGACGACCGATTCTGGGAGAGCATTCCACGGGTGACAGACACGAATGGAAAAGAAATTTCTGCGGCACTCCAGACAGCCGTATTGTTCTGCGAGTATTAATGAATGGCCCCACAGCGTTGTATTGCTATTGAGTTGCAGTAAAGGACAGCACAAATGATGTGGGTCTTGCAGAATCAAGTATGCCATAATCAGGTCGCCTCGTGGTCCGCGATAGTTTCCACTGAATATCACCAAGCGTTTCAGCCTTTCCATGTATGAAAGGTTGCACATTCCGCATTCGTTTTAGATGCCCGAAGTTGTGGCTGCTGCAGTGCATTAAGGTCGTGTTTCAACCATGGATGCCAGGGTTGAATTGCGTATTCCCCATGGATGCGACTATACGTATTGAGCATTTGTCGAAATATGGAGCTGTTTATTTGTCCAAACGCCTGTCGCAACAGCCTGACATTTTGGTTTCCAGTCTTGGAGAACTTATCCGAGTGCCTGGAGCAACCTTAGTCTTCTTGAAACGGGACCACCAAGTGAAGCTCGACAGTTGATCGTTGTAGTACGTTCGTCCCGAGTAGTATGGGTTTCTGCTATGATGTCGGATGGAAAGCACCTTGCATTTAGTGACGTTGAAATGCAGTAAGTTTTGGATTGACAAGTGATACACCGGCCATTCATCACCTGCTGTTGCGTCGGAGGTTGAATTATTAGCTAAACGAAAACTCCAAACTCCATCAAGCTCAAAGGCCTCTGCGCACGCATCAGAGTTAGAACTCCTCTGCCCCTGGCTATCCGATGAATCTTGTTTAGTCCCACCCACCGTAGTAAAAACTCCTCCCGAGAATTCGGATGCTTTTCCACAACCACAAGCACCACACCCAAAATCCCAGCCGCGGATCGGTGCCTATGACCGGCCCAAGGCGCATGCCGCGGCATGTCCCCCTATTTCCCCCAGCTCGAACCGTCGGACCAGCGGAACTGCTGGATACTATACCAAGGTTGCAAACTGATCAGCCTCTGCTACATCCGAATCCAGCCTGCGGAACCGCTCCCCTATTTCACCGTCCCCAACACACATCATGACAACACTTCCATATGTCTCTCTTCCTCGTCCCTCCTCGCAACTGCCTACTTACCAGGAAATGGAATCGTATCACCCTGTTTCCTTTCCCGAGAACCATTTGCCACCCACCCTACCGTTTTCCACCGTAACAAGGCTTAAAACACAATTTATGCCCCCGGACCTTTACGACACGCAGTGGTCTCCTGAGACATCTTGCCGCACACCGAAGGAATCCAACTGTATTGCTGGCTTCTGTAGCCGCAGCCAATTTCCAAGATTTCATTTACCATACCTGCCGACGTTCCTTTGCTTGCAAAGGGGCCTATGACAACACCGACGACATCGAAATGCTGTACAATACAATGCAGACTGTCTAGCACGACTTCCTGCACAATCCTTTACTTGGTGGGCCAGGGATGATAGACAGCGAAGTAAAGCGGCCTCCAACCTTGTTAGATCCTGCCATACACAAATTACAGCAGGATTCCAAACGCGGACGAAGGAGGGCTTAAGAAAACGTCTGCAGCGCATCGATTGGTACTGGGCTGATTGGCGTGCGCAGTGTGTAGAGTTTCGGGTTTCGCCAGCTCCGATACCTATGCAACAGGCTTCCCTTTCACTGCTGCAGTAATGCCGGGGTACACCTTCGACCTCGTTTTTCTTGACATCAGATGACTCACTATTACAACGTACCCAGAATGTGGCAGCCGAAGACATCCATACTACCAGCACCCCACCATCGACGAACAGGATTGCTCGATTTACCAGATACAATAATACTTCCACTGCAACAGTTGCTTCGTTCACATTAGGGAAAACCAACCCCACCATCCTGACTGGGTTCTACCTACTTCCTGTGAATATGGATGAATCACAAAGCACACTGGAGGACCTTGTTTTGAGGCGAGAGAATTCGCTCTTAAAAGCGGACAATAGACTAAACGACCAATCGGGTCAAAGACCCGTGTCCATGCTTTTGCCTCTCAGTGCTCCCGCTGACTTGATAAATCTTACCTCCCCTTCCGCAGCAACAATTTCGCATTCTACCAAACAGGTAGTCGATGACACAGCACCATTCCGCCTTTTGCTCGTGGAGGCTAAACGATTGGCGCGTGAGTGCAAATCTGCCAATAACGAACCAAATTCCCTGCTTCTCAAGTTGCTGCTTTCCATACCGGACAACATCTCGCGGGAACAGTATATTATGAAGCTTAATGCCGCATCTACCAGCCTATTCCCTAGTAGATGGGCGCAGACAAAGCGCACAAAAATACCGCCAGTCATTAAGAACAATCAGCAACGCCGACGTCTACAATATGGCTAAATCCAACGTCTCTATCCTACGAGGAGTAAAGATGCGGCAGTAACTGCTATTGATAGCAGAGGGCGAACGGTTTTCCAACAAGAAGACGACTGTATCCCTGGTTTGACCGACTTTTGGATAAAAGTTATTTCTCAGCTTCCAGTACATGTCGACAGTCCACCTCGCAAAATCATCCCCAGTAACCCGGATTTAGTGAGACCCATGAGCCACAAGGAGCTGCGAGCAGCGCTTCGTCAGATGCGAGACTCCGCACCGGGACTTAACCTTGTCACACCAAGGGATGTATTGAGGATGGACCTTGATTTTGTAACTGCGTTTCTCAACGCTCTCCTTGCTTCTTCTTCCTTCTTTTCACACATGAATACAACACGGATCACCTTTGTTCCCAAGGCTGATACACCCACTTCTCTTTAGTTATTTCGGTCAATTCTGTCACTTCCGTCTTTACTCGTCTGCTTTGTCTAATCCTATTTGACCACTTGGTCCCCATTTTCCTTCCAAGCGTCTACAATTCAGCTTAATATGTAAGGATAGATGCTTTAAAGCACATGCGATAATGCACCCAGCACTGCGACACGCTCATTCTTCATACTCTTTACTTTCCTTTGCTTCTGTTGATCTTTCCAAAGTCTGATTTTATCTCTCATCAGTTCTTACTATGCGCGTCTTCTTCTTTTGGCGCACCCCTCTGCTACTGGATTATCTTGCCACTTACTATTCATAAGCCATCTTAACTTTCAACAATGTTCACCTCCATCCGGAACGAGGAGTTAGGCAGGGAGACTCTCTCTCTTCCCTAGCATTTATCATGACGCTGGACGAAACTCTGCAAGAGTTACTCTCGGAACCCTGGACATCCCCCGTAGGGCCATTTGATTATCTCGCCTACGCCGATGAGGTCATGGTCTTTGCTAGGGACCGGTTTTCGCTGCAGGAGCGCCTGCGATATTTCAGTGATAAACTCACCCTCATAGGGCGAAGGAGATGAAGTCAACCCCCGTCAATATTGTAGTGGACAGTTCAAGAAAACTAACGATATTGGACACTGCCCCTTTAGCTAGTGGAAATTTCATTATTCCTTCCCTGCAACCAGAAGAGAAATTCAAGATGTTAGACTTGCCTTTTATTAGGAAAGGTAAGCTACCATCAACTTCCGCAAGGGAGTTATGAGCTCAACTAGAAGAAGTTACTAAGCGCCCCCAAAACCCTACCAGAGCTTGGAGTCTCTGAAGACGTTCCTGCTCCCAAGGCATCTTCATAAACTCTGCTTGGCCGTTGTCCACAAACAGACGCTAAAACGCGTGGACATGCTTGCTCGAACCCATGTGAAAAAATAGCTCCGTTTGCCCACTGACACAAATCTGGCTTATTTCCACGCCTCCAGCGGGGACTTTGGTATCGGTATACTCCGCTTGTCCACCAATATTCCGCTTTTACGGAAGGACCGATTAGAACGACATCTTACTAACGCACACCCAATTAATAGCTGGGCCATGCGATATCCCGCAGCTGACTCCATACTTCAAATGGCGCGCTCCAATGTTATCATCGGCAAGCGAGTGGTGATGGATAAAGGATCAACCGCGAAACATGGAAAGACGCGCTACTTACCTCAGCTGACGGGTGTCCGCTCCGAGAAGCGGTCACCACACCCGCTGCACATCACTGGCTGCGAAATCCGACTAGGATATTCCCTGGACTGTTATTTTGAGCAATACAGCCTCTCGATGGGTTACTCTCTACAAAAGTACGACGCGCTTGGGGCGCCCGCCTGAAGGCCAATCAGAGCTACTATGTCCTGGTAACAGTGGACAAAGGGAGACGCTGTCCCATGTCCTATAATCATGTGGCTTCAAGCTGGAAGCACGACGTAAACGCCACAAGTTCATCACCGAGCAAATCGCTAAAATACTCTGCAAAGGAACAGTTAACATCATTTTCGAATCAAGAATTTCAACCGATCCCATTTATCAAGCCAGATATACTCTCAGTAAAGGGATCATCGGTGCACGTCATGGATGTCGGAACTTGTGACGTCTACCGGATGGCGCGTACGCACCAACTCAAGGTCGACAAGTATGGCTCCGGAAATAACGCAACAGTGATCTCGAATTTTATAAGCGCACAATTCCCCAAAACACCACCATCCAATCATCTTAAACAACCGAGGATTTATATATCCGGTTCTGGCCAAATATTTAACAACTCTCGGCTTCACCAAACTCGACATCTCGGATATTTGCTTCTCCGTCCTTCGAATATCACTGATGATATATGATACGTATATGAGTAGAGCTTCCTCCCAGTCCAGTTAAAATGACTCCCATAACCTGGTATTTCGTATATTCGATGTCGGATTACACAAACACACGGTGACGACGGAAGAGGCAGAGCCCAAAATTTTTGAAGTCTACTTAAAAGCAACAATTATTATTATGCCGGAGCATTCGCCCCTTCTCAGCAAATTGTTGTAAATCTCCATTCAGGAGTCTTGCCTTCAATATACCGAAAATATTATGTTCTGTGTCACTTTGTAGCACATGTTGGTCGGAGTTTGACTGAATCCTGCGACAGATCTTGATATCATCGGCAAACATTAGGATATTTGAAACGATTCCTCGTGTAAGGTCATTAATAAACGCCAAAAACAAGCATGGACTTAGAACTGCTCCTTGCGTCACACGACACTCGACTTGTATGGGGTTCGATAAATAGCTCCGAACTCTGACCACTAATAGCCGTCGAAGAAGCAAGTTGACACTGCAGCTTAAAAGAGGGTCTCCGATCCCGTACTACTGGAGCTTGGATAGTGGTATCCGATGGTCTAGACGATGGAATGCTTTGGAAAATTCCATGTAGATTACAACAACGCCTTCTCCAGCGTCAGTTGCCTCGGTCCAACTACTGAGTACGATTAGTAACGTTGTTGTACAGGACCGATTTCGACGGAAATCATGATGCTCAGGAGTGCTGACGTTACAGTTTTCCAGATAGAACACCAACGCATCGGCAAATATGGATTACGTAACCTTGGAGAGTATACGAAGAAGGGATACTGCGCGGAAGTTGGAAGGTTCAGTTCTGCTTCCACCTTTGGGAATCGGGGTTATTATTCCAAGCTTCCACATAGAGGGAACATGATTCTGGTCTAAGCAGTCTTGAAAATACTGAGCTAAAGATGCTACCAGTTGGCTTGCTGCGGCTTCCGGTGCCTCTGAACAAATGGTGTCGACACCCTGCAAACTGTGTTTGTATAGAAACTTCAGTTTTTGCAATAGAGCCTCCGCGGTAAAACTGATGGGAGTTAATCCTAGTGAGGAAACGACGAAGGTTAGTAGGTTACTTGAAGGCAAGACCCTCTGAAACGTGGTGGCATATTGCATCCGCAGCGCATTTCCTGCTTCCACAACCGTTCTTGTTGGACCATCAGCCCTCCTGAGTGAAGGAAATCCTTGCCTCACCCTTCTTACGCTATTGACGTCCTCGTACAGCAGTTTGTAGTTAGCGCTGAGGGTTTTTGCGATGTTCTGCTGATAGGCGGCTTTGTCTTCTCTTAGCAATTGACTGCGGTGGTTACCTTTGGCTACGCATTCGTCCCAATTTTCTGGTGCTGGAACTTCTCTGTACATTCGCTATGGTGCGTTGCATCCTGTCATCCATTTTCGAGTTCTGCTCCTAACGAAAGGAATTGAGGTACACTTATTGCAAACTCTTATCATATCGTATTGTCTTATCACATATGCCACAAGAAAACCGTTGCTTTCAGGTAAAGTATTTGCAAATAATTTTAACCGAAATTTTCTGGACTGTAATAAAGTAACGTAGGTACTTCAATGTCATCTGTTCATCTAAATACAGTTGAATTGCTGAGCAGAATGGTTTGTATTGCTACTTGTGAGTTTATATTCATCAGGTTAGACAGCATTATTAAAGCTGAAGACAACATAATATTTTCGACAACGGCATGTGGGCTGCAACTTTAAACAATATTCTTGCTGCTTTTATAAGACACGGTACGTTCATTCGCCATTTTGTGTCCTTTTAACAGCCTTTGTCTTTAAAGTAGAAATGATTTCCTAACTATCACGCAGCTTTAGAAGAAATCCAGGTTTTCCGCTTCCGTTCTTATGAACAATTTCTAAATGCTCTTTCATTTTATTTGGACACAATTTCATTGGAAAGGGTTTTGGCAAATTAAAAACATAAGTAGGGCTTTTAAGGTGATGCGATAAATTCAATTGCTATGTTTTCAGCGGAATACTACCGTGGAGCCATTTTTGAAATATATCAATTAATATATAATACAAATATATGTATGTATATATATTGCCTTCCTATTCCTTTTCCTTCACAGTTATATCATTGATATTCAAATTACACCAATAAGAAGACAAAACACACACTTAGTGTGAATGATTGGTGGCACCACATGTTTGCTTCTTTGAACGTGTGATTATAAGTCGGTTTACGTGGTAGGCATACTTGTACTATCAGTTGCTGGATATAATGCTAAAATATAAACTTTTCGAAACCCTATTAGTAGCTGCTCAATTGTGCTTTCCGAAAGTGACTGAAAATAATTTTGATAGCTAAATGGCATAGAGAACAGTTTTGACAAAAACCAATGTTGAGAACAAACAGAAACTGATAATGCGGAATGGAAAGCTGTAGCAAGCAATAAAAAGCAAAATGCAGCACAGAAGAGATAAGGAAGAAAATTCCGTATAGTTAAAGAAACTGGCATTGGAATGTCAACAACGAAATTGATTACTTACATCGGCTATTGGCAAACATGGCGTCAAATAAGTGCTGACAAGGCGACCATACATGAGATCGAGAAAAATTGATCGCCTTAGTCAGGTGGTCGCCATAGACAGGTCCTTGCATAGGGAGATTTCTCATAAGAGATGGCTGGTCGCCATCCACAGATTATTGCCTTACCAAGCTGGATTCTATTATTATTGGGACACGTACACCATTACACACATTATGTTGTACATGCTCACCAAAGAAACCGGATGTCCAAACTTAAGATATAAGTTGACAAAACTGCTTGATAAGCTGAAAATTTCAGCTGAACTGAATGTTAAGGAAGCCTTATTACGCCTCTTAGCTGTCCGGACTCAGTCGGAACTAACGAAGATGAGCAGAGTAGGCAATAGAATTCAGCACGTTACAGGCTAACTTAACAGCCCGACGTAAAAGTGATTTTAGATTGGAGAAGAAATAAGCGAAACCTAGCGCTACCGCACTGAGACCCGAAAACGAAATCTGACTGCCACATGAGTTGTCACAACTTGGTGGTGTCTTGAGGAAAACGCAGTGTCTGTGTAGCTTTTTGCGTTAGCTGCCGCAATATACTGACGAGAGTTCGGAAGGTTCACCTTGGCTTGCACAGTAGGTACTTCGGTTTACTGACTGAAGCTCGGTTGGCATTCCGTGCATATGCAGCGAAGTCTTGAGGACGATTCAGTTATTAGTTTCTTAGTCTCTGTCGACGTATGACGATCATAGGTTTAAGGTGAGCCAGGAGAAGTCGGAGCAAGTTTCGCGGTGCTATGCAAGCTCCGCAACTGAAAGTCTGCCCAATCTGGCTTTCGCACATCCGTAAACAACCACCTAAGGGTAAGTAATTCATCTCGCTGATCGGTAGTTACTGGGGTAGGTTAACGCGTAAAGGGAAACTATCAGACAATTTCTTAAAATTCATTTTGTGATTTATGTTATTACGAACCACTTTCAACCGCATGGGTCCTGGTGGCCATCATGGCCGCCCTTGTAAATCTTTCTCATCTCAAGGCCACCGGGATTGCTCTAAGGCCATATGGCTCCAGCTGTGTATAGTAGATATGATTTGGCGGCGTCCGTATCCGGATTTGCCTGTCACTGTGACGTCAATGGGGACAGTCACAGGACGCCTGCGTCTACAGAGGGACCATGGGTGGCTTGCGCTGCACTAACCATAGTTCCATCCACACACCCCATATCCGGTGTAAACCGGAAGGAATAAGACGGGGAGGCATGCGGATAGTAGGCATGGGATAGTAGATATAGACCACTGATTTAGCCCACGTCAGTTACTGGCCAAGACAGCTTTTGGTAAGAAAAGTTTATTTCTTTAAAATTGTGTTTCCTAAATCCATTATTAGCAGGTGCATGGCTATCCCATCTTGCCTTTTAGAATACCGTCCACAAAATTAAACTGTTTTGTAGCTACTTTGATTATCCTGTTGACGTTGTGCTAACAGTATAGGGTCCGACAGTTTGGTTAAGTTTTGCTAACTGTGCGTTGTAAATTTGTCGCTCGATTGATTCTGAAGAGCTTATCCTAAATAAAATGAGCAGTGTGCTTTTGTCTAAAATAGACACTTTCTCTGTTTATTGTGCTTACATGGAAGATGGAAATGATAGATCTTGGTGACAAGTGCCAACCAGCCTTTACTGTGCATCATGTATGTGTAAACCCATTCGTGTTATGAGCACCAGGGTCATAGATTTGTGTAGTGATTACAGTTTCAACGGCAGCCACTCAACAACCAACACTCAGTAAGAGTTCATCCACATAGGCGTGGATAAGCACTCATTAGTCTTCTCGTTAGGTAATTTGCCGAAGCTTGTTAATGGATATGCGGCAGCATGCTACACGACCGAACAAGATACTGAACAGCACGGACTAACGAAAATCATGCTTACAAAGCGTCCTGAGAGGTTTTAAACCACACCGGCCTCCAATTTACAGAAAGTCAACATGGGTATAAGTAATTAAAATAAATGAAAATTTGGAATTAGGTTAGGTATGTTCTATTAAAGACATTCATATATGTGTTATGGAGCCCCGAAAATCATTTTAACCTAAATGCACATTTACTCCAAGTTAGGACATAATAACACTGTGACCTGACGGGTAACTTTTACTGAGAAAACTGAGAAACGGGAAAGATTACGCTAAACTGAACTGGTTAAATAGCATTATCAATTTAAAATTAAAGAGACAATGACCGATAGGTTCCGCCGCTTTACACTGACACCACAAGGATTAAGATTGGAACATAGGTAGCTAGAAAATGGGCATAGGGTTAATGTGGCAAGTTTGTCTAGGTCAGCCAACGATGTTAAACAGCTGGTTTACATTATCAGTCTGCCTTGATCGCTCTGCGCACACAGGTGATCGTGTTATCAAGTCTAATCATAAATATGGACAATGAGCTTAAACTATTCCTGTGGCCTGAAGCGTTTGAGAGTAATGAGTAAGAGAAGTCACAAGCTGGGTGGTACCAGTTCCGGCATGTTCTAAAAGGTAATGTTTAATTGGATTCCACTCAGCCGACTTGCTGTGTGGCGGAAAATAAATTCGCAAGAAAATATCAAATGGACATAGATATTACCATCCCTTTGTTGTAAAATAAACAACTAACACGACATTTGGAGAGAGACAAGCTCAGCAGCTCGACAAATCTACTGCGCAACAGGAAACGTTCTCCTCGTTGTCGTTACGATGGCAAAACTTGACTTAAATGATACTCGTTGCATACTGACTTTGCTAAATGAGAAAACCATGGTTCGCTTTTATACCTGCTTTTTTGGGATAAAAATATTAGGTAGTCGTTTACCATAAGCGTTTTCGTTAACACATCCATGCCAACTTCATTGATGCTGGTGTTGTAAATTTGTATGTGGTTAATTAAAGCTTTAAGCGATGCTTGCCTCTTTATCATTTCAACTCTACTTTCCCTCGGTCCCTTAACAAGCCTGGTGAGCTGTCAATGTCAATTGACTATGGATCACATTTTTTTAAATTTGACGCCTAGACATTTATATTGCATCGATTTATTTGTTCTTCAATTCACCCATGTTAAGCATATGGTGTTTGGGCAGCAAATGGCTGGACAAGTTTCGTGGATAATTACCCCTATCCACTGAGCAAATGAGCATTACTTTTGTTGAGAACGTTTTGTCGCCTGCGATCAGATTACTCGGAGTCTTCTGGATCAATACAAATGCAAATGAAGAAATGGTCCCCATGCTTGATTCATGCGATTACCTAGAGTACAAGTTTGTCTTGGATAATACATGATCATGATTAAGGAATATGAGTCTTCCTGATTGAAAGTGTAGCATACTAAAACTAGGAAGAGACTAGGTCATTCTACCTCTGAAAAACCATTTGTGGTGTTTGGTACACTTATCCTAAAATGCTTGTATCGGTTTTTGGTTCGAAAACTTTATGGTTCCTGTTATCTATCAGGTGAACTTTTGAAAACACCGTTGTATATCCTAATTTTGTGTTGCGTACTTGCGTTAATAAGGTCTTGGTTAGCCAAGTGAGAAGCACTTGAACCAATCTTTATTCCGCTTATTGCGAACCGCAAGTGTTTGTTCTTACGCATGATTTCGCAGTTTCCTGCAACAGCACTGACCTTTTGATCCCGGGCATAGTATACACATTTTGATTGTCGGTTCGCGGTATATATGCCACTTTTCTTTTATCCTACCATACGCTTGCATTCCATGCAATGTGCTGTTTATTTACATTTACTGTAGCACAGCGTCACGTTGGTTAAACAGATGATGTGATGTCAGACGTTTTGCTACCAACCAAGGCCACATCATCGGAAACGACTGTAGTTTAGCAATTTCCGTCTTGTGTTTGCATTGTGCGGTAGCAATAGCACTAGCACTCCGGGCGATTTTAATTCCCGGTTCTTATTTCACATACGTGTGTTTGCATTTATTCAATTCAGTTAAGAGAGCGCAACCTATTGCGCACCATACTCTTGTTAAAAAGTTCTTGTCTCCACATCGCAGCTTTTTGCACCCGTCCATCAGAAACACAAACATACACTCATCCGACTCCCTAGCTACACAAAAATAATGTCTCAAAAAATAGATTGGACCTATATATCGAATTAAGACCCTAGCTGCTGAACCAACAAGCACATTGTATGCTTCAGTATCTAGTTGCATTGTTTACATGCCAGACGGACTTGTGAACGAAGGATTCTCTCACCGTTTGACGTATCATGTAGCGCTACACACCCGTCAACCTTAGCGTACCACAATTCATTGTGCAGATTGGTGGAGACGCGTACGAGGGCAAGGATGCTAAGTAAATGAGCTGCTTACGTCTGTACTACGTGGCTGCACCAAAGGCTGCCAAATTAATGGAACTGGTTGTCTAGTTGCTTGTAAAAATTAGAAAAAAATGTGTCCAATGTTCCGCTATCCACGGCTACTTTAATCTTAATTGCCCTTTGCTCTCATAAAGAGGATTGAGGCTTACAACAGCAGATTATAGTATATGGTTTTGCAAATCGTGTACAGCCATCGCATGGGTCGAGATCCTACTTGAACATGTCCAGCAGTATAAAAGAACAAAATCAACTATGGAGAATTTTAATAGCCATTACTGGTTACCAAGCCACGTATTGTACTTAAAGACGGGCAACTTGAGAAGTTCCACGAAACTCTAGGCAGCGGGAGTGCAGTGCACCTGTGTATGCTCCATGACTAAGTTATACAGGATCTGAGCTGACGAAAAATACGCTAGCGATCATAGGTTCGGATCCTGAAGCGCGCTACCGAGTAGTCCCAAAAATTCGAAAGGGCCGCCTAGTATTTTAACGAACATGTGGTGGAATATCTGATCTAGAACCTACAGCGGAACAACGTGCAATTAAATAAAATCTTCGAGACGTTTACACAGATAATATAGAACTAAGTAGGGCACATCATTTCCAGATGTGGTATGAACAAAGCTTTTGTTCATTTGCTAAGTGATGTACATGCAGTGATAAATTGATGTCAAGCAGCTTCACTGCATTTTAAAGTTCAAGTTACTTAGTTATACCAGTATGCTATCGTTTGTAAAAATATTTCATTTTTCACCAGCTTAACTCCTTAATGACAATCCAAGCCTTGGAATATAGATGTGCAGTCAATTCATCAGGAAGTTAACAAACATATTCATCACTGGCTATCGAAATTCCTTTGTGAAACGCGTTACAAAGGCATGACAATTTGAATCTTTCATGCCGAGCTCCTGATTTTCGTCCCAAATGGTTCCGCAATTTAGTTATCTAACAGCAAACATATCTCATTCTTATGCACTCAGACACGATGGTGTGAAAACAAGCATATGTTTGTCTGCATCCTTCCCCACTCATGACAAACGTGATACGTGCGATGTAGACCAGACTTCCGGATGCCCTCAAGGTTCCTGTTAGATAAGTTTCAACTTCCATTCACTGAAATGCAATGGGCACATTCAGAAGCAGACTACTGCACTATCTGTCGGTTATCCTTGTTTCACCAACCATTTTATATTGAAACTTAACACCAGCAAATGTACTTGTGTTTAATGTTGAAATCGGTGGTAGGTATGGAAGAACTTGTCATGTCCCACCCAATTTACCTGTGGTTATCTTTCTGTTAAAATATTGTAACACATATCAGTTGAGAGAATATTCTGGCTTTCTCCAAGAATGTCACTTCGTTTGCCAACAAGACAGAAAATATATTTTCCTGAAATTTAATTCAAAGAGGTTCACTACATGATATTCATCAAGGAAAGTGGTTATAACAAACTTTTCTTGTGCAGTCTGACACATTTTTTATCATACCTGGTATTAGAGGTATTACATTTGAAGTCCCGCCTTACTGTGATAAAGACGTGAAATCTTTAACACCCTTTCTCAAAATAGGATAACTTTCAAAGGCCTGGTGTATAGTTTAATGATAAGTAAAATGTGGTGCATGCTAATTTACGTACTCAAGTAAGGCTGGGCATATTGTTTGCTTTTCTGGCTGAAGTTAATGGCATTCCATTATTTCCAGAATACCGTATACTAAAATATGCCAGCGCTGAGAAAACTAAGTCTATTTATGTTCTTGCTACTAATGACATAGGTTTTAGGAAGGTCACAAGGTAAGAATTTGCTTTGAAATAAAATTAAACAACTTATTTGAATGTGCGGACGCTCTAAGTATTTATAAACTGAATTCACTAACGCAGGTCCAACAACAAGTATAACCCAATAACTGGGTGTTTTTTCCAGCTTAGCTTGTTGGCGCTGCTGGAAGTTGCTTGGATGCATTAAAGTAAACCGGATGGTTCATTTGGTGAAAAATTTCTAAACATATAGTTTTGTGCGCATGTTAGACATGTGTTGTGTTTTTGCTTTTTACACCACGATTTAGCGATAGGTGATAACTACCTAGTCCACGTCGCGTGGAGAGTAATAAGCGACAAATGTGGGTGACAATATGCAGATGCCTAAGGCATACAACCTATGTACAGGTAGAAGTTCTTATTCGGCATGTGCATCGTAGGATGAAACTAACTAAAAGATGAAATTCTTTTGGCACTTAAGCAGATCTAAGTTTGTAAAAACGTCCACTGGGATATACACGGTATCCAATTCTCAATTGTAAGCCACGGAAAATTATTAAGGACCAACATTTCATATAAAACAGCGACTACAGATAACTTGCAAGCAGCGAAATTTCAGGCCGGTTTCAATGCTGATTGACAACGGAAATCCAGACTGTTATTTTATTTTGTCATTATGGGGTCACTCCGGAGTGCTATGAAATATATTTTCCCCCAGACTTTGCTATTACGTGCTCTGTTGCGACACGCGGATTATTGTGCATGCGTTCAAATTGAGCTGTAGTTTATTCCATGCTGTCCTTTGATGCACATACTTTAAAACAGATCGGAGTGTCCTATGCTTGGCGTGGAGTCCTATTACTTACTATTTAATTATGATACTTTGGATCAGTTGAGGAAAAGACAATAAAATTCGACGTAGTATTGGCCCTGAACCACGCTCAACTTGCAATAGTCAGATAGTAAACTTGGTACTGTAGCCAACCAGTGCAGCTGCACGGAGACATAAACTATGGAATGTGTGAAACATCACAGTTACCGTACCTTGCGAGCTTAGAATGCAAAATACATCAATCTTGGAAGTCATAGTGATAGTCGACCACATCAGGTACCTTTCCGTTTTCGGCTTAATTAGTGAACAACAGTAGCACAGGAACCATTACAACCAGAGCAGCAGTTTTGATAACAATACTGTATCAAAAATCAATGCAAAGGATCATTTCCTTCTGAATACTGTAACTATGAACAAATCAAGTAGGACAAGCTACTGAAATCCCTAAGTTGGTAATTTCATTGTGTAGAAATGGCCGATAATTACCGTTAATAAGGTCAGTGTCTGGGCTTGCACGTGATCCATCTGAATTTAAGTCACAATAAGATTACGCCAGTGCAGCTCTAGGGGCTGTAGTAATAGGTGCTGCGTGCATAGATTCGGTTAGTGAAGCCGAGTTGTGATAGCTTCAGTTGTTTCTAGTGTTCGCAAACACGCATACCTCGATCGACTTTAGAGATTTTTGTAGATAATTTTGAATGAGTAGGGTGATTTAAGGTTGTGCTGTGTCGGTGAGATGGACAGGTATGAAAAGTTTCATATTTTGCTGGTCTTGACAGATATTTATGCCGAATGGGTTCCATTTTCTCTCTCGGCTATTTGTCTAGTTGTACGGCTAATGTATCCTGCTTCCCAGCTACTATTGTAACAGCAGATGAACAATGGTCGTCATGGACAGACCTAACATCCTTGAGACTGAGCTTATCCATCAGTTTGCTGATGTAGCACGTCTGTACATTTTAACTTTGGTAGTGCTGGCGGACCTTCTACGAGAAACGAATAGCATAAATTTCGGCTGTGAAATCCCACTTGCATCAAACCTTTGGAAAATTGCATTGCTATTGGACGTTGAGGCAGCTGGCGTGTTTTCCTTTAATCCATGTGGACATTTATGAAACCATCTGCAGAGAGCTCTCTTGACGTGTCTTAGTCCTGACTGAACTAGATTGCAAACTTTCTGTGTGGTTACAAGTGTCCCGTACTTGTCTGCCTGGTATCTGTGTCCCCCCTTTGCCATAGGATTGCCGCAAGAACAGGACCCAATCGCTTCCTTATCTGAACTATAACAATTAGAAGGAAATCATACGAGAACATTGTCTGCGCAACGGAACTACCTCCGCAACGATCCGGTGGTTCAAGGTGAATAAATCACATTGCGGGTTCTGAACTCACCCGAAAACCGGATTTCTTTGCGACGTCCCACACAGGAGCACAGCTCCGGTAGCGTAATACCACAGAGGCAAGAATAATCGGCGTCGAATCTTTGCGCTCCGCAAGTAGTACTTAGATTTTCCGAGCAGTTGGTTGATGCTGACGTCGCTGGCATCCAAAATGAGCTTAACACATCAGAGGACACTGACCACTGTACTGATCCGTAGGTCCGATCTGAATCGCTTTTAGGATACTAATGAGTAGCAGGGATTTTGCTGTAATCAGAAGTAATTTATCATAATCTACTCTCAGTCGGCAGGCGTTATCAAGTCTGGAAAAACATCACACTGCGCGGTTCCTACATTCTGGGGCTGGTGACGGGCTTGTTTTCCATCGGACACCTGCTGCGTTCCAACCTCATGAGTTCGGATACCAGAAGCCAGTGCCAAGTAGCCACGCGTGACGGCCGCGGACCCACGGCTAAGTGGCACTAGGTGCTGGAATACGGAAGTGAAGTGATCGGAACCTCGCAGGTGTTCCATGGAACTCGCATCAATGATGATACCCAGAAGGTCGAAACAGCGCTGCCTGGTACCTTTATAAACTTGAAAATAGTTGCTGACTGAGAATGATTTTGATGAATTATTTCAGGTTATACCAAAATCCCTACTACTCATTATTAATCTAAAACTATCCTTCCGTATAGCTTCTAAGTGCTGTGTAGTACAACGTCGCTATGCGGAAATTCCTAGCTCCTGTGTCTAACTGCTGTCTTCTGCAGAGTACGTAAGTGGCGTGACAGTGGAAGAGACGTCAAGCTAAACCATAGTCTGCTGCCAATCATGGTGGTAAGCGGCTCTCACTCATGGTTTAGTGGTACTAACTGTTGACATCCGGAAGCCATAGGGCCGGAACCCTGGAGAGGTCCGAATGAAGGCGCACCACTGACGAAGCCCGAAATTTCGAAACAGCGTTGTCTGGTGTTTTTTTTAGATTTGTCAAAGCCTGTTGACAAAGTGGACTGTGATGAGTTACAACTGAATCGATTTTATTGCAGGTTTTAAATTGCGCTAATAATTTTTTTGTTTTAATATAAGATCACTGCTCCGGTAACTGTGTTACGTGATCGTGCCGACATAACAGTGCATTGCGTCAATGACTTGTATTGTCGCTCATCTTGTGGGTTGCTCGGTGTACCTAGAATTGTATAAAGAGGGAACTGTTTTGGCTCAAATGCCAGAGCAGACATCTTGTCCAGTGGAGCAGAGCGAATGTCTATGGAACTAGCTTTTGTTAACTCAGTGGAAAATGCATTAATACCGATCAAGCCCGTAGCTGATGGATCTCGTAACATTGAAAGGGATTTGTACATATGGATGGAGGGACTTCAAACTATTAATGGTCAAGAGTTAAAGCTCCCACTTATCAGTGTTCAGGTGTGTATCTTTGTACAGAATAAGTCTGTGGTAACAACATTCACTAGAAAACTGCGGAGAGGCAACGGTGGTGGTAGTTCTTGTTGCAGACTCTTCGCAGGTGTGGTGTATCTTCGGATCTGTTGCTCCAAGGAAAGGCCACTGTGACTTTAACAGGGTGCAGATGTACAGTTGTTTTTTTGTTGTCCCTAATGGCGAATGTAGTGAGATTGAGACGAAACGACAGATGCTCAAAGCGATGATTACTTTTGATTGGTTTGGATTTGGTAACGATAAAATTACCATGCAGTCGGCAAGTGGGATATCAGGATTGTACTCTGAATAACCATACCAACTGCCCCAACTGCTAAGACATCGGACCACTCACTATTTGTCTACCTAAAGTATTTACCTATGCAATGCCCTATAGTTTCATTGCAAACGGCATACTTGCTGTGCAATTCGGACCATGGGTATCAGGAATTTGCTCTGGATAATCTTAGATGACATCAACACCATCCCATAAACTCCATCGTACAGACTATCTGTCTCACTTCTTGTGCTTTCTTATCTGTGCTGACAAAGGTTACTACAAAAATTGATGTTAGAATTTATCGCACCCACACTGCGCAACTTTTCCAGGAGTCACAATGCCTTCCGAATTGATTCAATTTCCAGCCCAATTAGCACATCCGCCGTTGTTCTTTATATATTCGACATTTGCCCATTGACACCTCTCCCCTTCAATCAAAACTACCCCAAAAGTCAAACACGATTTATGTACTTATGAGCTCTAAAGCGAACCATTCTGGTAGGGTTGTCTAACTCATTAAAATAGCCGTTGGATTCCACTCGTGGACACTAGGTTATGTGATTTTGTCCCCTCGGTACCAGTATCGTGATTTGAATTACTTGGTCAAAGTTTTCCAAAGTGTGCAACCATCTAACTTCCTGTCTATGTAATTTATATTGCATCAGAAATTAATCACAAATCTTTTACAACCACTGATGTACTGTTTTAGCTGATATTCTTCTGCGGGTACAACTCGCCTAGTGCTGACAGGATTGGTCCAAAAGCACCGGAAGTTGCTGCCATGAGTATAGGTCTAATTTTGGTGTTATCCTTTTAACGATGCTTAAACAATCCGCTGGTCTACACCTTGTGGAAACACAAGACCATCACTCCGGCCTACAAAAGTGGCCGCCGTGAAGAAAAAGCAACATATCGCTGGATAATAATAATTCTGGTTATCTCCAAGAGCATGAGGTCCACCATCGCAGAGGCGCTTGTAGAGCACGTGATGGGTAACAAATCTTTTTCCATAAACACAGATTTCTCCAAAATTTGTCCTATGCTGCGACGGAATATGTGGATGCTGGTGTAGGAGTAGATGTTGCCTACGTGGATTTCGCAAAGGCATTAAACCAACTGAACTATTGCATTCTACTGAAAAAGCTTGATATGTATGGAATAGGCAATTCTATTTTGGGCTGGATAGGAGACTTTCTTTTGCAACGTCATCTGAATGTGAGAACCCTAGCTGAAACAATGTCAGTCAAATACAGCTTGTACAGCGGCGCACTGCGACACTTGCTAGGTGATATTATTGTTTATCAATTACTGACTAAACCCATTCACGCCTATCGCGACCTGTTTCATATCAGCCACAATGCCTAACTGAGAATCCACCAGATTAAACTGACCACATACCACAGTGTAGTGGATTGCCGACAAAAGATTTTGTCATTTCAAAAACCCAGAATGCCGAACGCTGTTGCCGTACACGTTATCGTCGCCCCTCGCATTAACACTTTTATTAAACTGTTGGATTATACTCTATCCCAGTTACAATACTTCACATATTTGCCTGTTATAAAGCATTGTTCCCTGTTACATTTAACCGGTTCAATCTGTTCATGATTTATTAAATCCCACTTTGCTGACAGCTAATCATTAATGCCAATCCTTGTGTTTTGTTAACGTCTACATTCCTTCAATATTTAGGCATGTAGAGTCCAGGGGATGCAAAACAGAAGTTTGAGGGTTACTTATGTTCAGCCAGTAAGTAAGCAGCTTGTGAAAACTATGTGAATAGGTAGACTGATTGACATACTGCGGTCGGATTCACGGTGCCAAACAGTGGTTTTTCAAGAAACGTAAATAAAATTTTGTTTTTTTACAATGAGACAAACGCTAGCGTATGGTAAATTCGGGAAAAGTCTAATTTTCACTTCATAATCCTCAAGGGACAGTAAAAAAATACAAAATTTAGTTGAACTCGAATAATGGATGCAAAAGTAGAAGTTGGTGGTTAAATGCTTGAGCTATTTAATAGATGCTGCATTACACTAGCTTCAAATGTACTTTGCGCTGTCTAAGCTTGGAAGCTGGTCTAAAAGGCGTCACAATTGTTAGAACGTTCATAAAAAATGACTTAATATGTGGGATTGAACACGGTAAAATATGGAGACAACATAATGATACGGTTAGGCGGAATCCCGCGATTGCGGTTAGAGATAATGGTCTTGGAAGGGCAAAATAAATCAAAGGGGAGAACAATAAAACTCATATTTGAATCGCTTTTTACATTCAGTTGACCAATTGTGGCCTTGCATACGGACTACAGCTACCCCACACTGGTCCCGGTTGCGACAGCAGGTGACCACGGGCTGACCTTCCCCAGTAAGATGCTGGCTAAAATGCGTGGCAATAGATTGCTTATTCATGTATGAGTATAGCTTTTGTCTAAGTATAATAGATTTCAACCCAAATCTTACTTAACTCCATGATTCTTGGAGAGCGCCCGGCCCACGATGAATATCTGCCAGGGGCTTGACATAAGCGGGCAGGAGGGTGCGGTCCGCCCTGGGCAGCATGTGCAGGCGCTGGCATTCTTAGTACGGATGATTGTACAATATCAATAGTAAATTCATCAAAATGGTCACAATCATGCTGACAAGGAAGGTGAATTTGCTACTGCAAACAATGATATCCGAGCATCAGAAAGCGACATTGACAGCATGGACACAGTAAGGAATGTTTGTAATGCTGGTGCAGAAGATGCGCGCGAAGTTACAGAATTGGAAATGCTGCCACAAGTTGACATCATACACACACCAAGTAATTGTATGGAGGTCTGTCAGTTACCTGTTAAAAATGGCCACGAAAGACTCACTATGGTAGTCCGGCTCGGATCTACTTTTGTGTGGCACGTCGATCATGAATTCAATAAGAGGTTCTACTTGAAATGTGTGCAAATCTGACGCGAAGAAGCTAAAAACGAATCATATTTTCCGGGATTTACTAAATGATGAGTAAAGATTGCGTACACGGATGGTGTATCCCCCTTCCAAATAGGCCCCGTTTGTTTCGGCTGCAAGACGTTGTCAACAAGATAATCTATTTTTTCGTCTGATGAGGGCTTCAGAAACTGGTATAAACTAACTCCAGAAGGTTGCTCAGTCACTCCCCGACCTCAAGTAGCTTGCGATCCATCTAGTTGAAGGAAAGGCAATTGGTGAAATATGTAGCCAGAACTTGTAGATAATAGGTGGCATGAAATTCAAGCCAGAGTGCTTGATATCGTCAGGATTCTAGCCAAGCAAAACATGACACTGGTGGTCACCGAGAAGATATACAGGAGGACAAAGGAAGAAAGGAAAATGGAACAATCGAATAGTACAGGCAATACGTCGGACACTTAGCGAGTCCAGTATGATGGTCAAAATGAGAACCACAACTTGATGAACAGCAAATAGTGATACAATAATATTCCTTTTGGTAGACTTACAAAAATGTTGATACAGACGCATGCAGAAAGAGCCAACCTCAGTCGTGCAGGTTAATTCTGTTTGTGCAACTTTCGTCGCTTTATATCATCCATAGAGTCAAACAGGCTATAAATCGTAATGTAGGTGGGTTATGGTAATATCAAGGCGTTTTGTTAAGCACAGCTAACGTGGGTGCGGAAGCAAGTAATTAGGGCGGGCTTTCCAAGGCAGACAAACACGAAAAGAGTAAAAGTTTCGCAGACATTCTAGCTGACGGTATTGCGTGGATAACGTGAACTGGGGGCCCCTCAAATTCGTCTTATGGCTCGGTTGCAGTAGGTGGCGGCAGAAGTGGTTGGGGTACTTTAGAATCTGGTAGGCCATAATGGGGTGGCCACATAGGCCGCTGCATAATTTCAGGGTTATCAGTCTATGCTGTTAAGGATGACTGTACAACCCTTTGACGTAGTTCGTGGTTAATCGCTGTGGAGATTTGAGTGAAGCATTGTCTTGCATGTGCCAGGCTGCCAGGCCTGGATTTCTTACTGCATGTAGGGCGGCGTACAGTTGTAAAACAACCTATAACAGACAGAGGGATCGAACTGGTTGAAGACCCTCTGAAGCATGCCAGTGTGAAAATTCACAATTTTTGACGCCTTCTTAGATTCTTTTGAGCAGCCCAGATCAGTCTGGACTAGTACAACAAGGTCGCGCTGCTGGGGGAGTGTTTTCAGGACATGGTCTCCAAGATTGTATGTGATGTTCCGCTGGTGGCAAAATTGAACCAAATTCATACATTTGTTTCCCAAGTATGAGCCTGTAGTTCACAAACCTTTAGCGACAGCTCAGTCTGGAAGGAAAATCTGCATAGTTTCCTTGTGCCACCAGTTCAAAACGCATTAGAGAGTATTCTATTAAAGCAGGTGCGAAAGGTCAAGCAAAGCAAATGTGTTTGCATACTTTTTGTTATCATTCTTGAGGCTGTGTGAAAATAAACTAACGGCAGGTGCGTCGATCTTCAGCTTTATTTAGAGCAGTCGCAATATAGCCGAGAAAATTGCCGGATGCATATGGAAAGACCAGGAGAATGATTTTATTCAAATTGATGACTGTCGTGTAAAGGTATTAGACAATGCTGCTGTAATGGCGCACTACCAATCGAGTATGCAGAGATGCATCTGCGAAATTAACTCAAAGCTACATTGTGTCACGCACAAAATATTTCTTAATTTCGTTCGTATTTATGCAACTTCTGTAACAGTTCATTCTGTTACGCTTATAGTACAGCGGAGCGGAAATGCCGTTTATTCATCTAAAGTATGCTGGAATGTCTTGGTTTAATTCACCGGTCTAAGTAACAGGTAAGCGTAAAATATGGATGGGGTAATCGATTAGGTGCAGTAACTGTTGTTGTAGGGAAATACTCGTAACTTATAACTTTTCTGGAGCATTTTATTGGATAAGGCGAACATGCGGACAAGTCATCGGATGATTCATTAGTTCTCATCTCAGTAGTGTCGCATCCATTTAGTTTGCTTCTAAGCGCTTAGAGTCAGTTCTCAGAGAAATTATGGATTCGCAGATATGTATACACAAATGGGCTTGATCTGAAGTTAAACCCTGTCAAGATTACAATTTTTAAGGTTCGCCTTCTTCACAAGAGAGAAAATGGTGGACATTACAATTGATGTATCCGAAAACACTAAGCTGAGTTAGTGATAGGCTTGAAAAGTCGTATGCGCCAAAAGAAAAGAATGGACGGAAAATAAATTTTGATATATCATTATGATTTGGTGCTGAAATAGAAAGGGAGATGATGTTTGTAACAGACAGTTTGGAGGATGAAATGTCAGTTTTTAGCAAATTCTTGACCTCGCAAACTAATGTGCTATTCTTACGTTGTCATACATATTTATGTATTAATATTATGGTCCGCCTAACGAAGTTGCGGAACACACGGAACCTAGGAATTCCTTGCAGAGAGGAAGGTTGTAGTATTTTGTGAAAGCTTCAAGAAACGGTAAAATTAATGGACTTAAACTTTTGAGCCCCACAAGGCAGTGATAGCGCGTTACCTAAACTCCAACTTATAACTAACTCCCTTCCATCAGTGACCAATATAAAGCTCAGGGATTGGCAGTGGTACCCATACAAAGAATACTAGCCAATGGAGAGAAAGGTGTTAGTCTTTTCAGTACTAGTACCTCAAGTAATGCACGGAAAGTGTACCAGTAAATTTCGTACACTAGTATTGTAACAATTCAAAAATGCGTTTGCGACATCAACCTGAAGCAACATATTCGAGTGTTGTTATATGGAAATAAATATTTAATACCATTGCGCAATTGAGGAATACTACGGATTTGAAATTGCCAGGAGGCGGCAATTTTACGTTTGCCTTGGGCGGAAAAATTAGTTGCTAGGCCACGGCACTCTAATGCCTGGTGCGTCTTACGCAATGTAACTAGTTACAGCTGCTGGTCCGCACTCTATTTTTTCTAGCTCAATTCAATATGCTTGGGTTCCAAGTACTTCACACTTTCCGTATTTGACATGCCAATTCTGCGGCAGTGCAGTTAACTTATATTAGGGTCACACAGAACAAATGAGGCCCTGAATCAAAGCATCGCATCCAAAAACATGGCCTCGGATCTAGATGCACTTTTTTCAGCGGCCATGTTATAAACCGCTTTTTATGACTGTTTTCTTAATCGTCGTATAGTTTTGATCACCATCAAAACGAGCTGTCTAGAGGAAGTCATTTCCGCACATTTTGTATGCCACTTTTATAACATCATCACTGTTAGGAAGACGAATCCTACACCATGTCTCGTGCGTAAACATGATAACCCTCCTCCTAAGTCAAGTGCTTTGCTAATCAATCCTTGAACGAAACCGGTGCAAAAAGCACCCAGTATGCGTTTTCCAAATTGCGGGGATTACTTCTCGTCTCCTCTTAAATTGCTACAAATTTTCCTTGGCATTTTCTGATAAGAATGGCTTTTACCAAACGTCTACTGAGGTTAGATCACTGGTGAGCACTAATGTTGTCGTCAAGATTACTGAATTTTAAAGGCTAGAAATAGTTTCATTTATCGTTTAGGACTTTTACTCGGAGTCCTTTACAATAAGCACAACGCAGTACTTAAACAAAAACCATAAGTTAATAATACTTGACAAAAGCATTGGGGAAGAGCATATGGATTTATAACATTCCAAAAGTTTTAACGGCTCTTCAAAACAGAAAATACCATGAGCAGCAATGAGGTTTCCTCAATATCGAGTAGACAAGAGCGCAGATGACAAACTGTTCTACGACATTCTTAGACAGTGACGCTCTGCTGACCAAATGAGCTTACGCAAGCAAACTGCAATCGTAAAAGCACATGATGAGGTGTGTCAGTTGTAGTAACAATGCGCTCTTAGTTTCAATTTGGTATGTGTGTGGCTACTTTGTCGAGCTACTAGGTTCCGGTTTATGCAAATTATTTTTGATACCGGCAACATCGTCGCAAAATTTTGGCACTTACAGCTTCAAGAAACGGCACTCCTAGGTGCTTCGATGATATAAGTATATTTTATACCCAACACAAACACTTTCATGACAAATCTATAAAGTATTCACATCGCTAATTCCGCTCGAGCAAGAAGCTAGGGTTGACCTACGGTGTATATCACGCCCTCTCTCCTGAAATTCGAGAACATCATGTGACTGGTACACTTTCGCATGAGACCCATCAGCAAAACAGGTTCATGCGAGGCAGTGAGATTTATGGTTTTCCTGCTTTGTGTTTAAAATATGAAACGCATTCACAATGGGGAATAAGGTTAAACTAGGAGGAAAACTCGGTCAATCCGTTCACTGAGACCCCATTTGTAGTGAGGTTTCGGTTATTTTCCTTGCTGCGAACACTGTACCATGACCGGTGTCGTCTTTCCTTTTATTCGTCAGGTGAAGAAATCCTGAAGCTGTGATTGGAACTCTGGATGCGGAGTTTGACTGCTGACACTTTGATTATTAGGCTATTGCGCTTTGCAAACGGTGCATGGCAGTGGTCAGAAAATCAAAGGCTAGTTTTAAATAATCAAACACGTGTTGAAATTTCGACACGTAATATCAATTGGTACCGAAATTTTAAATGAAATTAACCTGGCGATTACCATTGCCTAGACCGAATCCAACTGAGATGATAGTCACGGTTCTAACACCCGTCCAGCGTTTGAAAGCTAGTCCATTCGTCAAGCAATGCTAAAGATGCTCAATGGTATTTTGATCAAAGTAGCCACTGTGAAGCCCCATACGCTAAATTCGGACATTGACTCCTGTAATTTCTGTCAGAGGCGATTAACTGAAATGACATCGACCGCGAAGAACAGTGTGAAGGGAGTCAGCAACATCAAATACTTGACAAACGCAGCCAACCTTGTGTACAACTAAACGGGAAGCACCTCGGTGAACAAAATAACAGGACAATTCCAAGTCATAATGCTCATCGCAGATGGTCATCAATCGTGAATATTTTAGGTTCCGGGCATCCCGTCAGAGATTTAGTAAATTATTTACTTTAAGCATGCAAATTTAAGATTGTGGTTTTTGATATGCTATTTCCGTGGTAGAGCTTTGTGAAACCAGCTATTGTGTGCCTGCTCGCCACCTACAACGAACATGGTACAATCGTAGTAGTAACAAGTAGTTTAATGAACGGGCGATTATGATGGCTGTGCGGAAAACTTCCTCTACACTTGCGATCTCATCATTTACGGAATGTGAACATGTTGCAGTGAGTCCTAAATATTTCCAAAATACTATACGCCGTAAAAGCAGGCACCAGATCTGCACAAAACCTCGATAATAATGTGTATAACAATGGTGTCGATGGCTAGCTTCGACTGAAGCAAGATAAATTTTTCAGTAACTCCCCGTCATGAAAATTGCGAGACGCAAAAATCGCATCCATGTGCGAAATTTGTACCTCAGTGCAGAGAGTTTGAAGTGAAAGGGACTTGAACACTGTAATCGTTTTACTTTAGTGGGCAACTAATAGTACCTTGTATTTTCACCGCCAAAGCACATGAGTTTGTGGCGGAATATTGTAGGTTATTCTAGAACCGAGCTGATGTTTAGACACTACTCACTCAGTGGGACTGTAGCAACACAGCTTTAGTCATTTCCACTTAAGTTGTCTTCTCAGGACAGCTTAAATTATGTTTAGTGGATAGCCGCTGATGATGTTATTGATATGCCGTTAGGTAATTGAACTGCTGGTGCAAATTCGAATTCTCAGCGCTCAATGATTGGTTGTGCTATGTTACAAAAGAATGGACTGACTGTATCAGGCGGAAATGCGCCTCCATCCTTAATAGTCTGGTCGTTTGTTAGTACTTAGAATCTATAACTGTAGACAATTTATCCTCGCCTAGTATCCAATCTCCAATTTTGTAAGGCGGTAAACATTTAGTCGTCGAATTGTAGCTACTAATAAGTAGTTTAACTATTTACATATCTGAGTCGTGTTATTCTATTAACGTTTGGGCAGAAGCTTCGCGCATCTCTCACGTTACTCATTTCATACTACTCGTAGGTAGCAGGATTTTAGCAGTACTTTTCTTAGATTTTTCTTCCCAGTATTTCATAAACTACATAGCACGCCATGGTCCGGAAAAGCACCAGAAACGTTTCACAGTAATAGGGCTTTTCATTAGTGTGCATACCCTCGGTCGAGCCCATGACCGCGAGACGCAGATGCTATGTAGCTTACGAACTCCTGGGACGAAAAATCAACAAAATAACAACTAAAATCCAGCTACTTAAGAGTACTATAAAATAAATAGCCTACCCTAGTTTTGCAATACTATGGATATAGCGTCTAGTGGGAGGACGTCATCACGTCACAGGATAACCAAAAGCAGTTCCAGTGGAAGACAAGTGGTACTATATCCCATTTAGTGTGCAAATTATGTAGCCTAGGCAGCGTCCCACATATCCCAGTGGCTTAAGCTGCTGACTAGTTGTCATCCGCCTCTAGCGAGCATGGGTTCGATCCTCCGAAGAGGACCGAGGGAATGCACACCACTGACAAGCCCCAGTAGGGTGAAACGCGGCTGGTGCCTTTCCGGACTACGCTGTGCAATGTAGCTTGTGAACTACTGGGATGAAAACCTCAACGATATTACTTATTGCACTTGGTAGCTACACGAGTTTTGTACCGCTTGCTCTAGTACAAACCCATTTTATACACCGTGAATCCAATTATACCCTAACTTAGTTCGACACACGGGTTTCCTCGCAGTTTTGCAAATCATTTCAGCCGGTAGAATATCTTCGCTTCCCTTCAATTCGTTTTCTTATTTAGCATGCTAAAAACCCGCTTATACGTTAGACAGCACTTGCTAGATATGCTGCTTGGTCATGAAGCCATTGACGTATATTACTCAAACCACACTAAGATTATTCCGCAATTTCGCGCTTCTTTGTGTTCGAATACACAATCCTTAATTGTATGTAATTAATGAAGCAAGCTACGGCCTTGGTCATCCAGTGTTACCGTGAATGTGGATAGTATCTTAGTTTCATGAGGAACTTACTATAATGCCTTTCACCACAAGTTACTGTTAGAATATATCTCATCACAACTACGTACATAAGTTAAAATCTCGGCTATTCTGAGGTCCTGTTCTACGCTTTCGCACATTCGTAGTTCTGGTGGATGACAGAAATTTTTTCCACGTTAGCTATTTACATAAGTGATTTATGATCACTTTTGATTGTCATCTGTTTTACCTTACCAAAATGAGGGAGAGTGATGTTTTCCCCTTATTTGTCTAAATATTAAGCCCGGATAAGTCTGAATAATTCATATACCCTTGTGGGAGTAGTAAATACTGGTCCAAGGCGGTGCGCAAAAGGAAGCGCGGATATAAGAATGTAATTGGAGTCGGACACAGCGGACGGTATTCGATGGGGTACAAAAGACGCGGAAGGATTAAGCAAGACACGAGGTACACTTTAGCGCAGAACCTTACAATGCGGTTGTAAGTCGAGCCGGTTTTAAAGATGATTAAAACAGAACAGAGTAATGTACAATTTATCAACAATTAAAAAGTACATAAAAGATATCAGTTAACTTTTTGAGCGCTACACCCTGCGTCTTTGTAAACGCATAAAGGAGAGTGTATCATCAGTTTAGAGGAGCAACAAGATTTTCGATACTACAAACGTGAGTTAAGCAACTATAATATAACGGTAATTATTTGGTGCATAGAGACTCAGTAATATGAGCTGATGTTACTTGTAACCGAATTCTTGGTCTAAAAACAATAATTCAATCTGTAGACTAAAAGACAGATTCCGTCCGTAACTATTATAACATTTCAACGGAGTAAGTGTATAAATTAATAGTTCAGTCACATCGTGGTTTTATCTAAGGTTCCTTATTAGTCATGGTGACGACAGGCGATAATGACTGTTAAACAATGTGTTTCTCGCAGCTGAGCATTTCTGCAACTGATTCACTGTCATGCACCAGTCTCACATCTCAGTAGGATGGAAACTTGCTATGTATGGTAAAATTTTCTCGGTACAGAAATGGGGGAAATAATCGTGTTACACAACCAACAGATATTTCATGATGGCATGCATACCTGGTAAATCAAGGATTTGCATTTGGATCCACAGTTCCAAGACTCGCTCACGTTTCCAACTTCAGGTTTGAAAGTGGATCTAAACAAACGTCGTAGATCTAGTTCGTTAAGAGTATAACAATTTAGAACCTACGTTTATAGCTTTTGTTTCGAACACTAATATTGTGGATTAGTTAGAAAAATTCAACGGCGTAGTCTAGTTATGTGAGTTCTTTATGGAAGGTGTTATCACGCAAACGGAATGAGGTTACTTAGAATGTTGTATCTTAATAAGCCTATTGAATTTAAAGAAACACTCCTTCCCTCAACTCTTTTCCTTGAAATACAAATAGAACTTATTTCTCTAATTATGGTTGCCAGAAGGCGTTCATCAAAATAAACTACTTGGATCCTAAACTAAATTAAGCAATCCCAATTGGACCGAAGACGTCTGCGATTACACTAATTGTTTCCTAAAAGCCATTGCTTTCTAGGTTCTGAATTCTAGACTTTGTAACAAGGCTTTCAAGATTCTCACCCAAATAATTTTACCTAAATTACTCTATGTTGTTACTCAACTATACAATATCAGACTCCCAGTCGCACACTAAACCTGTATTTCTTATCAGTTTACTGCAAGTGTTTTGTAAGGTTCATCGGACACACGAACAGCTGCTGTTCGAAGCAGATGGTGGAACAACACCCAGCGTTGACGCAAAAATTATGTACTGTATATCATCAGTTCTATTCTAGACCATACGGTTCCAGGTGGACGTCGAATCCCGGCAACTGAAGTCTTGAATATTATTATCTCATGATAAAACAGTATCTTAGCTGGCTGCGAAAACCCACCCAACGGACTGCCGAGGCCATTGGGATCTGGCCAAACCAAGCTGAATTTTTTGATCAAAAGTCACTGGTGCAATTATTCTATTTGTTATGTCCATGATTAAAACCCATGCATCAAAGTTTTTCTTCGGCGACCGAAAACATATTTTCTCATAAAGTTGTATTTTCATATCCAAATTGACATATTCCTCTGCTTCATATTTTACGGTCCCAGTGATCGAATTGACCAAGGTTCACTACAACGCGAGTCGCAGAAGTATTGAGACCGCGAGGCGCTTTCCAATAACACAATGAGTGCATTAAAACGATCCACCAATAAGTTTTGAATTTCTCACATTAGCACCCTAACATTATTCAGTTTAAAAAGTGCCCAATTGAATACTGTTTAAATGCTTAAGGAAGTCCACGAGAGCTTCGCAAGAGATACAACCAAACTTTGCGTTACTCGGTTCAAAATTAGATATTTATAAATGGCGTATATTTTTAATTATTCGTGAACGGTTCT
Source organism: Dicrocoelium dendriticum (assembly GCA_944474145.2). NCBI lineage: Eukaryota > Metazoa > Platyhelminthes > Trematoda > Plagiorchiida > Dicrocoeliidae > Dicrocoelium > Dicrocoelium dendriticum. The sequence goes on from OX104067.1 coordinate 94,024,199, forward strand.
GCAGCTGCTCTGCACCGTATCAATTAGTGCCTGTGCAATATGCTGGAGTCATTCATTTGGAAACGTAGCTGATTTCAAATAATAAGCTTGTTCAAGTATAATTTATAACACAAAGAGAAAATAATAGATAGGGGTATTGCAAATGGGCATCTAGACATTTCGTGCAGTACATGTGGGAGCAGTGCGAATGTTAAAAGTTAGCTTAGGTCAACCATAGTATAAGTCTTTGTTAGAACGCTCTTGAAACAAATCTCCAACGGATTCCACAGTCTGTTCTTAAATAACACATGAGATCTCAACTTTGCTCAAAAGTGATACAAGCTTATCTCGCAACTAACTTAATTTCATCGATGGATCCTGTTTAAAAGAAATGGCTACATATAGTCTTTGCCTTCAAAGAGACTACTGTGGTGTGTGAAGTGAATAATTAACTTCGGATTGTTGCCTCCATGCTTACAACGTGAACAACCCCCTACACCACTCACAGTAATCATTTCTTTGCTCTGGCAGCACAGGCATTTTATTTTGGTCGATGCTTAAAGAGCTTCCGGGCCTCGAAAAGTTTTCTCGTCTAACAGAAGGTGATGATTCATCTAAGTGAGTTCGCATTTCTTCCCGCCTTTGTCATCTAAGTGCAACCTTTGTTCCAAGTTTCCAATTGGATGTCTTGTATCACATATGCCACTTTGCTTTCTAGCACGCAATGTGAACATACGTTAAGTGGTTTTTCACATACACGTCTTCAGGTTTTTGGTATTTCTAATGAATAAGTAATGCCTTCAGCGAAGATTCACAGGTTTAAGAGCCGTAAGCAATTTAAATTCGACACACATAGTCGACCAGAATCTCTGGACTGTTCAAGCTAGCACCCGAAAATTGTTGACCTACCCAAAAGAGACTTTAAGAGAGATCTAGCCAGATACAGGGCGGTGAAGCTTAACCAATAACTAAATAGCAGTGAAACTAGGTAGACGAAATAGTTTGGCATTTCGAGTTATCAAGGTATAAAATGCTCGATACCCGAACCTTATTTTCCGACATCGCTTGAGTGGAGTGGGGCTTGCCGCAGCGTTCGGTACTTCGGCCTTGACAATATAAAAGAAGAGGAAAAAGACTATACCTCTTGTTAGCTTTTTATGCTTGGATGGTCGTCGGTTAAATGAGACAAGACGGAATCAATCTAGTATACACTATATGCTGGCGAAATTGGGTTTAGTTAGATAATAGTGTACGTCATTTTCCTAAGGTTTAGATCGCTAGCAATTTGAAATACAATGATTACTTCAAAATGACTAACTAATCAAGCATTAGGCGTCGTGACTTACATTGTTATTCGCGAACCCGTCGCTAATGTGGTAAAGGTCCTAACTTTTATTTAAAGATTCAGAGTTCGAGGACTGCTATCTCCACCTGTTGAGATAAAACAAGGTCGAAACGGGTGGTGGAGTGCAGGCCTTGCGTACGGGTAACACCTAATTTCCATCTACCACAGCCACGGTCCTAGTGATCCAACTGCCAATATTCAATTCAATGTAAATCACGGTCCAAAGTGAGATTGCGGATGGCAATCCCAACACACAACGTGTGTTTCAAGATGTTCCCCCAAATACCTTTGATCGTTAAGCCCTTAAGATTCAATATTTCCAGCGAAAAGGAACCATTTTAGTCTTGTTTCAAGTTTGCCAAATCTACTTTGGGTTGTTTCCTGAATCCATTTGCCACATTGGGTGTAAATTTCAGCAGAGTTCTCATAGTGCATCCGGAACAAGAAACGAAAACACAATGTTACAATTCTTGTATTCTTATTTTCAAACTACCTCGTCTATACAGTTGAAAGATGATGACCACGAGATCTCCTCGCCAACAGTGTTGACTGGCATTATAATCACCAAGAGTAAATTAAATTTGTATAGGTCTGCTGAGGGATTTTACATATTTACCCTAATTTGTAACTAGTGTGCTTGTATAAAATCAGCTAATCGTGACTTCAGTTTACTAAGCCCCTGAGGATTCAGCCTTTTAGTAAACGTCTGTCGCCTGTAGGCTCACAATTATGCAATCCAAAGGAGAGATAGGGCAATACGAACAAAATATTACTGTGACCCATGCAGCTAATCATTACGCATTACAACATATCACTAAGCTTCATCGGCTAAATTAAGGATCAGGATTTCCTTTCAGACGAAACTAGTCTGGTTCGCCTTAGGGCTGGGAATCCATATAAGGCACAAAAGTAGTGCAATGGAACTAGTCGTTAATAAACCACTGACTCCTTGGTAACTTTTCCAAGCATTCATATTTGTTAGTTTCAGGTATGAAGCGATCTGGCGAACAAAATAGTGGGGGGCTTTGGATGAAACAAGCACAAAACACTCACCACTTAAGCGAATTTCATAGTAAATGTAACAGACAAACTACTGTCTGATGGATGGCACTGAAGCATGCCAAAGGTACAGTCTATACTTCACTTGTTTTGCTGCCACGGATCTTCATCCGCTGACACTTTTACGACTTAGTTGATTGGGCTATCAGACGTTTTGCTGGAAATCGCGTGATTGAATTGCTTAGTCGGTTGTGTAAATGGCTAGAGTTCTGTTGATGTTTTCCGGCATTTGTTTTCGTGAACAGAGCAATTTTACACTTTGTGGTGGATATTGTCGAGGTCAGTATATAATTTGTTTCCCTAACCCTTTGTAACCACAGAATCCTGTATCGACTCTGGAGTCTTATGTGCTGCCTGCAACCACCGCCGATTTATCGGTAACAATGCTCGCCAACACAGGAGTACTTTTCCTTTATTCGGATCTTGGAACCTGCCGTTGTAAAGGTCAGCAAAGAAAAACGCTGGAAAGATTGATCCACGCTAAACAACAGTTTGCCAAATTGCGATGTTTTAACCATTGATACTTTACGTTCCACAATGGAACATTTTGCTTTTAATTTCCTTTTACATATCCGTCCTGTGGGTCTTGTAAAATTATGCTTTTTATCCCATCATACACTATTGAACTATTGAACTATTGAAGTTTCTAGGTTATTTAAACTCCGTTATTGAGAGGATATATTTTACTATTGAATTGGAAGCTTGTAGCCATACAATTCCATTTCTTGTCTACCTGGTTCATAGAAATGGATGCAATTTAAAGATGATATATCGCAAACCAACGGGTACTGACGGCGTACGCCACTACACTTCGAGTCATCCGGAACGGGTTTACGCTGGGATTGACTCAGCGCTGTTCTACAGGGCACTAACCTTGTGCACGATGAAGGAGGACAAAATGGCTGCTCAGAAACTGGTAATGCGCAAACTATTCGAAAGGGGTTACCCACGGCGGCTAGTCAAATATCAAGTACGTAAAGCGCTATACCGGCAGTGCAGACCCACAACCAAGTAGAGAGGAACGGTAAGAATTTCGTACTAGGATGGCGTTTCGGAGGGTATTAAACAAAGATAAGATACGGGTGACCTTTCAGCGAGGTCGAGTGATATTTCCGGTGCCAGTACACCTTAAGTACCACCCTCCCTTGGATAGGACGACTAGCTGTGTTTATAAAATTTATTGTAGGGATTGTGCACATGTGTACATAAGTCAACTAGCGAGAGAATTACGCACACGAATTTCAGAGCACAGGAGGCGCATTCCAAGACCACCAGGAAACAAGTTTGTATTTCAAGCAATGGTAACAGACTGGGCCGTAGCTGTGCGTACATTAGGCACGGGTCACCAGATAGGCTCGGAAAACGTAGAGGTCCTTAGGAGGGGTATACGATCAAAGTCCCAGCGGTTGATTGCCAAATCTGACGATTGCGTGAATAGAATGGAGAGGGTAGAACTCGCTAATGCTTGGCGAGTGATCTTAAGACAGGCAGCCTGACGAGCATCGGTGGGTGGATCAGATTGGAGATTGCAAACCGACTCCCATTGTCAATACTATGGGCTTATCCGTCATTCTCATGACGCACAAAGGAACACCTGGACTATATTCACTGTTATTGAACCACTTCAGGTGGCATCACCAACGGTGGCTGTAATGACAGAATGGCCCACGTCTCGGGTAACGCGGTTATTGCCCTTGCACGCTATAAAATCCCACTCCAATTGCACACCGATTCACCTGATCTGACGAAGCCCTTGTGTCAAGGGTGAAAAGCTATCAAATTAATATACCAACGGATTGTTTTTAAACCCCGCTGAACTCAAACAACCGCTTTTCTTGAAGCAAAAATCTATGAATCAAATGTGGCGTCCAAACACACAGCCTGTAGTTATTTGACTATGATACATCAAGAAGGTGTTGCGATGATGACGCAGTAAAAAGACACTATCTAACTATGGATCGGAGGAGTAGATATGCTAATTCGACATAAGTGCATATGATCCCAAGTAACGCATCTTGACTGGATTAGGTAATCCTCGAGAATTACCTTAAAGCGGTGAAAACATTTGACCTAATCCAGTTCAGTCTAATTTGCTCTGCCCTCTCTATGTAATTACTCAGGAAATCATATCAAATTGTCATACGAATAATCGTAAGCTGTAAAGGTACTACCAACGGCGACGAACGTTACAAGTTTTCTTCACTGCTCAAGTACTGGTATACATATTTCAAAGCGATATTCGTAATGCGCGCTGCAACGGTGACGCTAAATTAATCCATTTGTTTTATTCATGTTAGTTTTAAACGGTCAATTTTTCCTTATGACGCCACTGAGATTATGCCAGTCGGCAAGTTGAAGCTAACAGATTAAACCACATACATCCCCTTCCCTATTCCTTATACTTTTCTATTTTTCTTTCTCTTTGCTTAAATTTAGTGTATGGGTAGTCAGCATATGTGGACCTGTGTATGGTAAAAATCATTGTTTTAGAGCCTTCATCAGGAAATAAGTGTGTTTTGATTGTTCGTCAGACTAAACGTAATGCTGCTAACCGTGGCCGTGTAAATAAAAGTGGTTATAGCTCAGATAAATCTCAACAGTTAGGAAAGAGGCAGGGAATTCGGTTTCCAGACACAACCACAAAGATATCTCAAAAAATATTTGGCGAACAGCATATTAAAAATGCCAATTGGATACCACGTGTGCAAATCTGCGATCTGTCAAAATCCGCAGTACGATCTGTGCCAAATCCAGACATTAAAATAAAAGCATTGCCAGCAAAATATACTTTGGTATCTGGGCACAATGTGACATTCACAAAATTGGCAAATTAATACATCTACCCTGAATTTTTGGGAGCTTGTAAGCTTAGGCAACTGGACCTGGCTTCTCCTAAGCTAGACAAAGGGAATAATGTATTATCGTGTTTCTTTTTGAAATTGGATACTATGGGCACGTTAGAAAAATGTGCCACGTCTGACAATTTAGGAGAGCAAAATAATTCAATATTCCAACCGGTTGTATTTGGTAACCAGATTTAGATGCTGGTCCTATGGTTATTGAAGCGGCTTCCTTTCAGATGATGGTGGAAAACGTGAATGAAATATTCCAAAATCTGATATGGAACGGGACATTCGAACCACAATGCTAAGACTTCTGTCTGAAAAAAGTGGTATCTAGTTGTCGGAGTGCCCGTCGTAGCAAGCCGACATGCTAATTACCAGTTTTCGATGTATTTGCGGGTTGCTTGGAACAATCCAAGTTATCCTGAACAGGCACACCAAGTTCGCGTTTAAAGAATGATCGCTCCAGTACTTGAGTTCCTATCTTGTAGGAGGAGGTACTCCGGTGTGGTATCGGGGAAGCTTACATTTGTTCACGCTGAACTATAAGAGAGTTCGAGTTGACCACTCAGGTATCATATTCATATCACACTGAAGTCAATTATGATCGGTATCCGCCTGAAGCTGACGCTGTATCTTGATATCGTCAGTAAACAGCAAGAAATTTAAAGCCATTTTCCATGCAAGGTCATTGATGAATAGCAAAAGCAATCGTTGACCTAGAACTGAGTCATGGGGCATAATTCTCTCAACTTGTATGGTTCAGATAATCTTCTCTGGACTCGGACCAATAATTGACGTTGTAGGAGAAAGGTAATGATCTATCTGAAGAGAGGGTAACCGATCACGTAATATTGGAGATTGGAAAAAGAATTCTACGAGCTAAATGATCGAATGTCTCCGAGAAATCCAAGTAGATCATGTCATCAAGATCGCAAGCGTCAGCTGGCTCGGTCCAACTGCTCCGTGCAATTAATAAAATCGTTGTGCACGATCGCTGTTGACGAAATCCATGTTGCGCGAGTGCAGTAAGGTTACAATTTGCTAGATATCACACCACCAATTTGGATAACATAGGGGGATGAAACACTGGGCGACAGTTTGTGTGCATAGTTCTTTTTCCGCCTTTAGGAATCGGAATTACTGTTCTAAACTTTCACATCCTAGGAAACTGGTACTGGTCTAAGCAGCGCTGAAAGAACTGAGCCAAAGTTTTACCAGTCGTCTTGCCGCTGCCTCCAGTGCCTCTGGGCGAAGGACCTTCACTCCAGGGGAACTGTTTGCTCAGAGAGTACCTATTCTGCAACACAGCTTCGACAATAAAAGATATCTGCACGAGTTCTGGAGTCGAGAAAGAAACGTTGGAAAATGGCCTGATGCTAAGACTCTCTGAAATTTGGTAGCGTTTTGCGTCAGCAACGCGTTTGCTGCTTCTATAGCTGTTCTAGTTGGACCATCAGTCTTCTGGAGTGTGGGAATTCCTTGCCTCTCCTCACGATCCCCACACTCATACGTGTACAGCAGTTTGTGGTTAGAACTAAAAGTCTTCGGCATATTCTGCTGATATGCGTCTTTGTCAACTCTACGCAGTTTTGTGCAGTGATTACGAGTTGCTACGTACTGGTCCCAATTACGTAACCCTTGTGACGACCGGTACTCTCGTTAGGCTGTGTTACTTACAGTCATTCATTTGCTAGTTCGGCTCCTCACGAAAGAAATGGTTTTTGGCCCATTGAAGACCACAGTCTCTTAAGCATCCGTAACCAGTTGATTGACTTTGCTGACGCATTCAAGCCAAGTGACTTCCGGGTGGCCTTCAGCGAGCAACGACCAGGTTGTGGCACTGACAAGCTGAGCTAAGCGGTTGTTGCGCCTAATGGTGCACACCAACGCAGTTTTGTGATGACGTTTTCACACATTGCAGATGAAGCCGAAACCGATGACTGCATGATCACTGCGACCCAAAACGCATTCTACAAGCAATACATCAATCAAATGTTTTCATAGGTCATCATTAGATCTGGCAAACATGGTCTATTGCCTGTTCTGAAATGAGTGGTTGTAATGGCATGAATGGAAAGTAGAACACTGCTTGTGAGCTCTAGCATCTCTTCTTTGAATGGTTCCCCGACTGAAGCGCATGGTTCTATACAGTGTAGGTTGAAATCGCCCATGGTGAGGATGTAAGTAAGCGTTTGCTTTGGGCTGCATCTTAAAGATTTTGCAAATCGGCAGTCCATTTCGGTTGTAACGTTTGTGGGCGTTACACTCTAGCTATCAGGCAGGTGTCTCCGCCATGTACTTGCAGGTGGCACCAAAGAGAATCGGCAAATTGTGCGTCTGAATCCGCCGTTCCACGCACTGTATCTAGCTTCGTTAATAGAGAATTATCCCTTTACCTTGGATAAGAATGTCTTTTCGTATGAGTGACATGCCCGGCAGTGAGAGTTCAGCGTCTGTTATTCCACTGTGCAACCATGTCTCCATGATACTGAGGATATCGCGTGGCTTCGAAATTTGGCGATCTTTCAGTACTGCCAGCTTATTGTAAAGGCCTTGAGCATTGGTATAAAGGCAGTGTATGTTCTCGATCTCTAGAAGCTCATACGGAGCCAAAGGCGTGAATTGTGCTTGAATATGTTATGTGAAATACCTATGCAAATGAGGGACACACCCGCTTCGTCTTCAAGGAAAACCTGAAGCTGAAGTTGGCGATTGAAGCGCAGTGGTATGTTGTGATGTATGTAATACATCGTTGTTATTGCTCACTCTCCCTTCTAAATAGATTTATTCGTGACTCTACAGTTAAAAACGTTATGAAAGCATGAGTCTTCGAACGTTTAGTGAACGTTACTTGCCGTTATGTAGTGTACTAGTTACAAAAGATGGTAAATATATTTAATAGTTCGGAAGAACTCCCCCAATCTTTAGTTCAGTCCTGGAGATAGATGTGTCTATTAAAACTAGATGCGTGGATAGCCTGTGTATAACAACATTAAAAAGTTTAAGTGAAGTATGAAACCATTTCTTGATCTGAATGGACTGTTGGCGCTCTGCGCAAACGTACATCACACGTGACACATTACTTTAGAAATTGTCTCACAGGTGTATTTTCCAAATTTGCACCGAAACGAAAATGGTTTCTTGTCATCCGTAACTACGTATATTGTTGTTCGGATTTCTAGGTTACCCAGATATTGCACTGATGATGTTTAGTAAGATCGAACCAGAGCTACCGTTTACATTTGTGAGCGTAGCTTAGATTGGCTGCAGCTTGACTCAGTCACCCAACCACAATCCATTCGGAAAGCAATGGAAGGCATTTCAGTCGCTTTTCTCTGTAGTAACGTTGTTGATGCAAAGTATCAAAGGTTGTGGTAGCCAGTGCTCCACACAACCTCAGTCGGACGATGAGGTTTAGTACCTAACCATTTCTCGTTCTCAGGTAAGATTGCGAATCCATCACAATAATAGCCCCAAACCATAGCTTCGAGTGGATATTTTTTGCCTGGGTAATTCGAATTGCCAGACCACAACGTCTACCGAGTTTCGCTGACATTAAATTATTGGTCACTACGCTTTACCGCCTTGTAACTGGGCAGATCTTTACGAAGTTTCTTAGGAACACTGCGTATGATTACGTCACCAATTTTCAGCTCTTATCTTGAACAGTCCAACGCTTCCGGTCTACTGTCGGTGCAGAATTTAACTTACCTATGGTACTCAAACCTGCGCGTGTTCGCTGGGGACCTTAATGAGTCATTAGGATTACTGAAGATCTGAAAACACAAAAGTGAATTACTGCGTTTAAAATTTGTCCACAGTGTGAACTAGAAAGCAAAGTGCCATCTGTGATACAAGACATTTTACAAGGAACTTGAATCGAAGGATGCACTTAGATGGCAAAGGCGAGAAGCAACTTGGATTCACTAAGATGAATCATCACCGTCTAAAAGGCGAGAATTCTTTTCTAATCCACAAAAGTGTTCCGGCATTAAAATAACTAAAATGCTTGTGCTGCCAAAGCAATGAGGCGATGACTGTGAGTGGTGAAGGAGATAGTCACTTTAGGAAAATGAGGTTTAGATTTGCTAACTTGGAAGCAACAATCCAATGTCCAGAATTATTCACTTCACGCACCACATTACTCTCCCTTGAACGCAAGCGCTGTATGTATTAGGTACTTTTATGCCGGATAGAGCAAAAAGTGTAGGCTGTTTGCGTGATAGTCATTTATAATTTTTGAGCCAAGTAGATAATTTGGATGTTAATTAAGAGCAGACTGTAGAATAAATTTGGACATTTGTTTCAATAGCGTTGCAACTAGCAATTTCAATATGATTGACCTAGGGTTTCCTGTCACCCTTCCACTGCTCTCGTATGCATCGCACGAAATGTCTGTGGGCCCAAATGCAGCATCCTATCTCTTATTTCCAATATTTGTTTGGAAATGTTATTAACCCGAATTATATTACGTGGTCAGATATTGTTTCAAATGATTGGTTACAGCACAGGTGTTAATGTTCATGATGCATAACTGCTGCAAATTTGGTCATAGATAAATAAAAGATTCAGCGATCAAAAAATATACACCGGCCCCGATTAAATCGACTTTTGATTGTACATCTAACAGAGCCGCTTGTAGAATAATTTAAATAGGATTTAATGGGGCAATTTTGAAATTGAAAAATGTTAGGGCGACAGACTGGCTTAGTAATTTAGCCAAAATGTGAGAAAATCAAAACTTTTGGTGGACCATTTTGAGACAGTCGTCTTGTGAATGGATTGCATCAAGCAATATCAATGTGAACCGCAATTCAAAATGGTGAGAACCTTGGTTATTTTGATCTCTGCGAACGTAACTGCTGAACGTAACTGCTGAAAGTACCATGTTTATGAGGAAAGCTGTTTCGCTACCAGAGAGTAAATTGAGACGTCTTGGTGGCATTCATGGCTATACAAAGATGCAAGATGGCAACAGTGGCCTCTGATCACAGAAATCTGGTGGCTTTAGCCAGATCGCAATGGCTGCAGGTGGTCCGTTTGATGGGTTTTCTAGGTCTGCTATGATATTATGTTGTCAGGATAGAACAACATTTTAAGATGTCAGTGGATGGAATTTGATTTCTACTCTGGACAATAACGTCTAGCGCAGAGGCGCTGCTAATACAGCCTGTAAATATTTGTCGCACCGTGGAGTATTGTTCCACCGTCTGCTCCGTATGTATAAGGTGCCTAACGCCAAGCTTACAAGTATAATTATATAAAACAAGATTTGAGTGCTACTGGGAGTATGACTTTGAGAAGTTGGATGAAAACAAACTGAGATTTCGGCAAGAGTTTGTGCGCCGGCCCCTTGAAAACCTTTCATGAAACAACTAATGGAAACATACTTTGTTGTACAGTTGGGTTTGGTTACTGTAGTCTGGGTTCAACGTAGATTTTCATCTGAAAGTCTTCTTGCAGTCACAGGTGGCAAATTAAGTGCTTTTGTATTTCAAGAACAAAGAACTAGGGAAAGGACTGTGCCGACGAATTTAGTAGAATTATTATGATACTAACTGTGAGCGAGCACACATATAGGTCATGGTTAAACATATTTCCTTCCAAAATGCCGAGGCCTTCAAGTGCAGCTAACAATACTAACTATTATTTGGGTTGTAGATAGTATTTGTGCTCTCTTACATAATCTGTTCCTACTGAAATGCATTCTCAACACACTTAAGGAACTTACAAGACATCTCAACATTTGAAAGGCTATTGGACTTTCATCTTGGTGATAAATGCAACGCAACTTAGTGATAATGCACATAATACGTCGGAAACCAGTTGGTTTTAATTTTCATTCGCATTTTCTATAGTTTGTACCTTGTAAAGTTATGCTTTTTATCCCATCATACAGCCTCCACCTGTTGCACACGATTTCATTCATACCAGGTAGACGGTTGACCTCAACCCGGGTTTCACAGCATAGTCCAGCAGTAATTTTCACCGTCATTCCCGAATCGATGTCAAATTTAGTAAAAGGCAACCAACCTGATAAGATGAACCAGTGGAAATCCCAATGAGACATCGTTAATGTTGTAGATAAGCCCCTCGAATTGACACGCGTTACAAGTCGCCCAAACTCAACGCTATGCTGAACCGATACTAGTCCGAGATGTGTTGACTTCCGCCGATGAAGCAAAAGCTGTCCTGCCACCGACAGCTTGCCACCATAACGGGTCCTTTTACATCCGTATCGTCAAGGAAATTCCTTGACGTAAACACAAACTGGTGAAGTACGGATGGGAAGAATAGCTAAAGTTATCCGTAGCCACGACGACGCTTGTACGTGGAGTTCCCGTGGTTGGAAGTCATGATAAGTGCGAAACGACCTTTATCGACCAGAAACAATGACTTTATATCCGTGAGACACTCTCCATGGAACAAGTCCTAGCGTAGTCGATTTCGATGCTGCGAGGATGCACAAATGACGAAGGGTGTTGCCAGATGCTTGTGAAGGTTTTCTTCAATCCAGACAAATGACAACAAGGTTGCTAGTGTGCAGGTGTGCGGGACGCAGTAGCCTTCCTTCGGAACTCCGGATTTAAACAGCGCCCACCAAGCAGCTACACAACAGCAACCAAGTAATTTGACCACTTCCAGACAACAGTCTGGATAACTCTACTCAGCAAGCCAACGAACATGGCAAACACACCACATACACCACATACAAGCAGAGAAGCAAAGAAGTAATGTTGGAACCCATGGAACGGACACAGATGAGCCTGACATCGCCCATACCAAAATACGCTTAGTTGCCGGAATTTCACAGGCCGACCTAAAATTATTCCCAAAACGCGCTTCCCTCATTCATTGCTAAGTACAATGAAACTTTCCTCCATGTACACCATTGCACAAGATCTCCTGCACAAGCTGGTCCAACTGCGGCTACGTCGAGTATCAAATGCCTAGGAGTTCATATTCGTAACCAAAACATGGTTGTACTCAGAAATTACAGACGCCTAAGTTGCGATACACGGTATGTCCATTATCCAAAAAGATCAGCCTAGCAAAAGCGGTGATGGGGTAATGTTATATTACCTTAGAGACCCGCAGTCCTAACCAGTGGACGACCCCGAGAAGACGATTGTAGGAAGACTCACCCTGGTGCAGTATAAGATAGAGAAGCAATGGCGCCTGCATTTTGGCAGTCGGTTATCGTCTTCCAAGTCCACCACATAGATGGACTCTCGTCATCTATTAGCCTTCGGAAGGGTCACGGAACGACGACACAGCCATGTTCTCATCTCAGGCGACATCAGTGTTCACTAGTTGGATGTTCCAAAATATCCAAAAGAGCAAGTTAAGGTCACGCTGCAAGAGTAGTTAGCAAGTGTCCCGATCTTCAGCCATGTCAGTTCGCCCACCCGATTCTGAACAGCAGATTAACCATCCGTGCTTGATTTAGTGCTCATGATTGATAAACCAAAGATCGGGAGCCCACTTTGGCGGAATAATCACGTAGCAGTACTTTACTACGTTGTTTGTTATGCGGACTATCAACAAGAAATAAGGGAATTGCACGCACTGCACACTCACAATGCGCTTAGATGTCCTTTCATCTTACCAGGTGGAGATAGCAAGCCACGAACCCGCGACCATTGGAATAGTAGCCGAAACCTCTACCCCTTTAGCTACCGGGTCACGGTCAGCAACGCATGGCACAACGATGAATGACTAATTGGTGGTTCAATCTTTGATTACACATTGTATGATCCGGTAGCCAAACGGGCGGATGTTACTACCGCCATTCCAATAGTCGCGGGTTCGAGGCCTGCTATCTCCACCTGGTTAGATGAAATGACATCGAAACTCATGGCGCTTGTGCGGTGTTTTCGGGCGGCAGACATCCAATTTCCATCTGCTTCGGCTACGGCCCCATTGATCGCAGTAACCAAGAGTAACTTCATGTGAATCTCGGTCTATATTGAGATTGCGTCTCGCAGTCCAATCAAACAAAGTGCAATCCGAAATCGACCACCCGACTTAGTGGCTGATTTCGAACAATCGTACACTCAATAAATTAAGAGAACTTGTTGGAGATGCCAGCTGTGGGTTTTCTGTCTGCTGTCCCGTTAACATAGCTTGGATGGAGTTTACTGACAATTTCAGTGATCCAATTAAATCCGCATCGGTAAAGAAGCCAATTCGTTCTGTAAGAGCACGCTCATTCATTCGGAGCAGAATCTGGAAACACATAACAGTAACAGACGCAGCGTGGCAATTGGGATGCACTTGATAAAGAAAAGCTATACCCAGAATCTAGTTTGTCAGCATCCGCAACACATCTGTTCTGGTAGTTCATAACCGCTTCCACGGATAAATAGTTTGATTGTGTATCGCAGATGTACTTGCCGAGGATAAGCTCTACGCTATTAATCAGTTTACTCCAATATACCCATTTTTTGATAATTCGAAATCAGTTCAACTGGGATGATAACCCTTCTGCCCTTAAGTAGGTCGTACCAATGGGACAACACATATTATTTGGTTTAGCAGATGGTCGCATTAAATCGATAGTTTAGCGTCGCTGAAGACTAAAATATCCAGTAAAATACAAGACTAAAGCATTTCGACATTTTAAACAGTGCGGTCTTGCAGTTTGATTGTCCTGCAGGGGCGTTTAGTCAGTTTGACAAATTTGCCTTTACTGTATATGCTAGGAGAAAATTTAAAACGTTAACGCCTGAGCCACTCAAGCAATCCCATGTTGTTAGGGAAATAACCGCTATTTGTTTGTGTAAGTAACGCTCCGCTGTGCGACTTGTTTGGTCCAATAAGCAAGCAAAGCTACCAAGCAATGTTCGAAATGAGATTGTATCATTTATCGTAATATATCCAACAACACCGCAAATAATAATTTAGTCTCGATAGTAGAGTTGATGTAGCCTGGTCATGAAAATGCTTTAAATTGGACGCAGAGGTGTCAGGAGCTATGTAGATTATTCCGCCGATTAACGATTGTTAATCACTAATGAACGTTGTATTAAAGTCGATAAAATCCCAAAGTATAGTGGTCATTATTTGATGAATTGTACAATTGCTGCTTTGCACCAACATTGTTAAAAGCCTCCGTGACAAAACTGGACTTCCCAGGACAGTCAGACAAGATGAGAGAGTAGACATAGTTGAATAACTCAGCCGTCCGCGTTAGTATACCAGCCAAGAAGTGGCAACAGAATACCACGCACCTAGTTAGTTTCTCAGTTACCTAGAGGCAATATGATTAGAAAATGTACGTATGATTATGTATTGTATTAGTGGGGCTTGCACTTTGTCGAATCCGCAACCACTAAGACCAGATTGCCAACCAACTAAATGCGTTCGTATGTTTTCAAAATTATTCATCGCAATACGTTTAAATGTGTTTTTGTCTTTATGACCATATTCGAAGAGTTGCGGATTTTGTTTATTATCGCGTAATCTTTTGCATACTTTGATGGAATAGTACAACAGGATTTACATTGATTACAATCCAGAATCATGATATCCGCAAGCATAACGCAAAAATGTTTAAATAAAACAACGGCCGAAGTTAAAGCCCACCTTAAAATGTTATCGGCAACCCGATGTTGATATTCACAATCGAACTAATTTAATGTAATGATGCGCACCTCACTTGTTTTAAGCAGTACTTTGAGAGATCTTATGGAACCCGAATTAGTAAACCGGAGAAGCTGGTGTGCAAAATTCAAATTAGGCACTAAATCATTGATTGCAGTTTGAAAAGCACGGCATGATAATTCCTGCTAAGGCTTAAATGTCCTAATTTATTTCCTGCGTCGATGAAAAGTATTCGCTTTTAAAGCGAAATAATATATCAGTCTACGCAAAATTGCTTTTCTACATGTATATAGGGTGCATTTGTAAGCAAGGCATAGGACACTGACGGATGCTTTCTGATCTAAGCACTGATATCTGGATGTTGAGCTAGTCAAATAAAAATGAGTTCATTAGACCAAAACCAACGCAGAATATCTGTATTTTGTACAATTAACTGTGAGGTGGCTAAAAAATGGCATTTCTTAACCCAAAAATACATAGACAACAACATGGAGTTACCCAACTAAAATATGTTTAATCGTGTTCCGCCATAAGCATGTTCATTTAAGGTGATAAAACTACCACTGATTGTACAAAGAAATCCATGAAGCTTTTTGGTTAAATGTAACAAAATCATTAAGGAAATCCACGGAAATTTAAGAGACAGCCACCTGAAAAACATAATCGAGATTTGACCAGTTTACCAGACTAGGTTTTCCTTCTTGTTTGTAATTTCATTGTGATAGACCAAGTATAAAATATGGCTGTGTATGATATAATGTTACGCAATTAAACGTGTCCCTTCAAACTTACTTTCATGAGTCACAATTATGAAGGCGTTTAAAAGGAGGCTGAATAAAATATGACTTACAGAACAACCTTGGAATAGAACTACTATCTCATTACGACAGTAAATATGTATGAATATATGCCGGTCACCTTGTGTGTAAGTGATGAAGCTGAAGTAAGTTCCCAAAGTAACGCTAAAAAGAACAAATAATTCACAACTTGGACCATTGGTAATATGGAATTGCAAGTACCGAAACCAGTTTCGATTGGGAACTTGCATGTTCCAAGGTAAGTAACTAAATTTCCAAACATCTTGTTAAGTAAAGTACACATGAGTTTTTGGTTTGTGTAATCACAAGGAACGACTTGAATATGATAACGTCTGAAATGGTAGTAAGCCTTTTTAACACATGCACTGATAGAAATACGGGCTTTGCTTTAGTTTACAGCATGTGTTAAAGCGAGCATTGTTTGCAGCAGGCATACAACCCACAGCAACATTAACTGAGTGGATTTTGTGGCATTAATCAGCTTCCCCGTCACCTATAAAAATCTCCGATTAGAAGTGCACCTAAAAAAACTTCTTTGTCGGGGATGCACTTGCGTTGCACTGGTGGATGGATCGGTTTGCTGGCTTTCAGTCTGGCGTAGATGTGCATGACTGACACTAACCAGAGCCATCACAAATGTTTTCAAATCCGCTTGAGCAACTTTGTTCGTTTTTGTTTCCTGTTAGACCTGCACCTGTCAGTCAGATTGGTAGACCTAATCATGAAAAGATTTAATGCAACGGACACTTGAAAAGACAACTCACTCCTCCCATGTCTGCACTTAGTGGCATTTACATGGAAGAAGCATTTAGCTTTCCAGTCGACAGAATAACGGGACTTGATGCCGATTGTGGTCCCCCGTAACTTAAAAACATGCAAAGTCCAGGCTGTGAAAACTGATTTTCAAGAGTGCAATTGTTTGATCAAATCATGTAAAAAAAGATGCTGTTTTGCAGCTTGCAGTATCAAGAGTAAGAAGAAATCATCCGTTTGATTAATTTCCTCCGTTGTGTGGAGCACGAACAGTGCAAGAATTCCTAGTGGCACCAAGGTCAAAATGTGTTACGCATTTCGCTATGTATTGGCATATTTATTTATCACAGTGCACAAGAATACAACAAAACACAAGAACACAACACAAGAATACAACACAAGAATACAATACAAGAATACACAAGAATACAAACTGCATATCAAGGAGTCTTAACATTTCGGCTCCGTCGTATCTTTTGTCATGGTTGATTGGCACTATCATAACAGATATTGCACGCAT
Organism: Dicrocoelium dendriticum; assembly: GCA_944474145.2. NCBI lineage: Eukaryota > Metazoa > Platyhelminthes > Trematoda > Plagiorchiida > Dicrocoeliidae > Dicrocoelium > Dicrocoelium dendriticum. The sequence goes on from OX104067.1 coordinate 94,041,125, forward strand.
AGACTGCTTATGATTTAATCAAGAACTCCTTCGTATGACCTCACTAAAGTAAATGAACCATTAAGTTGAGTGTTCTAATATAAGTTATGAAAAGAGCATCATCATCATCATCCTCATTATACACGTTAGCTAGAGGTGTCAAGCACTTCAGCTATGGTGCCGCAATACATAGAAGAAAAGAAGGGAAAATGCAAAAGATTCAAGCCAGCTTAGCTACAGGTAACGGTTGAGCATCGATCCGGTAAGCTAGCATCCGGCTATGTGAAAGAGCAGTGGTAAGGTTTATATTATTTGAGTGAACTCGCAGGTTTTTTCTTGCTATGGAGCTGTGATAATGTGCGCACATAGGAAAGTTACTTTTCGTAATGTGCTTTAAATAAATTATAACAATTTGTGAAAAGTATATTTTATGTTTGTGTTGTGAAATATAATACGTTTAATCGGTAAACTTTAACAAAATTACTATGGACTCCCCTGCGCTATACCTAGATATCAGCAGGTAAACGTAGGCTGAATTGGCTAATAATTAGTCCTCTTAATGATTTGAGTCTTTGGGTATAAGGTGCAAACGAAGTTCGTAGAGAAGGCGACAGTCACGATGTTGCCATTTGTTAGGTTAGGCCTGCAAACATTTTGAATCCATCAATGTGATTAGCGAAGAATCCATATCTGAACTCGAGTATCAGCCAGACCTACGAACTGGATGCCAGATAAATGTGGCTAGTGATGTGCCAACTGGCCGTTAGTGCTTGCTACTGACGTAATTACAAACTAAACAATATGTGCAATCAACTGGAACATACCCGGCGCCTCTCAGCGCAGATAAGCGAAAATTGGTCAGGCCAGCTTCCAAGGGGTTGAAGCCACTCACAGTCCTCATCGTTATTGAGGTGCGGCTAACCCTTACACCAGGCTCCAGTAGAAGGTATTGTTGAACTAGGGTCACATCCGATCCACTATTCAACAAGGCATACGTTTTAATGGACCGTAACGGACAGTCCAGACGCACTGGCGCAATGACAAAAGAGACTTTGTCGGGAGCAGTAATGGTGGGATTGTAACTATTCGACCAATTCGATGTAGGATTAGAGTCTTTGTCGCAAGGTAATAACAAATGATGTAGTAATTTACACGTGAACACGCGGCACACTTATTGTTTCGACAGTTTGCGGATCACTGACCGGAACTCAGACCGTTGTAACTGCTAGCCTTTGCTCCAGTGTGTTCGCAGAGACCAGGAACATCCATGGACAAGAATTTCGTGCAATATGGCAAGTGATGTTTGTCGTCGCAAATAAAGCAAGTCATTCTGTTGGTCCCCTATGATGCAATGTAGCAAAGGTTTTGCGACCACTTCATATATAGCTAATCGAGGCGGTTGCGTGGTAAGCCGACTACTTGGCGAACTGACATTCGCTATATGGCAAATCTGTTACCAGCATCCCTGGCCTCCGTGGCAACGAAGTCTGCAAGCTTTCCAAACTTCCTGTTCATCCTGAACGGTAGTAGTAGCTATTAAGACCCATCGCGATTGCAGAGCGTTGGGTAAAATGCGAACTACTCGTTCAGTGTTGGCTCTAGAGTCCAGATCGGTCATTAAGTTCCTCTGAGATAGCCACATAACAGCTTTCTTTCTTCAGCCACAATCAGGACAAGAATGCACACTCATCGGTCTGAGGTTTTGATACGCCTTTCCAGACTCTCACCGGGTGCACGCGTTCGTGCATGTGTACTGCGGCTAGTGGTCGTCTGCCCTAATTATTGATTGATAATTTAATTCTGGATGCATGCGAGTTCGAAAGCCTTGCACTCCCTTTTTGGGACGTGGTACTTGCCATTTACTTGAATAACCTACTACAACACAGCACTGTTTACTGATTTCGTCTTGGTGTAACCAACTGACGACGAGGGTTATTGCAATAACTAATGGCGAATACAATTACCTCATGTCAGGCGTTTTGGAATTATTCCACGGAAATTGCTACTACGTAACAATGGCTGCAAATGAAAACTACCTTCACTCATTACGTAGGGCTGCTTGTTCTGCTTGGTGGTAAAGGTATGATGGATGATGCACCGAAAATCAAATTACTGCATCAACTCTTAGGCAAGGAGGGGCAGCGACATTTAGATAGTTTAAAACTACATACAAAACGAATGTACAAACTGTTTCCCACTCTATACAATTTCCCGGCCAAGTTGTCCTCTTGGGCAACAGAAATAATCTGAGGGGGCATTCAACATGAGTCTACTCACTTAATTTGTTCCGTGCGTAAGCCAGTTACTTGTGCAGGTGTGTAGGTGTGTGTGTAGCCCGTCGCCTTCAGCCAACTGGACCTCAGACGCACTAAGTCATAGGGGTGTAGGTGGGACGCTTCAGCTCTTACGCAGGGAACAAATTAATTGAGTAGACTCATCTTGAATGCCCCCTCAGATTATTTCTGTTGCCCAAGAGGACAACTTGGCCGGGAAATGGTGTAGTGATCGCTTGTGGGGTGAAAAGCTACATGTGTTTGCAGTACGTTACAAAGTAAACTTTATGCGACAGCAGCAGAACGAAGCTGTAAATGAGATTATTTCACGACTCTTAACTAATCTTTCTGTCTGTGTGTATAACCACACTAAGCCAGCCCAAGTCGAAGATGCAATGCTTTTAAAGGCATTACTTTTTGGTGTTATTGACGAGAAAGCACGACAATGCCTGTTATCGGAAAAGGAAAAGTCATTAACTTGCGAAAGAGGCTTGACATATTTCAACAACGTGCCCGTCCTGTTCAGGAATTAACGGCATTATCCTCGCTTAATCTGATAATTTTGCAAGATGTACATAAAGTCTCTCAGACTAAAACTAGTAACACGTTGTCTCACTCCATACAAAGCAGAGAAGTTCGTTGTTATCGCTGGGGTGAGCGGTGTTCAACACCGACTTATTTTCAACAGTTTCATTACCCATGGAGGCTTGGTGGAAAGAGATGACACACCCAGAAATTGTCTCCAAAAGGAATTCCGTTTCACAGGGAAACTATAAAACTTACAAAGCAGATCACTAATGAGTTAAATCAGAATGGGAAAAACACCACGACCGGTTCTAATCACCATGTCTCTGCGGATAAACCATTTGTCGTGTCTATCCAACTTAGCGAGCAACCTGTAGATTTCAAAATTATTATCTGCACTGCAGTTATCTTGATACGACCCGATGTCCTATCAAAAGTACGAATGTTAGACACATGCACATACACATACGATCGTACACGGGACAATTGGTGAAAGTATCGTCTACTTTTCCTGCCCGCACATTCTACGGCAACTAGACGGTTAACATACTTGTGTACTTCTCTGGGTACCCGGCCCTAACATAATTGGTCGCCATGGAATTTAACGTCTGCCTGGCATTATGTCAAATGTTAACATTGTGGAAGCTCGTCCTCAGCTCTGCAGAATTTTACAAAAATGTGTAGCCTTGTTTGACAAAACTAAACCAGGGTTGTTTAAGCATTACCTGTGACATTCGCCACTGAATCCACAGGTAGTGCCGCGATTCTGGAAGGCGCGTACCCTACCTTATGCTCTTGGGGACAAATATGAGAGTGAGCTCCGCGACCACAGCAAGGGAGCACAGTAGAACCCGTTCAATATTCCGACTGGGCAGCTCCTATAGTGCCGGTATTGAAGAGCGATTGCATCATAAATATATATGAGGGTTGCGCGGTTACTGTCAACCAGGCACTACCACCGGGCTGATACACACTGCCAAGACATCCATGCTTCCCTCTAATGCGGTGACTTTTTTACCAAACTAGATCGGAGCCACGCTAACCAGCGTATCGAACTCGACGAGCACTCAAGTGAATACACGGGCATCAGCACACGCCTTGTGACATTTGGTTACGTACGCAGACCTTTTGGATTAAGCTCTGCGCCAGCTGTCTTCCAACGTATTATTGACTTGTTGGTGAAAGATATACCAAATACACGTGGTTACCTGGATGTAATCTTGATTACTGGACGAACCACTGATGAAAACACACACACCTTATATGTAGTTCTGCAAAGAATGTCTGCTTCTGGGGTTTCTTTAAAGAGAAATGTGTAAATTCCTTGTTCCAGTCTTACGTTACCTTGAATATCAGTTGTAACCATATGGGTTACGCCAAGCTGAAGAAAAAACTAAACAACTACTCGTCGCTCCTGCACCCAAGCATGTAAATGAGATACGATTGTTTCGGGGAGCGGTCAGGCAGTTTTCCTGATTTATATCGTCAGCGGCAACCCATTTTCACCCGATTCAACAACTTACGCACAAAACGAACCTTGGAAGTGGACCAGTTCAGGAATGTACTTTAAACGCCATTACGAAACTTTTGGCATCTGCCAAAGTTCTTGTGCATTACGACGCATTGAAGCCCATTGTTCTTTCTTGTGCTGCACAACCCCATGCTCTTGGATCTGTATTAATGCACAAAAATACCGGATGGTTATCATCGACCTATTGCTTATGCTTCACGAACCTTGACGGTGGCAGAAGGTAAGCACTCTCAGCTTGATTGAGTGGCAGCCACGGTTGTGTTCGGTATTATTCGATTTCATCAAGAACTACTCAGTCTAGCTTTTTTGATTTACACAGGTACTAAACCTCTTGTATAACTTTTGACTACAAAATATTGATTCAGCAAACGGCCTCGCCCAGAATGTTGTGTTGCGCTTTGATTCCCTTTACATGGACGAATCGAATTCAATACGTCCATGGTCAGCAAAATACAACAGCTGACGCTCTCAGTCGGCTTCCCTTACTAAATGTACCCTTGGAAGAAGTTGCCCTCCAGAAACACATGATACTAATATGCACCTAAACAACTTTCCCGTTACTACAACAGACATACGCCTAGAAAACGATAGAGTCCCAATCTTATCACTGGCGAAACGTTACCTTTAGGTCGGGTGGCCAGAAAGTACGACCACTGAACTCATGCTTCTTCGAAACTGCTTGACCAAACTCAGCCTTCATAACGTGTGCATACTGTAGGGATACCGGGTTGTAGTCCCCAAGAAGCTTTGATCAGTTATGCCGGATGAACTGCATTTTGCAGACCCTGGGATCGCTAAAATGGAATAGCTAGTCCGTTTTAGGTGTGCTGGTCTGATTTAGGCAGGGGCATTGCGTCGAACGTTTGGGGTAGCATGCTCTGTTAAGAGAATCGGAACGCTGTGCCCCATGTACAATTGCAGCCAATGAAGTGACCAGAAGTACCATGCAAACATGCTCACATTGACTTCTTTAGTCTTCTAAACGGTCAAATGAGCTTGTTGATCATTGAAGCTTAATCCTAGTGGACTGATGCCCACTTCAACATTACAGCAAATTCAGCTAACAAAATAGTTAAGCTGCGTACGACGTTCGCAAATACGCTACTTCCGGAAACCTTTGTGTAAGATAATGAAACCGCATTCACTAGTGTCTTAGTATCTACCTTAACTCGAATAGCATTAGACACGCAACGACTGCGCTTTACCATCCATAATAAAACGGTTTGCCTAAGAGAGCTGTGCAGATATT